>JAGMVL010000774.1:0-220000 GCA_019202695.1 Populus x sibirica
TTTGTTTAGGATAATTGAAAGATAATTTAAATGTTTAAAAATTATAAAAATAATTTACAAAAAAAATAAAGTAGGATTTCTGTTTAGGATACTTGAAGGATAGTTTAAATGTTTTAAAAATATAAAAATAATTTATAAAAAAATGTAAGTAGGATTTCTGTTTACGATACTTGAAGGATAGTTTAAATGTTTTAAAAATAAAAAAAATAAAAAAAAGTAAGTAGGATTTTTTTAGGATACTTGAAGGATAGTTTAAATGTTTTAAATTATAAAATAGTTTACTAAAAAAAAGTATTGGGATTTCTGTTTAGTATACTTGAAGGATAGTTTAAATGTTTTAAAATTATAAAAATAATTTATAAAAAAATGTAAGTAGGATTTCTGTTTAGGATACTTGAAGGATAATTTAAATGTTTTAAAATTATAAAAATCATTTATAAAAAAAATAAGTAGGATTTCTATTTAGGATACTTGAATGATAGTTTAAATGTTTTAAAATTATAAAAATAATTTATAAAAAAATGTAAGGAAGATTTTTTAGGATGATTTGAATGGTAGTTTTAATGTTTTAAAATTTTAAAAATAATTTAAAAAAAAAGTAAGGGGATTTCTATTTAGGAATCTTCGAGGGATGATTTTAATGTTTTAAAATTATAAAAATAATTTACAAAAAAAAGTAATTAGAGATTTATTTTAAGATACTTGAATGATGGTTTAAATGTTTTAAAATTATAAAAATAATTTTTAAAAAATGTAAGTAAGATTTCTATTTAGGATACTTGAATGATAGTTTAAATGTTTTAAAAATATAAAAATGATTTATAAAAAAATGTAAGTAGGATTTACTTTAGGGATACTTGAATGATAGTTTAAATGTTTAAAAATTATAAAAATAATTTTAAAAAAAAGTGAGGATTTACGCTTATGACAATTGAATGATGGTTTAAATGTTTTAAAATTTTAAAAATAATTTGTAAATAAAAGTATCTAGGATTAGTGTTTATGATATTTGAATTCTGATTTAAAAGTTTCAAAATTATAAAAATAATTCATTAAAAAATGTAAGTAGGATTTCTGCATACTTGGGGGATAGTTTAAATGTGTTAAAATTATAAAAATAATTTACAAAAAAAAGTAAACAGGATTTCTGTTTATGACGGTTTAAGTATTTTTAAATTTTTAAAATAATATATTAAAAAATGTAAGTACTTGAACTTGAATGATAGTTTAAATGTTTTAAAATTAAAAAATTAATTTATAAACAAAATATAAATAGGATTTTTGTTTAAGATACTTGAAGTATAGTTTAAATGTGTTAAAATTATAAAAATAATTTACAAAAAAAAAGTATGTAGGATTTCTTTTTGTGATAGTTGAATTATTGTTTAAATGTTTTAAAATTATAAAAATAATTTACAAAAAAAAGTATGTTGGATTTCTGTTTAGTATAGCTGAAGAATAGTTTAAAAGTTTTATAATTATAAAAATAATTTATAAAAAATGTAGGATTAGATACTTGAAGGATAGTTTAAATGTTTTAAAATTATAAAAATAATTTAGAAAAAAAAATTTTGGGGATTTCTGTTTAGGATACTTGAAGGATAAGTTTAAATGTTTTAAAATTATAAAAATAATTTATAAAAAAAATAAGTAGGATTTTATGTTTCGGATACTTGAAGGATAGTTTAAATGTTTTAAAAATTTAAAAATAATTTATAAAAAAATGTAAGTAAGATTTCTGTTTACGATACTTGAAGGATAGTTTAAATGTTTTAAAAATAAAAAAAATATAAGTAGGATTTTTGTTTAGTATACTTGAAGGATAGTTTAAATGTTTTAAAATTATAAAAATAGTTTACAAAAAAAAAGTATGTATGATTTCTGTTTAGTATACTTGAAGGATAGTTTAAATGTTTTAAAATTATAAAAATAATTTAGAAGAAAATGTAAGTAGGATTTCTGTTTAGGATAATTGAAAGATAATTTAAATGTTTTAAAATTATAAAAATAATTTATAAAAAAATTAAGTAGGATTTCTCATTTAGGATACTTGAAGGATAGTTTAAATGTTTTAAAATTATAAAAAATATTTATAAAAAAAATGTAAGTAGGATTTTTGTTTAGTATACTTCAAAGGATAGTTTAAATGTTTAAAAATTATAAAAATAATTTATAAAAAAAATGGAAGTAAGATTTCTGTTTAGGATACCTGAATGATAGTTTAAATGTTTTAAAAATATAAAAATAATTTATAAAAAAATGTAAGGAGGATTTCTGTTTAGGATAATTGAATGATAGTTTAAATGTTTAAAAATTATAAAAATAATTTACAAAAAAAAGTAAGCAGGATTTCTGTTTATGACAATTGAATGATGGTTTAAATGTTTTAAAATTTTAAAAATAATTTGTAAATAAAAGTATCTAGGATTTGTGTTTATGATATTTGAATTCTGATTTAAAAGTTTTAAAATTATAAAAATAATTTATTAAAAAATGTAAGTAGGATTTCTGTTAGGTTACTTGAGGGATAGTTTAAATGTGTTAAAATTATATAAAAAAAAATTTATAAAAAAAAAGTAAGTAGGATTTACATTTTAGGACACTTGAAGGATCGTTTAAATGTTTTAAAATTATAAAAATAATTTATATAAAAAAAAGGATGTAGGATTTCTGTTTAGTATACTTGAAGGATAGTTTAAATGTTTTAAAATTATAAAAATAATTTATAAAAAAAAAGTAAGTAGGATTTCTGTTTAGGATACTTGAATGATAGTTTAAATGTTTTAAAATTATAAAAATAATTTATAAAAAAAAGTAAGGAGGATTTATGTTTAGGATAATTGAATGATAGTTTAAATGTTTTAAAAATTTAAAAATAATTTACAAAAAAAATATAAGTATGATTTCTGTTTAGGAAACTTGAAGGATGGTTTAAATGTTTTAAAATTATAAAAATAATTTACAAAAAAAAATATGTAGGATTTCTGTTTAGAATACATGAATGATAGTTTAAATGTTTTAAAATTATAAAAATAATTTATATAAAAATTTAAGTAGGATTTCTCTTTAGGATACTTGAATAATAGTTTGATTGTGTTAAAATTATAAAAATAATTTACAATAAAAAGTAAGCAGGATTTCTGTTTATGACAATTGAATGATGGTTTAAATATTTTAAAATTAAAAAAATAATTTAAATAAAAGTATGTAGGATTTCTGTTTATGATATTTGAATTATGGTTTAAATGTTTTAAAATTATAAAAATAATTATAAAAAAATATAAGTAGGATTTCTATTTAGGATACTTAAAGGATAGTTTAAATGTTTTAAAATTATAAAAATAGTTTACAAAAAAATGTAGGATTTCTGTTTATGATAGTTGAATGATGGTTTAAATGTTTTAAAATTTTAAAAATAATTTGTAAATAAAAGTATGTAGGATTTCTGTTTATGATATTTGAATTATGGTTTAAATGTTTTAAAATTATAAAAATAATTTATAAAAAAAAGTAAGTAGGATTTCTGTTTAGGACACTTGAATGATGGTTTAAATGTTTTAAAATTATAAAAATAATTTGTAAAAAAAAGTAACTAGGATTTCTGTTTAGGATACTTGAATGATAGTTTAAAAGTTTTAAAATTATAAAAATAATTTATTAAAAAATGTAAGTAGGATTTTTGTTTAGGATACTTGAAGGATAGTTTAAATGTGTTAAAATTATAAAAATAATTTACAAAAAAAAGTAAGTAGGATTTCTGTTTATGACAATTGAATGATGGTTTAAATGTTTTAAAATTATAAAAATAATTTACAAAAAATTAAAATGTAAGGATGAATTTTAGTTTAAAATTTTTAAAGAATAAAAAATAAATGGTTTAAAATTATAAAAAAAATAAAAGTAAGTAGGATTTATATTAATGATAATTGAATGATGGTTTAAATGTTTTAAAATTTTAAAAATAATTTATTAAAAAAAGTAAGTAGGAATTTGTGTTTAAGATAACTTGAATGATAGTTTAAATGTTTAAAAATTATAAAAATAATTTTAAAAAAAGTAAGCAGGATTTTGTTTAGGATAATTGAATGATAGTTTAAATGTTTTAAAATTATAAAAATAATTTATAAAAAAAAGTATGGATTTTGTTTATGATACTTGAAGGATAGTTTAAATGTTTTAAAATTATAAAAATAATTTATTAAAAAAATGTAAGTAGGATTTATTTTATGATACTTGAATGATAGTTTAAATGTTTTAAAATTATAAAATTAATTTAAAAAAAAAATAGTAGGATTTCTGTTTAGATACTTGAAGGATAGTTTAAATGTGTTAAAATTATAAAAATAATTTTAAAAAAAAGTAAGTATGATTTCTTTTTAGGATACTTGAAGGATAGTTTAAATGTTTTAAAATTATAAAAATAATTTATAAAAAAATGTAAGTTGGATTTTTTTTAGGATACTTGAAGGATAGTTTAAATGTTTTAAAATTATAAAAATAATTTATAAAAAAATGTAAGTAGAATTTTTGATTAGGATACTTGAAGGATAATTTAAATGTTTTAAAATTATAAAAATAATTTATAAAAAAATGTAAGTAGGATTTCTGTTTATGACAATTGAATGATGGTTTAAATGTTTTAAAATTTATAAAAATAATTTATAAAAAAAATATAAGTAGGATTTCTGTTTAGGATACTTGAAGGATAGTTTAAATGTTTTAAAATTATAAAAATAATTTTTAAAAAAAGAAAGTAAATTGTTTAGGATACTTGAAGGATAGTTTAAATGTTTTAAAATTATAAAATAATTTATAAAAAAACGTAATTAGGATTTCTGTTTAGGATACTTGAAGGATAGTTTAAATGTTTTAAAATTATAAAAATGATTTATAAAAAAATATAAGTAGGATTTTGTTTAGGATACTTGAAGGATAGTTTAAATGTTTTAAAATTATAAAAATAGTTTACAAAAAAAAAGTATGTAGGATTTTGTTTAGGATACTTGAAGGATATTTTAAATGTTTTAAAATTATAAAAATAATTTATAAAAAAAGTAAGTAGGATTTCAATTTAGAATACTTGAAGGATAGTTTAAATGTTTTAAAATTATAAAAAATAATTTATAAAAAAAAGTAAGTAGGATTTGTTTACGATACTTGAAGGATCGTTTAAATGTTTTAAAATTTAAAAAATAATTTATAAAAAATGTAAGTAGGATTTCTATTTAGGATACTAGAATGATAGTTTAAATGTTTTAAAATTATAAAAATAATTGATAAAAAAAGTATGTAGGATTATGTTTTAGGATACTTGAATGATAGTTTAAATGTTTTAAAATTATAAAAATAATTTATAAAAAAAAAAGTAGTAGGATTTCTGTTTAGAATACTTGAATGATAGTTTAAATGTTTTAAAATTTGAAAAATAATTTGTAAAAAAAATATAAGTAGGATTTTGTTTAGGATACTTGAAGGATAGTTTAAATGTTTTAAAATTATAAAAATAATTTATAAAAAAATAAGTAGGATTTCTGTTTAGGATACTTGAAGGATAGTTTAAATGTTTTAAAATTATAAAAATAATTTATAAAAAAAGTAAGTAGGATTTCTATTTAGGATACTTGAAGGATAGTTTAAATGTTTTAAAATTAAAAAATAATTTATAAAAAAAGTAAGTAGGATTTTTTTAGGATACTTGAAGGATAGTTTAAATGTTTTAAAATTATAAAAATAATTTACAAAAAAATTAAAGATGGATTTCCGTTTAGGATACTTGAAGGATAGTTTAAATGTTTTAAAATTATAAAAATAATTTACGAAAAAAAGTAAGTAGGATTTCTGTTTAGGATAATTGAATGATAGTTTAAATGTTTTAAAATTATAAAAATAATTTACAAAAAAAATAAGTAGGATTTCTATTTATGACAATTGAATGATTGTTTAGATGTTTTAAAATTATAAAAATAATTTATAAAAAAAGTAAGTAAAATTTAAAGTTTAGGATACTTGAAGGATAGTTTAAATGTTTTAAAATTATAAAAATAATTTATAAAAAAATGTAAGTAGGATTTCTATTTAGGATACTTGAAAGATAGTTTAAATGTTTTAAAATATAAAAATAATTTATAAAAAAAATAAAGAATTTAAAATAAGTAAGTAACAGATTTCATGACAATTGAATGATGGTTTAAATGTTTTAAAATTTTAAAAAAATTTGTAAAAAAAAGTATGTAAATTTACTGTTTAGGATACTTGAATTATGGTTTAAATGTTTTAAAATTATAAAAATAATTTAAAAAAAATATAGTAGGATTTTGTTTAGTATACTTGAAGGATAGTTTAAATGTTTTAAAATTATAAAAATAATTTAAAAAAAAAAAATAACAGGATTTTTCTTTATGACACTTGAATGATAGTTTAAATATTTTAAATTTTAAAAATAATTTATAAAAAAATAAAAGTATGTTTATGAAACTTGAATTATGGTTTAAATGTTTTAAAAATTTAAAAATAATTTATAAAAAAATATAGAGTAGATTTGGATATTTGAAGGGTGTTTAAATTAAAATTATAAAAATAATTATAAAAAAGTAAGTAGACGATACTTGAAAGATAGTTTAAATGTTTTAAAAATATAAAAATAATTTATAAAAAAATATAAGTAGGATTTCTATTTAGGATACTTGAAGGATAGTTTAAATGTTTTAAAATTATAAAAATAGTTTACAAAAAAAATAAAAGTAGGATTTATTTAGGATACTTGAAGGATAGTTTAAATGTTTTAAAATTATAAAAATAATTTACAAAAAAAAAAAGTAAGTAGAATTTCTGTTTAGGATACTTGAAGGATAGTTTAAATGTTTTAAAATTATAAAAATAATTTATTAAAAAAAATGTAAGTAGGATTTATGTTTAGGATACTTGAAGGATAGTTTAAATGTTTTAAAATTATAAAAATAATTTACAAAAAAAAAGTAAGTAGGATTTTTATGATAGTTGAATGATGGTTTAAATGTTTTAAAATTTAAAAATAATTTATAAAAAAAAGTAAGTGAGAATTTTGTTTAGGATACTTGAAAGATTATTTAAATGTTTTAAAATTTAAAAATAATTTATAAAAAAAAGTAAGTGAGAATTTTGTTTAGGATACTTGAAAGATAGTTTAAATGTTTTAAAATTTTAAAAATAATTTACAAAAAAAAGTATAGTAGGATTTCTGTTTAGATACTTGAAGGATAGTTTAAAAGTTTTAAAATTATAAAAATAATTTATAAAAAAAATAGTGAGTAATGTTTAGGATACTTGAAGGATAGTTTAAATGTTTTAAAATTATAAAAATAATTTATAAAAAAAATGTAAGTAGGATTTTTGTTTAGGATACTTGAAGGATAGTTTAAATGTTTTAAAATTATAAAAATAATTTATTAAAAAAAGTAAGTAGGATTTTTGTTTAGGATACTTGAAGGATAGTTTAAATGTTTTAAAATTATAAAAATAATTTATAAAAAAAGTAAGTAGGATTTCTTTATAATATTGAATGATGGTTTAAATGTTTTAAAATTTTAAAAATAATTTGTAAAAAAAAGTAAGTAGGATTTCTTTTTAGGATATTTGAAGGATTGTTTAAATGTTTTAAAATTATAAAAATAATTTATAAAAAAAAATAAGTAGGATTTTGTTTAAGATAATTGAAGGATAGTTTAAATGTTTTAAAATTATAAAAATAATTTATAAAAAAATGTAAGTAGGATTTACGTTTAGGATACTTGAAGGATAGTTTAAATGTTTTAAAATTATAAAAATAATTTATAAAAAAAAAGTAAGTAGGATTTAATTTTTAGGATACTTGAATGATAGTTTAAATGTTTTAAAATTATAAAAAATAATTTATAAAAAAAGTAAGTAGGATTTCTGTTTAGGATACTTGAAGGATAGTTTAAATGTTTTAAAATTATAAAAATAATTTACAAAAAAAAAAGTGAGTAGGATTTATTTTTAGGATACTTGAAGGATAGTTTAAATGTTTTTAAATTTAAAAATAATTTATAAAAAAAGTTTGTATTATTTCTGTTTAGGATACTTGAAGGATAGTTTAAATGTTTTAAAATTATAAAAATAATTTATAAAAAAAAAGTAAGTAGGAATTGTGTTTAGGATACTTGAAAGATAGTTTAAATGTTTTAAAATTTTAAAAATAATTTTAAAAAAAAAAGTAGGATTTTGTTTAGATACTTGAAGGATAGTTTAAATGTTTTAAAATTATAAAAATAATTTATAAAAAAATGTAAGTAGGATTTCTGTTTAGGATACTTGAAGTATAGTTTAAATGTTTTAAAATTATAAAAATAATTTATAAAAAAAAAAGTAAGTAGGATTCTTGTTTAGAATACTTGAAGGATAGTTTAAATGTTTTAAAATTATAAAAATAATTTATAAAAAAAATGTAAGTATGATTTCTGTTTAGGATACTTGAAGGATGGTTTAAATGTTTTAAAATTATAAAAATAATTTATAAAAAAAATGTAAGTAGGATTTGTGTTTAGGATACTTGAAGGATGGTTTAAATGTTTTAAAATTTAAAAAATAATTTATATAAAAAAGTAAGTAGGATTTCTGTTTAGGATACTTGAAGGATTGTTTAAATGTTTTAAAATTATAAAAATAATTTATAAAAAAAGTAAGTAGGATTCATGTTTAGAATACTTGAAGGATAGTTTAAATGTTTTAAAATTATAAAAATAATTTATAAAAAAATGTAAGTAGGATTTCTGTTTAGGATACTTGAAGGATAGTTTAAAAGTTTTAAAATTATAAAAATAATTTAAAAAAAAATGTAAGTAGGATTTTTTTAGGATACATTGAATGATAGTTTAAATGTTTTAAAATTTTAAAAATAATTTATAAAAAAAAAATGTAGGATTTTTTAGGATACTTGAAGGATAGTTTAAATGTTTTAAAATTATAAAAATAATTTATAAAAAAAGTAAGTAGGATTTTGTTTAGGATACTTGAAGGATAGTTTAAATGTTTTAAAATTATAAAAATAATTTATTAAAAAATGTAAGTAGGATTTCTGTTTAGGATACTTGAAGGATAGTTTAAATGTTTTAAAATTATAAAAATAATTTATAAAAAAATATAAGTAGGATTTCTGTTTAGGATACTTGAAGGATAGTTTAAATGTTTTAAAATTATAAAAATAATTTATAAAAAAATGTAAGTAAGATTTTGTTTAGGATACTTGAAGGATAGTTTAAATGTTTTAAAATTATAAAAATAATTTATAAAAAAAAGTAAGTAGGATTTCTGTTTATGATACTTGAATGATGGTTTAAATGTTTTAAAATTTTAAAAATAATTTATAAAAAAAAGTATGTAGGATTTCTGTTTAGGATACTTGAAGGATAGTTTAAATGTTTTAAAATTATAAAAATAATTTATAAAAAAAGTAAGTAGGATTTCTGTTTAGGATACTTGAAGGATAGTTTAAATGTTTTAAAATTATAAAAATAATTTATAAAAAAAATGTAAGTAGGATTTTTTTAGGATACTTGAAGGATAGTTTAAATGTTTTAAAATTATAAAAATAATTTAAAAAAAAATAAGTAGGATTTCTTTTAGGATACCTGAAGGGTAGTTTAAATGTTTTAAAATTATAAAAATAATTTATAAAAAAAAGTATCTAGGATTTAAGTTTAGGATACTTGAAGGATAGTTTAAATGTTTTAAAATTATAAAAATAATTTTTAAAAAAAGAAAGTAGGATTTGTGTTTAGGATACTTGATGGATAGTTTAAATGTTTTAAAATTATAAAAATAATTTAAAAAAAAATATAAGTAGGATTTCAGTTTAGGATACTTGAAGGATAGTTTAAATGTTTTAAAATTATAAAAATAATTTATAAAAAAAAGTAAGTAGGATTTCTGTTTAGGATACTTGAAGGATAGTTTAAATGTTTTAAAATTATAAAAATAATTTATAAAAAAATGTAAGTAGGATTTCTGTTTAGGATACTTGAAGGATAGTTTAAATGTTTTAAAATTAAAAAATAATTTATAAAAAAAATGTAAGTAGGATTTCTGTTTAGGATACTTGAAGGATAGTTTAAATGTTTTAAAATTAAAAAAATAATTTATAAAAAAAATATAAGTAGGATTTCTGTTTAGGATACTTGAAGGATAGTTTAAATGTTTTAAAATTATAAAAATAATTTATAAAAAAAATAAGTAGGATTTCTGTTTAGGATACTTGAAGGATAGTTTAAATGTTTTAAATTTTAAAAAATAATTTATAAAAAAAAAGTAAGTAGGATTTCTGTTTAGGATACTTGAAGGATAGTTTAAATGTTTTAAAATTTTTAAAAATAATTTATAAAAAAAGTAAGTAGGATTTGTTTAGGATACTTGAAGGATAGTTTAAATGTTTTAAAATTATAAAAATAATTTATAAAAAAAATAAGTAAGATTTCATGTTTAGGATACTTGAAGGATAGTTTAAATGTTTTAAAATTATAAAAATAATTTATATAAAAATATAAGTAGGATTTCATGTTTAGGATACTTGAAGGATAGTTTAAATGTTTTAAAATTATAAAAATAATTTATAAAAAAAATGTAAGTAGGATTTCATTTAGGATACTTGAAGGATAGTTTAAATGTTTTAAAATTATAAAAATAATTTATAAAAAAATATAAGTAGGATTTCTGTTTAGGATACTTGAAGGATAGTTTAAATGTTTTAAAATTATAAAAATAATTTAAAAAAAAAAGTAAGTAGGATTTCTGTTTAGGATACTTGAATGATAGTTTAAATGTTTTAAAATTATAAAAATAATTTAAAAAAAAAGTAAGTAGGATTTCTATTTAAGATACTTGAAGGATAGTTTAAATGTTTTAAAATTATAAAAATAATTTACAAAAAAACATGTGGAGGATTCCTGTTTAGAATACTTGAAGGATAGTTTAAATGTTTTAAAATTATAAAAATAATTTAAAAAAAATGTAAGTAGGATTTCTGTTTAGGATACTTGAAGGATAGTTTAAATGTTTTAAAATTATAAAAATAATTTATAAAAAAATGTAAGTAGGATTTCTGTTTAGGATACTTGAAGGATAGTTTAAATGTTTTAAAATTATAAAAATAATTTATAAAAAAAATAAGTAGGATTTCTGTTTAGGAATTGAAGGATGGTTTAAATGTTTTAAAATTATAAAAATAATTTATAAAAAAAAAATAAGTAGGATTTCTGTTTAGATACCTGAAGGATAGTTTAAATGTTTTAAAATTATAAAAATAATTTATAAAAAAAAGTAAGTAGGATTTGTTTAGGATACTTGAAGGATAGTTTAAATGTTTTAAAATTTTAAAAATAATTTATAAAAAAAAGTAAGTAGGATTTCTGTTTAAGATACTTGAAGGATAGTTTAAATGTTTTAAAATTATAAAAATAATTTACAAAAAAAGTAAGTAGGATTTCTGTTTATGATAGTTGAATGATGGTTTAAATGTTTTAAAATTTTAAAAATAATTTATAAAAAAAAAGTAAGTAGGATTTCTGTTTAAGATACTTGAAGGATAGTTTAAATGTTTTAAAATTATAAAAATAATTTACAAAAAAAAAGTAAATAGGATTTCTGTTTAGAATACTTGAAGGATAGTTTAAATGTTTTAAAATTATAAAAATAATTTATAAAAAAATATAAGTAGGATTTCTTTTTAGGATACTTGAAGGATAGTTTAAATGTTTTAAAATTATAAAAATAATTTATAAAAAAAAGTATGTAGGATTTATGTTTAGGATACTTGAAGGATAGTTTAAATGTTTTAAAATTTTAAAAATAATTTAAAAAAAAAGTATGTAGGATTTTTGTTTATGATACTTGAAGGATAGTTTAAATGTTTTAAAATTAAAAAAATAATTTATAAAAAAAATATAAGTAGGATTTCTGTTTAGGATACTTGAAGGATAGTTTAAATGTTTTAAAATTATAAAAATAATTTACAAAAAAAAGTAAGTAGGATTTCTGTTTAGATACTTGAAGGATAGTTTAAATGTTTTAAAATTATAAAAATAATTTATAAAAAAAAGTAAGTAGGATTTCTGTTTAGGATACTTGAAGGATAGTTTAAATGTTTTAAAATTATAAAAATAATTTACAAAAAAAGTAAGTAGGATTTTGTTTAGGATACTTGAATGATAGTTTAAATGTTTTAAAATTTTAAAAATAATTTAAAAAAAAGTAAGTAGGATTTCTGTTTAGGATACTTGAAGGATAGTTTAAATGTTTTAAAATTATAAAAATAATTTATAAAAAAAAGTATGGAGGATTATGTTTAGGATACTTGAAGGATAGTTTAAATGTTTTAAAATTATAAAAATAATTTATAAAAAAAAAAGTAAGTAGGATTTCTGTTTAGGATACTTGAAGGATAGTTTAAATGTTTTAAAATTATAAAAATAATTTATAAAAAAATATAAGTAGGATTTCTATTTACGATACTTGAAGGATAGTTTAAATGTTTTAAAATTATAAAAATAATTTACAAAAAAAAAAGTAGTAGGATTTTGTTTAGAATACTTGAAGGATAGTTTAAATGTTTTAAAATTAAAAAAATAATTTATAAAAAAAATGTAAGTAGGATTTCTGTTTAGGATACTTGAAGGATAGTTTAAATGTTTTAAAATTATAAAAATAATTTACAAAAAAAATAAGTAGGATTTCTGTTTAGTAATAGTTGAATGATGGTTTAAATGTTTTAAAATTTTAAAAATAATTTATAAAAAAAAGTAAGTGGGAATTCTATTTAGGATACTTGAAGGATTGTTGAAATGTTTTAAAATTATAAAAATAATTTATAAAAAAAATGTGGAGGATTCCTGTTTAGAATACTTGAAGGATAGTTTAAATGTTTTAAAATTATAAAAAATAATTTATAAAAAAAAAAAGTAAGTAGGATTTCTGTTTAGGATACTTGAAGGATAGTTTAAATGTTTTAAAATTATAAAAATAATTTTTTAAAAAAGTAAGTAGGATTTCTATTTAGGATACTTGAAGGATAGTTTAAATGTTTTAAAATTATAAAAATAATTTATAAAAAAAATGTAAGTAGGATTTTGTTTAGGATATTGAAGGATAGTTTAAATGTTTTAAAATTATAAAAATAATTTATAAAAAAAATATAAGTAGGATTTCTGTTTAGGAATACTTGAAGAGATAGTTTAAATGTTTTAAAATTATAAAAATAATTTATAAAAAAAATATAAGTAGGATTTCTATTTAGGATACTTGAAGGATAGTTTAAATGTTTTAAAATTATAAAAATAATTTTAAAAAAAAAGTTAGTAGGATTTCTGTTTAGGATAGTTGAAAGATACTTGAAGGATAGTTTAAATGTTTTAAAATTATAAAAAAAATATAAGTAGGATTTCTGTTTAGGATATTTGAAGAATAGTTTGAATGTGTTAAAATTATAAAAATAATTTATAAAAAAAAATGTAAGTAGGATTTCTGTTTAGGATAATTGAAGGATAGTTTAAATGTTTTAAAATTATAAAAATAATTTATAAAAAAGAGTAAGTAGGATTTCTGTTTATGATACTTGAATGATGGTTTAAATGTTTTAAAATTTAAAAATAATTTATAAAAAAAATAAGTAGGATTTCTATTTAGGATACTTGAAGGATAGTTTAAATGTTTTAAAATTATAAAAATAGTTTACAAAAAAAAAGTATGTAGGATTTCTGTTTAGAATACTTGAAGGATAGTTTAAATGTTTTAAAATTATAAAAATAATTTATTAAAAAAATATGTAGGATTTCTGTTTAGGATACTTGAAGGATAGTTTAAATGTTTTAAAATTATAAAAATAATTTATAAAAAAAATGTATGTAGGATTTCTATTTAGGATACTTGAAGGATAGTTTAAATGTTTTAAAATTATAAAAACAAATTGTAAATAAAAGTATGTAGGATTTCTGTTTATGATACTTGAAGGATAGTTTAAATGTTTTAAAATTATAAAAATAATTTATAAAAAAAGTATGTAGGATTTCTGTTTAGATACTTGAAGGATAGTTTAAATGTTTTAAAATTATAAAAATAATTTATAAGGAAAAACATATGTAGGATTTCTGTTTTAGATACTTGAAGGATAGTTTAAATGTTTTAAAATTATAAAAATAATTTATATAAAAAATATAAGTAGGATTTCTGTTTAGGATACTTGAAGGATAGTTTAAATGTTTTAAAATTATAAAAATAATTTATAAAAAAAAAAGTATTAGGATTTCTTTTTAGGATATTTGAAGGATAGTTTAAATGTTTTAAAATTTTAAAAATAACTTATAAAAAAATGTAAGTACGATTTGTGTTTAGGATACTTGAAGGATAGTTTAAATGATTTAAAATTATAAAAATAATTTAAAAAAAAAAATAAGTAGGATTTCTGTTTAGGATACTTGAAGGATAGTTTAAATGTTTTCAAAATTATAAAAATAATTTATAAAAAAAAATGTAAGTAGGATTTCTGTTTAGGACATTTGAAGGATAGTTTAAATGTTTTAAAATTTTAAAAATAATTTATAAAAAAAAGTATGTAGGATTTCTGTTTATGATATTTGAATTATGGTTTAAATGTATTAAAATTTAAAAAAAAATTTATATATAAAAAAATAAGCAGGATTTCGAGTTTAGGATAGTTGAAGGATGGTTTAAATGTTTTAAAATTTTAAAAATAATTTATAAAAAAAAGAATGTAGGATTTCTGTTTAGAATACTTGAAGGATAGTTTAAATGTTTTAAAATTATAAAAATAATTTATAAAAAAAATATAAGTTTTAAAATTATAAAAATAATTTATGGAAGGATGTAGGATTTTTGTTTAAAATACTTGAAGGATAGTTTAAATGTTTTAAAATTGTAAAAATAATTTATTAAAAAAATGTAAGTTCGATTTTTGTTTAGGATACTTGAAGAATAATTTAAATGTGTTAAAATTATAAAAATAATTTATAAAAAAAGTAAGTAGGATTTCTGTTTATGACAATTGAATGATGGTTTAAATGTTTTAAAATTTTAAAAATAATTTGTAAATAAAAGTATGTAGGATTTCTATTTAGAATACTTGAAGGATAGTTTAAATGTTTTAAAATTATAAAAATAATTTACAAAAAAAGAGAAGTAGGATTTCTATTTAGGACAATTGAATGAAGGTTTAAATGTTTTAAAATTTTAAAAATAATTTATAAATAAAAGAATGTAGGATATCTATTTAGAATACTTGAAGGATTGTTTAAATGTTTTAAAATTATAAAAATAATTTAGAAAAAAATATGGAGGATTCCTGTTTAGAATACTTGAAGGATAGTTTAAATGTTTTAAATTTAAAAAAAAATAATTTATAAAAAAAACGTATGTAGGATTTCTGTTTAGAATACTTGAAGGATAGTTTAAATGTTTTAAAATTATAAAAAAAAAATGTACGTAGGAATTATGTTTAGGATACTTGAAGGATAGTTTAAAATGTTTTAAAATTATAAAAAAATTTAAAAAAAAGTAAGTAGGATTTCTCTTTAGGATAATTGAAGGATAGTTTAAATGTTTTAAAATTATAAAAATAATTTATATAAAAAAATTATGTAGGATTTCCGTTTAGGATACTTGAAGGATAGTTTAAATGTGTTAAAATTATAAAAATAATTTACAAAAAAAAGTAAGTAGGATTTCTGTTTATGATAGTTGAATGATGGTTTAAATGTTTTAAAATTATAAAAATAATTTATAAAAAAAAAAGTATGGAGGACTTCTATTTAGAATACTTGAATGATGGTTTAAATGTTTTAAAAATATAAAAATAATTTATAAAAAAAAAAGTATGCAGGACTTCTATTTAGAATACTTGAAGGATAGTTTAAATGTTTTAAAAATATAAAAATAATTTATAAAAAAAATATGGAGGATTCCTGTTTAGAATACTTGAAGGATAGTTTAAATGTTTTTAAATTATAAAAATAATTTATAAGAAAATATATGTAGGATTTCTGTTTAGTATACTTGAACGATAGTTTAAATGTTTTAAAATTATATATAAAAAAATAAGTAGGATTTCTGTTTAGAATACTTGAAGGATAGTTTAATTGTTTTAAAATTATAAAAAAAAATTATAAAAAAAAATAAGTAGGATTTGTATTTAAGATACTTGAAGGATATTTTAAATATTTTTATATTTAAAAATAATTTATAAAAAAAAAGTATGTAGGATTTCTGTTTATGATATTTGAATGATGATTTAAATGTTTTAAAATTATAAAAATAATTTATAAAAAAAAAGTTTGTAGGATTTCTATTTAGAATACTTGAAGGATAGTTTAAATGTTTTAAAATTATAAAAATAATTTATAAAAAAATATAAGTAGGATTTCTATTTAGGATACTTGAAGGATAGTTTAAATGTTTTAAAATTTTAAAAATAATTAGTAAAAAAAGTATGCATGATTTATATTTAGAATACTTGAAGGATAGTTCAAATATTTTAAAATGTTAAAAATAATTTATATAAAAAAATAAGTAATTAGTATTTCTATTTAGGATACTTGAAGAATAGGTTAAATGTTTTAAAATTATAAAAATTATTTATTTGAAAAACAGTGACTAAGTTTAGGATACTTGAAGGAGAGTTTAAAAGTTTTAAAATTATAAAAAAAAATAAAAAAAAAGTTATAAGGATTTCTGTTTAGGATACTTGAAGAATAGTTTTATTTTTTAAAATTACAAAATAATTTATATAAAAAAGGTAAGTAATATTTCTGTTTAGGATACTTGATAGACAATTTAAATTTTTCAAAATTATAAAAAAACTTTATAAAAAAAAGTAAATAGTATTTCTCTTTAGAATACTAGAAGGATAATTTAAATGTTTTAAAATTATAAAAAAAATTTATAAAAAAAATTATGTAGGATTTCCGTTTAGCATACTTGAAGGATACTTTAAATGTTTTAAATTATAAAAATAATTTATAAAAAAAAAATAAGTAGGATTTGTGTTTAAGATACTTGAAGGATAGTTTTAATGTTTTAAAATTTTAAAACTAATTTATAAAAAAAAGTATATAGGATTTCTGTTTATAATAGTTGAATTATGGTTTAAATGTTTTAAAATTATAAACATAATTTATAAAAAATGTAAGTAGGATTTCTGTTTAAGATACTTGAAGAATTGTTTAATTTTTTTAAAATTTGAAAAATAATTTATATAAAAATATAAATAGGATTTCTGTTTATGATACTTGAAAGAGAGTTTAAAAGTTTTAAAATTTTAAAACTAATTTATAAGAAAAAAAGTATGTAGGATTTCTGTTTAGAATACTTGAACGATAGTTTAAATATTTTAAAATTATAAAAATAATTTATTAAAAAATATAAATAGGATTTCTGTTTAGAATACTTGAAGGATAGTTTAAATATTTTAAAATTATTGAAATAATTTATATAAAAAAAATTAAGTAGGATTTATGTTTATGACAGTTGAATGATGGTTTAAATGTTTTAAAATTTTAAAAATAATTTATAAAAAACAGTACGTAGGATTTCTGTTTATGATAGTTGAATTATGGTTTAAATGTTTTAAAATTATGAAAATAATTTATTAAAAAATGTAAGTAGGATTTCTATTTAGGATACTTGAAGGATTGTTTAAATGTTTTAAAAATATAAAAATAATTTATAAAAAAAATATGGAGGATTCCTGTTTCGAATACTTGAAGGATAGTTTAAATGTTTTAAAATTAAAAAAAATAATTTATAAAAAAAATGTACGTGGGAATTATGTTTAGGATACTTGAAGGATAGTTTAAAATTTTCAAAATTATATAAAAAAGTAAGTAGTATTTCTCTTTAGGATACTTGAAGGATTGTTTAAATGTTTTAAAATTATAAAAATAATTTATAAAAAAAATTATGTAGGATTTCCGTTTAGCATACTTGAAGGATACTTTAAATGTTTTAAAATTATAAAAACAATTTATAAAAAAAATACGTAGGATTTGTGTTTAAGATACTAGAAGGATAATTTAAATGTTTTAAAATTATAAAAAAATTTATAAAAAAAATTATGTAGGATTTCCGTTTAGCATACTTGAAGGATACTTTAAATGTTTTAAAATTATAAAAATAATTTATAAACAAAAATACGTAAGATTTGTGTTTAAGATACTTGAAGGATAGTTTTAATGTTTTAAAATTTTAAAAATAATTTATAAAAAAAAGTATGTAGGATTTCTGTTTATAATATTTGAATTATGGTTTAAATGTTTTAAAATTATAAACATAATTTATAAAAAAATATAAGTAGAATTTCTGTTTAAGATACTTGAAGAATTGTTTAATTGTTTTAAAATTTGAAAAATAATTTATATAAAAATATAAGTAGGATTTCTGTTTAGGATACTTGAAAGATAATTTAAATGTTTTAAAATTATAAAAATAATTTCCAAAAAAAAGTATGTAGGATTCCTTTTTATAATACCTGAAGGATAGTTTAAATGTTTTAAAATTATAAAAAAATATAAATAGGATATCTGTTTAGTATACTTAAAGGATAGTTTAAATGTTTTAAAACTATAAAAATAATTTACAAAAAATATAAGTAGGATTTCTGTTTACGACAATTGAATGATGGTTTAAATGTTTTAAAATTTTAATAATAATTTATAAAAAAAAGTATGTAAGATTTCTGTTTAGAATACTTGAAGGATAGTTTAATGGTTTTAAAATTATAAAAATAATTTATAAAAAAAATAAGTAGGATTTTTGTTTAGGATACTTGAATAATAGTTTAAATGTTTCAAAATTATAAAAATAGTTTTAAAAAAAGTTTCTAATATTTCTGTTTTGGATACTTGATGGATAGTTTAAATGTTTTATAATTATAAAACTAATTTATGAACAAAAGTAAGAAGCATTTCTGTTTAGGGTACTTTAAGGATAGTTTAAATGTTTTAAAATTATAAAAATAATTTGTATTAAAAAATGTAACTAGGATTTCTGTTTAGGATACTTGAAGGATAGTTTTAATGTTTTAAAATTATATATATATAAAAAAAATAACTAGGATTTCTGTTTAGCATACTTAACAATTAAGTAGGATTTCTATTTAGAATACGTGAAAAATAATTTGAATCTTTTAAAATTTTAAAATAATTTATAAAAAAAATTAAGTTGGATTTCTGTTTTGAATACTTGAATGATAGTTTAAATATTTTAAAATTATAAAAATAATTAAAAAGAAGTTTCTAGGATTTCTGTTTAGGATACTTGAATGATAGGTTAAATGTTTTAAAATTATAAAAATAATTTATTAAAAAAGTTTGTAGGATTTATGTTTAGGATACTTGAAGGATAGATAAAATATTTTAAAATTATAAAACTAATTAAAAAAAATTACTAGGATTTGTGTTTAGGATACTTGAATGATAGTTTAAATGTTCTAAAATTATAAAAAAATTATAAAAAAAAATGTAACTAGGATTTCTGTTTAGGATACTTGAAGGATAGTTTTAATATTTTAAAATTATAAATATAAAAAAAAATAACTAGGATTTCTGTTTAGCATACTTAAAGAATAGTTTAAACATTTGTAAATTATAAAAATAATAATAAAAAAAAGTTACAAGTATTTCAGTCTAGGATACTTGAAGAATGGTTTAATTGTTTTAAAATTTTAAAGAAAAATTTTAAAAAAAAGGTTACTAGGATTTGTGTCTAGGATACTTGGATGATACTTTAAATGTTCTAAAATTATAAAAAAAAATATAACTAGGATTTCTGTTTAGAATACTTGAAGGATAGTTTAAACGTTTTAAAATTATATATATATAAAAAAGTAACTAGGATTTCTGTTTAGCATACTTAAAGAATACTTTAAACATTTGCAAATTATAAAAATAATAATAATAAAAATTTACAAGTATTTCTGTTTAGGATACGTGAATAATACTTTAAATCATTTAAAATTATAAATATAATATATAGAAAAAAATTAAATTGGATTTTGTTTAGGATACTTGAATGATAGTTTAAATATTTAAAATTAAAAAAAATTTAAAAAAATAGGATTTCTGTTTGGCATACTTGAAAAATAATTTAAACGTTTTCAAATTACAAAAATAATTTATAAAAAAATAAGTAGGATTTTTGTTTAAGATACTTGAATGATAGTTTAAATGTTTCAAAATTATAAAAATAGTTTTTTAAAAAAGTTACTAGTATTTTTGTTTATGATACTTGATGGATAGTTTAAATGTTTTATGATTATAAAACTAATTTATGAACAAAAGTAAGAAGCATTTCTGTTTAGGGTACTTTAAGGATAGTTTAAATGTTTTAAAATTATAAAAATAATTTGTATTAAAAAATGTAACTAGGATTTCTGTTTAGGATACTTGAAGGATAGTTTTAATGTTTTAAAATTATATATATATAAAAAAGTAACTATAATTTATGTTTAGCATACTTAAAGAATAGTTTAACATTTGCAAATTATAAAAATAATTAAAAAAGAAGAAGTTACAAGTATTTCTATTTAAGATACGTGAATAATATTTTAAATCATTTAAAATTATAAATATAATTTATAGAAAAAAATTAAATTGGATTTCTGTTTAGGATACTTGAATGATAGTTTAAATGTTTCAAAATTATAAAAATAGTTTAAATAAAAGTTACTAGTATTTCTGTTTAGGATACTTGATGGATAATTTAAGTGTTTTATAATTATAAAACTAATTTATGAACAAAAGTAAGAAGCATTTCTGTTTAGGGTACTTTAAGGATAGTTTAAATGTTTTAAAATTACAAAAATAATTTGTATTAAAAAATTAAGTACGATTTCTGTTTAGAAATGTGAAAAATAATTTCAATCTTTTAAAATTTTAAAGTAATTTATATAAAAAAATTAAGTTGGATTTATGTTTTGGATACTTTAATGATAGTTTAAATGTTTTAAAATTATAAAAATAATTAAAAAAAAAAGTTACTAGGATTTCTGTTTAGGATACTTGAAGAATAGTTTAAATGTTTTAAAATTGTAAAAATAATTTATTAAAAAAGTTTGTAGGATTTATGTTTAGGATACTTGAAGGATAGATAAAATATTTTAAAATTATAAAACTAATTAAAAAAAATTACTAGGATTTGTGTTTAGGATACTTGAATGATAGTTTAAATGTTCTAAAATTATAAAAAAAATTATAAAAAAAATGTAACTAGGATTTCTGTTTAGGATACTTGAAGGATAGTTTTAATGTTTTAAAATTATAAATATAAAAAAAGTAACTAGGATTTCTGTTTAGCATATTTAAAGAATAGTTTAAACATTTGCAAATTATAAAAATAATAATAAAAAAAAGTTACAAGTATTTATTTAGGATACTTGAAGGATGGTTTAATTATTTTAAAATTATAAAGAAAAATTAAAAAAAAAGGTTACTAGGATTTGTGTTTAGAATGCTTGGATGATACTTTAAATGTTCTAAAATTATAAAAAAAATATAACTAGGATTTTGTTTAGGATACTTGAAGGATAGTTTAAATGTTTTAAAATATATATATATATATATATATATATATATATATATATATATATATATATATATATAAGTAACTAGGATTTTTGTTTAGCATACTTAAAGAATACTTTAAACATTTGCAAATTATAAAAATAATAAAAAAAAAAGTTACAAGTATTTCTGTTTAGGATACGTGAATAATACTTTAAATCATTTAAAATTATAAATATAATATATAGAAAAAAATTAAATTGGATTTCTGTTTAGGATACTTGAATGATAGTTTAAATATTTAAAATTAAAAAAAATTAAAAAAATAGGATTTTGTTTGGCATACTTGAAAAATAGTTTAAACGTTTTCAAATTACAAAAATAATTTATAAAAAAATAAGTAGGATTTTTGTTTAAGATACTTGAATGATAGTTTAAATGTTTCAAAATTATAAAAATAGTTTTTTAAAAAAGTTACTAGTATTTTTGTTTATGATACTTGATGGATAGTTTAAATGTTTTATGATTATAAAACTAATTTATGAACAAAAGTAAGAAGCATTTCGTTTAGGGTACTTTAAGGATAGTTTAAATGTTTTAAAATTATAAAAATAATTTGTATTAAAAAATGTAACTAGGATTTCTGTTTAGGATATTTGAAGGATAGTTTTAATGTTTTAAAATATATATATATATATATATATATATATATATATATATATATAAAGTAACTATAATTTATGTTTAGCATACTTAAAGAATAGTTTAAACATTTGCAAATTATAAAAATAATTAAAAAAAAGAAGTTACAAGTATTTCTGTTTAGGATACGTGAATAATACTTTAAATCATTTAAAATTATAAATATAATTTATAGAAAAAAATTAAATTGGATTTCTGTTTAGGATACTTAAATGATAGTTTAAATATTTAAAATTAAAAAAATTAAAAATATTAGGATTTCTGTTTAGCGTACTTGAAAAATAGTTTAAACGTTTTCAAATTTTAAAATAATTTATAAAAAAAATTAAGTTGGATTTTTGTTCAGGATACTTGAATGATAGTTTAAATGTTTCAAAATTATAAAAAAAGTTTTTTAAAAAAAGTTACTAGTATTTCTGTTTAGGATAGTTGATGGATAATTTAAGTGTTTTATAATTATAAAACTAATTTATGAACAAAAGTAAGAAGCATTTCTATTTAGGGTACTTTAAGGATAGTTTAAATGTTTTAAAATTATAAAAATAATTTGTATTAAAAAATTAAGTATGATTTCTGTTTAGAAATGTGAAAAATAATTTCAATCTTTTAAAATTTTAAAGTAATTTATATAAAAAAATTAAGTTGGATTTCTGTTTTGGATACTTTAATGATAGTTTAAATGTTTTAAAATTATAAAAATAATTAAAAAAAAGTTACTAGGATTTCTGTTTAGGATACTTGAAGGATAGTTTAAATATTTTAAAATTGTAAAAATAATTTATTAAAAAAGTTTGTAGGATTTATGTTTAGGATACTTGAAAGATAGATAAAATATTTTAAAATTATAAAACTAATTAAAAAAAGTTACTAGGATTTGTGTTTAGGATACTTGAATGATAGTTTAAATGTTCTAAAATTATAAAAAAAATTATAAAAAAAATGTAACTAGGATTTCTGTTTAGGATACTTGAAGGATAGTTTTAATGTTTTAAAATTATAAATATATAAAAAAGTAACTAGGATTTCTGTTTAACATACTTAAAGAATAGTTTAAACATTTGCAAATTATAAAAGCAATAGAAAAAAAAAAGTTACAAGTATTTCTGTTTAGGATATGTGAATAATACTTTAAATCATTTAAAATTATAAATATAATTTATGGAAAAAAATTAAATTAGATTTCTGTTTATGATACTTGAATGATAGTTTAAAAATTTAAAAATAGAAAAAATTAAAAAATTAGGATTTTTGTTTAGCATACTTGAAAAATAGTTTAAACGTTTTCAAATTATAAAAATAATTAAAAAAATAACTAGTATTTCTGTTCAGGATACTTGAAGGATAGTTGAAGTATTTTAAAGTTATAAAACTAATTTATGAAAAAAAAGAAGTAGGATTTCTGTTTAGGATACTTGAAGGATCGTTTAAATATTTTAAAATTATAAAAATATTTAATAAATAAAATGCAAGTAAGATTTTTGTTAAGAATGCTTGAAAGATAGTTTAAAAGTTTTAAAATTGTAAAAATAATTAATAAATAAAAAAGTAAGTAGGATTTTTGGTTTAGGATACTTGAAAGATAGTTTAAATGTTTTAAAATTATAAAAATAATTTATAAAGAACAAATAAGTACGATTTATATTAAGAATGCTTGAAGGATAGTTTAAATATTTTAAAATTATAAAAATTGTTATAAAAAAAATTTACTACTATTTATGTTTAGGATACTTCAAGGAAAGACAAAATCTTTTAAAATTATAAAAATAATTAAAAATAAAGTTACTAGGATTTGTGCTTAGAATAGTTGAATGATAGTTTAAATGTTTTAAATTTACAAAAAAAATTATATATTAAAAAAGTAACTAGGATTTCTGTTTCGGATACTTGCAAGATTGTTTAAATGTTTTAAAATTATTAAAAAAATTAAAAAAATTACTATTATTTCTGTTTAGGATACTTGAAGGATAATTTAAATGTTTTAGAATTATAAAAATCATTTATAAAAAACAATAGGTACAATTTCTGTTTAATATACTTGAAAGATAGATCAAATCTTTTAAAATTATATAAATCATTAAAAAAAACAAAGTAACTAGGATTTGTGTTTAGGATACTTGAATCATAGTTTAAATGTTTTAAAATTAAAAAAAAAGTAACTAGGATTTCTGTTTATGATACTTAAAGGATAGTTTAAATGTTTTAAAATTATAAAAGTAATAAAAAATAAAAGTTACTAGTATTTCTATTTAGGATACGTGATGAATTTAAATGTTTTAAAATTATAAATAGAATAAAAAAAAGTTACTAGTATTTCTGTTTAGGATACTTGAACGATAGTTTAAATATTTTAAAAATAATTTATAAAAACAAGTAAGTAGGATTTCTGTTTAGGATACTTGAATGATAGATAAAATCTATTAAAATTATAAAAATAATTAAAAAAAAGTTACCAGGATTTGTGTTTGGGATACTTGAATGATAGTTTAAATGTTCTAAAATTATATAAAAAAACAAAAGTAACTAGGATTTCTGTTTAAGATACCTGAAGGATAGTTTAAATGTTTTAAAATTATAAAAATATTTAAAAAACAAAGTTACTAATATTTCTGTTAAGGATACTTGAATGAGAGATAAAATCTTTTAAAATTATAAAAAAATTAGAAAACATTTGCTATGATTTGTGTTTAGAATACTTGAATGATAGTTTAAATGTTTTAAAATTATATATATAAAAAAAGTAACTAGGATTTCCGTTTGGGATACTTGAAGGATTGTTTAAATGTTTTAAAATTATAAAAATAATTTATAAAGAAAAAGTAAGTCCGATTTATGTTAAGAATGCTTGAAGGATAGTTTAAATGTTTTAAAATTTTAAAAATAGTTAAAAAAAAGTTACTTGTATTTTGTTTAGGATACTTGAAGGAGAGATAAAATATTTTAAAATTAAAAAAATAATTAAAAAAAAAAGTTACTAGGATTTGTGTTTAGGATACTTGAATGATAGTTTAAAAGTTTTAAAATTATAAAAAAAAAAATAAAAAAAATAACTAGAATTTCTGTTTAGGATACTTGAAGGATAGTTTAAATATTTTAAAATTATAAAACTAATTTATGAAAAAAATTAAGTAGGATTTGTTTAGGATACTTGAAGGATAGATAAAATCTTTTAAAATCATAAAAATAATTAAAAAAAGTTGCTAGGATTTGTGTTTAGGATACTTGAATGATAGTTTAAATGTTTTAAAATTATAAAAATATTTAAAAAACAAAGTTACTAATATTTCTGTTAAGGATACTTGAATGAGAGATAAAATCTTTTAAAATTATAAAAAAATTAGAAAACATTTGCTATGATTTGTGTTTAGAATACTTGAATGATAGTTTAAATGTTTTAAAATTATATATATAAAAAAAGTAACTAGGATTTCTGTTTGGGATACTTGAAGGATTGTTTAAATGTTTTAAAATTATATATATAAAAAAAGTAACTAGGATTTCTGTTTGGGATACTTGAAGGATTGTTTAAATGTTTTAAAATTATAAAAATTATTTATAAAGAAAAAGTAAGTCCGATTTATGTTAAGAATGCTTGAAGGATAGTTTAAATGTTTTAAAATTTTAAAAATAGTTAAAAAAAAGTTACTTGTATTTCTGTTTAGGATACTTGAAGGAGAGATAAAATATTTTAAAATTAAAAAAATAATTAAAAAAAAAAGTTACTAGGATTTGTGTTTAGGATACTTGAATGATAGTTTAAAAGTTTTAAAATTATAAAAAAAAAATAAAAAAAATAACTAGAATTTCTGTTTAGGATACTTGAAGGATAGTTTAAATATTTTAAAATTATAAAACTAATTTATGAAAAAAATTAAGTAGGATTTCTGTTTAGGATACTTGAAGGATAGATAAAATCTTTTAAAATCATAAAAATAATTAAAAAAAGTTGCTAGGATTTGTGTTTAGGATACTTGAATGATAGTTTAAATGTTTTAAAATTATAAAAATATTTAAAAAACAAAGTTACTAATATTTCTGTTAAGGATACTTGAATGAGAGATAAAATCTTTTAAAATTATAAAAAAATTAGAAAACATTTGCTATGATTTGTGTTTAGAATACTTGAATGATAGTTTAAATGTTTTAAAATTATATATATAAAAAAAGTAACTAGGATTTCTGTTTGGGATACTTGAAGGATTGTTTAAATGTTTTAAAATTATATATATAAAAAAAGTAACTAGGATTTCTGTTTGGGATACTTGAAGGATTGTTTAAATGTTTTAAAATTATAAAAATTATTTATAAAGAAAAAGTAAGTCCGATTTATGTTAAGAATGCTTGAAGGATAGTTTAAATGTTTTAAAATTTTAAAAATAGTACAAAAAAAGTTACTAGGATTTGTGTTTAGGATACTTGAATGATAGTTTAAATGTTCTAAAATTATAAAAAAATAATAAAAAAAAGTGACTAGGATTTTTGTTTAGGATACTTAAAGGATAATTTAAATGTTTTAAAATTATAAAAATAATTAAAAAAAATAACTAGTTTTTCTGTTTAGGATACATGAAAGATAGTTGAAATATTTTAAAATTATAGAACTAATTTATGAAAAAAAGTAAGTAGGATTTCTGTTTAGGGTACTTGAAATATAGTTTAAATATTTTAAAATTATAAAAATAATTAATAAATAAGAAGTAAGTATGATTTTGGTTAAGAATGCTTAAAGGATAGTTTAAAAGTTTTAAAATTGTAAAAATAGTTAATAAACAAAAAAGTAAGTAAGATTTTGGTATATGATACTTGAAGAATAGTTTAAATATTTTAAAATTATAAAAATAATTTCTAAAGAAAAAGTAAGTACGATTTGTGTTAAGAATGCTTGAAGGATAGTTTAAATGTTATAAAATTATAAAAAAAATTAAAAAAAATGTTACTAATATTTCTGTTGAGGATACTTCAATGATAGTCTAAATGTTTTAAAATTATAAAAATAATTAAAAGAAAAGTTACGAGGATTTTTGTTTAGGATACTTTAAGGATAGTTTAATTGTTTTAAAATTGTAAAAATAATTAAAAAAAAGTTACTAGTATTTTTGTTTAGGATACTTGAAGGATAGTTTAAATGTTTTAAAATTATAAAAATAATTTATAAAAACAAAATTAAGTTGGATTTCTGTTTAGGATACTTAAATGATAATTTAAATGTTTTAAAATTATAAAAATAATTAAAAAAAAGTAACTAGGATTTTTGTTTAACATATTTAAAGAATAGTTTAAACATTTGCAAATTATAAAAATAATTAAAGAAAAAGTTACAAGTTTTTCTGTTTAGGATACTTGAAGGATAGTTTAAATATTTTAAAATTGTAAAATTAATTTAACAAAAAAAATTAAGTAGGATTTCTGTTTAGGATATGTGAAGGATAGTTTAAATGTTTTAAAATTATAAAAATAATTTATTGAAAAAAATTAAGTTGGATTTCTGTTTAGGATACTTGAAAGATAGTTTAAATATTTAAAATTATAAAAATAATTAAAAAAATTATGATTTCTGTTTAGCATACTTGAAGAATAGTTTAAACGTTTTCAAATAATACAAATAATTAAAAAAAAGTAAGTAGTATTTCTGTTTAGGATACTTAAGGGATAATTGAAGTGTTTTAAAATTATAAAACTAATTTATGAAAAAATGTAAGTAGGATTTATATTTAAGGTACTTGAAGGATAGTTTAAATATTTTAAAATTATAAATATAATTAATAAATAAAAAGTAAGTAGGATTTCGGTTAAGAATGCTTGAAGGATAATTTAAAAGTTTTAAAATTATAAAATAGTTAATAAACAAAAACGTAAGTAGGATTTTTTTTAGGATACTTGAATGATAGTTTAAATGTTTTAAAATTAGAAAAATAATTTATAAAGAAAAAATAAGTAGGATTTAGGTTAAGAATGCTTGAAGGATAGTGTAAAACTTTTAAAATTGTAAAAATAGTCAATAAACAAAAAAGTAAATAGGATTTTTGTTTTGGATACTTGAAGGATAATATAAATGTTTTAAAATTATAAAAATAATTTATAAAGAAAAAGTAAGTAGGATTTAGGTTAAAAATGCTTGAAGGATTGTTTAAAAGTTTTAAAATTGTAAATATAGTTAATAAACAAAAACGTTAGTAGGATTTTGGTTTAGGATACTTGAAAGATAATTTAAATGTTTTAAAATTATAAAAATAATTTATAAAGAAAAAGTAAGTAGGATTTAGCTTAAGCATGTTTAAAGGATAGTTTAAATGTTTTAAAATTATTAAAAATGTTATAAAAAAAATTACGAATATTTTAGGATACTTCAAGGAAAGATACAATCTTTTAAAATTATAAAAATAATTAAAAAAATACAAGTATTTAAGTTTAGGATACTTGAAGGATAATTTAAATGTTTTAAAATTAAAAAAAAAGTTACTAGTATTTCTGTTTAGGATACTTGAAGTATAGTTTAAATGTTTTAAATTTTAAAAAAAATTAAAAAAAAGTTACTAATATTTCTGTTTAGGATAGTTGATGGATAGTTTAAATGTTTTAAAATTATAAAACTAATTTATGAACAAAAGTAAGTAGAATTTCAGTTTAGGGTACTTGGAGGATTGTTTAAATGTTTTAAAATTATTAAAATAATTAAAAAAAGGTTATTAGGATTTGTGTTTAGAATAATTGAATGATAGTTTAAATGTTCTAAAATTATAAAAATATTATATAAAAAAATATAACTAGGATTTCTGTTTAGGATACTTGAAGGATAGTTTAAATGTTTTAAAATTATAAAATTTTTTAAAAAAACTTACTAGTATTTCTGTTTAGGATACATAAATGATAATTTAAAAGTTTTAAAATTATATAAAAAAAATTACTACTATTTTTGTTTAGGATACTTGAAGGATAATTAAAAAGTTTTAAAATTATAAAAATAATTTTAAAAAAACTTACTAGTATTTCTGTTTATGATACTTGAAGGATAGTTTAAATATTTTAAAATTATAAAAAAAATTACTATTAATTCTGATTGTCGATACATGACGTCAGGCGACGGCTCCCGCTTTTTTTGTTTATTTAACAAAAAGGGTTTTTTCTCAATTGGGGGAAACAAAGATTTTATTGGAGTCGCCATCTAGTAATTTGAGGGAACTAGAAATCCCAAATTAGACACGGTCCCGAGAGATTCGGGTACGGGGTTAATTATGATTAAGGGAAGGTAGACACCACCCTTAAAACATCCTTTCAATAGAAAGGTTACCCTTACTTGTGTGTTTTTTGTTTGATTCAAATGCGATTATATTTTGGGCTTATTTGTAATTTTTTTTAAATGATTAATGTCGGTCCCTAAAAATAGGAGACACGTTAAAAATGACATCAGTCCCTAAAAATTAGGAGACTCGTCTAAAATATTGACGTTTGTCCCTAAAAAGGAGAATTACGTCTGGGTTACCAAAAGAAATAATGGACATAATCCATATTTGGTATTTATATTTTTGACATCGGTCCTTTTTTTAAAAAAGAGACGTGTCGACTTTGGTTTTTGTATTTTTTTACAACATGCAAGAAACTTTACAAGCATTTATATATAAAAAATATCAAAAATACCAGTTGAAATCCAAAAAATTACCTGAGTGTCACTGTATAGGTAAAATACTGAAATACCCTCGAAGTTCTCCGAAAATTATGAAAATGCCCGGGCGCGCCGCGTGTGGCACACGCGCGGCTACTCGTTGGCGGAGGGGAGATTTTCCGGTGAGATTTTCGGCCAACCGATGGTCGATCCTGGTAGATCCGATGTCGAGGGTTCGATGGCGATGGTCTCGACGGCCGTTGATGGGCCGACGAGGGAGAATCGTCGGTTTGAAGCTTCGGTGGCCGACGAAAATCGCGGCCCTTTTCCGGCTAGATGAGGCGGAGAAAATGCCGAAAACCACCGGGGTTTTTCTTTACAAAGAGGGGAGAAACCTTTCGTGGTGGTGCGGAGGCTGGAGACGGCCGGGAAAGTGGAGATCGGATGAGAGAGAGAGCGTCGCCGGCGAGAGGAGAGAGGGAGTCTGAGAAGTGCTACGGTGTGAACGCGCGCATGGTGCAACGGTACCTCTGAACACTGTGCGCCGTTGGATCTCGGATGAAACGATCAGATGGCTGTGATTGGCTAGATCTGCACATGGATCGGACGGTCTGGATGAGCGGAGCCTTGATCTGGTGTGGCGCGGTGCACCGAAAGCTCGGTACACCGGATGACGTGGCTCAACGGGATCAAATCTTGAAATATTTTAAAGGCTGAGATGTGTCGGGATATATTTGGTATTTTTCAAATTGTTTTTTTTAAACAATATCCTACTCTCGTGAAGAAAAACTAAAAAAAATTATAACATTACTCTTCTTCTTCTTTTTTCTCTTTCTCTTTTTTTCTTTCCTCTTTTCCTCTTTGGCGAAATATCACTGGCTATTTATAGCCAATGAAAGGGAACAACACGAATCTGCTTTAAGAAAAATTGTGTACGCACAACTACTCCGCCTACAATTAATGTAACTGCCCCGCCTAATATAACAAATTTGTATTATTAATTTTGTTTTATTATATATAATAATAAACAAATCAGTATTAGAAAAATCTCGTTTCAACCACTAAAAATCAATTTTAATGACCGAAAATAATAGTTTTGACCCAAAATAACCTGAAACTCATTTTTTACCCCGATCGACATGGTTGGACCCGTATGGACTCGGTGGACTCGGTTTTGACCAAATATGACGGTTTTGACCCAAAACGACCCGACACTTTTTTTTACCCTGGTCGACATGGTTTGACCCGTATTGACTCGGTGGACTCGGTTTTGACCAAAAATGACGGTTTTGACCCGAAACGGCCTGAAACTCATTTTTTACCCTGGTCGACATGGTTTGACCCGTATTGACTCGGTGGACTTGGTTTTGACCGAAAATGACGGTTTTGACCCGTAACGGCCTGAAACTCATTTTTTACCCCGGTCGACATGGTTTGACCCGTATTGACCCGGTGGACTCGGTTTTGATGGAAAGATGCGGTTGACTCAAGAAAAATATATTTTTGAATTTTAAACTTTTTCTTAATTTTTTTTGGATTTTTATAAATAATAATAGAAATAAAATATCATTCGAGAAAATCTTGGTGAATCCAAAATTGGGTTACAACACTGATTATGATACTTGATGGATAATTTAAATGTTTTCAAATTAAAAAAATAATTTATGAACAAAAGTAAATAGAATTTCTGTTTAGGGTACTTGAATGAGAGATTAAATCTTTTAAAATTATAAAAATAATTAAAAAAAAGTTAGTAGAATTTGTGTTTAGGATACTTCAATGATAGTTTAAATATTTCAAAATTATAAAAATAGTTAAAAAAAACGTTACTAGTATTTCTATTTAGAATACTTGGTAGATAGTTTAAATTTTTTAAAATTATAAAAATAATTAAAAAAACTTACTAGTATTTCTGTTTATGATACTTGATGGATAATTTAAATGTTTTCAAATTATAAAACTAATTTATGAAGAAAAGTAAGTAGGATTTGTGTTTAGGGTACTTGAAAGATAGTCTAAATATTTTAAAATTATTAAAAAAATTAAAAAAAAGTTACTAATATTTCTGTTTAGGATACTTGAATGATAGTTTAAATGTTTTAAAATTATAAAAATATTATATAAAAAAATATAACTAGAATTTCTGTTTAGGATACTTGAAGGATAGTTTAAATGTTTTAAAATTATAAAAAAATTTAAAAAAACTTACTAGTATTTCTGTTTAGGATACATAAATGATAATTTAAAAGTTTTAAAATTATAAAAAAAAAATTAAAAAACAATTACTACTATTTCTGTTTAGGATACTTGAAGGATAATTTAAAAGTTTTAAAATTATAAAAATAATTAAAAAAAAAACTTACCAGTATTTCTGTTTAGTATACTTGAAATATAGTTTAAATGTTTTAAAATTATAAAAATAATTTTAAAAAATTACTAGTGATTCTGATTATGATACTTGATGGATAATTTAAATGTTTTCAAATTAAAAAAATAATTTATGAACAAAAGTAAATAGAATTTCTGTTAAGGGTACTTGAATGAGAGATTAAATCTTTTAAAATTATAAAAATAATTAAAAAAAACTTACTAGGATTTGTGTTTAGAATACTTGATAAATAGTTTAAATGTTTTAAAATTATAAAAATAATTAAAAAACTTACTAGTATTTTTGTTTATGATACTTGATGGATAACTTAAATGTTTTCAAATTATAAAACTAATTTATGAACAAAAGTAAGTAGGATTTCTGTTTAGGGTACTTGAAGGATAGTCTAAATGTTTTTAAATTATTAAAAAAATTTTAAAAAAAGTTACTAGTATTTCTGTTTAGGATACTTGAAGGATAGTTTAAATGTTTTAAAATTATTAAAATAATTAAAAAAAAATTACTAGGATTTGTGTTTAGAATACTTGAATGATAATTTAAAAGTTTCAAAATTATAAAAATAGTTTTTTAAAAAAATTACTAGTATTTCTGTTTAGGATACTTGATGGATAGTTTAAATGTTTTAAAATTATAAAACTAATTTATGAACAAAAGTAAGAAGCATTTCTATTTAGGGTAATTTAAGGATAGTTTATATGTTTTCAAATTATAAAAATCCAAAAATTACCATCTTAAATATGCTAGAATCAGATTTGTCACCCTTAAGAAGTCCTACATAAACTAGGAAAAATCTGAGTTTAGAAAATTTGTGTTGCTGCCCCCTTTCCTTTGATATCCTTGATTAGCTTGGATTTCCTTGTTTAGCTTCGACAAATAAGAAAACAAATTTCCTCCTTTGTTGCTGATTTAATTACTTTCCTTCCTATGTTAGGAAAAACATTAAATAGTCCTCTCCTCTTTAGGAATAAGATATGGCCAATTTCCTTACTTAATTAGAAGAATAAATTGCTGACTTTTTATCCTTGTAGCATTAGGAAAAAAACAAGCCTAACAAGGTTGGTATTGGGCCGGACATATCAACCCCTTGTTCCACACGAATTGGGCTCTTCTTGGACTCGAACTAGATGAATTAAAGGTCTGTCCATCATGCTCCTTAAATGTCCCAAGCCCCTCTAGGTCCATCTTGCTCCATAAGTTCCGAACAAGCCCATTCAATGCTTCTTTAAGCTTCTTTGCCCTAGCTCTTGTGATTGGCCTAATTGGCACCTCCAATGGGTCGTTGGCATGATTACGCTTGGTGTTGGGCTGATCCGCATCAATGTGTATTCCTTCAGGTTCGTTACGGGAGTTACTTGTGCGAGAGGCTCATGGTGGTGGTCTTAGTGGTCATTTTGGGGAGAAGAAGACTTATGAGCTGCTGAAAGAACATTTTTTTTGGCCTAGCACGTTACGGGATGTGCACAAGGTGATTGAGAGGTGTGCTATTTGCAAGAAAGCTAAGGGTAAAGAGAAAGCATATGGACTGTATATGCCATTGCCTATTCCAGAGCAACCATGGATGGATGTTAGCATGGACTTTGTACTTAGGTTACCAAGAACACAAGGTGGAAAGGATTCAATAATGGTCATGCTTGATCAATTCTTCAAAATGTCTCATTTCATTCCTTGCAATAAAACTGACGATGCAATACTTGTTGCTGATTTGTTCTTTCAAGAGATTGTTCGTTTGCATGGAGTTCCTAAGAGCATTGTCTCTGATCGTGATACAAAGTTCTTAAGCCACTTTTAGAAGACTCTTTGGAGGAAGCTTGGAACGAAGTTACTTTTCAGTATGACATGTCATCCACAAACTGATGGACAAACTAAGGTAGTAAACCGAACTTTATCTTCTTTGTTACGAGCTGTCATACATAAGAATTTGAAGAGTTGGGATACTTGTTTGCCTATTGTGGAGTTTGCATATAATCGTTGTGTGCATAGGGCTACAAAATTTTCACCATTTGATGTTTATATATGGCTTTAATCCTTATGTTCCTATTGATCTTATTCATATTCCAATTGATGAGAGGACATTTATGGATGGAATTAGAAAGGTAGAATTGATGAAGAAACTACATGAGCAGGTTCGATTACATATTGAGGAGAAAATGACAAAGTATGCTAAACAAGCTAACAAAGGGCGGAAAATGGTTAGGTTTGAACCTGGAGATCTTGTTTGGATTCATATTAGTAAGGGCAGATTCCCAAGCAAACGTAAGTCCAAGTTGATGCTAAGAGTTGATGGTCCATTTCGGATTATAGTGAAGGTGAATGACAATGCGTATAAGGTAGATCTTCCTGGTGATTACAACGTATCATCTACTTTTAATGTGAAAGACTTGACTCCATACTTGGATGATGACGACGATTTTGATTTGAGGACAAATCATTTTCAACCGGGCCGATGATGTGCATCATGAGAATTATAATCCATCTCGTAAAGTTAAATCTAATATGCAAGAGGATTCAGATGGTCTAATGACAAGAGTGAGAGAGAAACAATTACAAAGGGCCTTGACGAGTCAAATTGGAATGATTGAAGCTGCATTGGAGTTAAAAATTAGCAATTAGTTTGAAATTGGTTCAAAGGTGCTTATTTGCCTACAATTGGAACTTCGAGATGGGAAAAGCCCTTAATGGTTCTTTTGATGCTTTGGGCTACTTGAATTTGGGTTGATAATGCAAATAAGTGAAGGAATTGATGATGTTTACGGTCAGAACAGTAAATGAATTTGAACCCGAATTTGAAGTCATCAATTGCATGTGAAAACAAGACAAATCTAGGTGAATTTCAAGTTCAAAAAGTGATTTTTCTAGATTGTCCAACCATGATTGCATTGGACTTTGTGCAAGAAGTTATAGCCATTTTAAATATGACCTGTTTATGTTTCAATTAAAGTCAGAAAATATGTGCAAGTTAAATTTGTCTAGTTACTTTGTCAAAGTCTAATTTTTTGGCTTGACTTCTGTCATGTTGAATTTTTCCTAACTTTCGAGGGATGTTACAATTATAAATATAGTATCAGAATATGTAATAAAACACTTTTGTCCAAGATTTGAAACTTAATTCACAGAATTAAGAGTTGTTCTTTCAAATTGATTTTGTGAAGAACCCTACCTGACTTATCACTCTTTAATCACAAAGAGTGTGGCGTCGAAATCCTAGATTGATCTTTGTGGCGTCCAGATCGACTTATCAAAGTATCATTCTAGTCTATCCTCCATCTTATTTACCTTAAAATCACTATAATCCAACCTAAACACCAAAAGAAAGACAACACAACCAGACCCATCCTTTTTCCATTTTCGTCAGATTCATTGTTGTTGATTTTTGAATCATTCACGACACATCATTTATGTTTCTCTTCTTCATTATGTTTAGCTAAGTTTATTATGTCAAGGTGAAAAGGTTACACTAATGGTGTAAGAATAAGTATAATATAAACTCTTTTTTTTTTTGGTAAGTTGACGTATGTATTAAAAGAAGAAGATACAAACATTATAAGGGGCATACCCCGATTTACAATGATAAAAGAAACATAAAACAACAGATGGCTACAGGCTAGCCCATCGACCATAAACCGAAACCTCACTAGATTCGTTAGGGAAACCAATACAACCAGCTAACTAACAAATTAAGAATCTATGGTATTCACCCTCCAAGCTCGTTGGATCCTTTTGTTTTTCATTTGTTGGTACGACATTCCTCATCAAATCAAGCTTATCACGAATGATACATTTGATTTGATTAAAGACCAAATTCGAAGTTCTAGACATTCCAAGCAAAGATCCTTGCATTCCGTTCTTGCCATACATGATACACTCGTAGCTGCAAAACTCGTTTACGAGAAAAATTGATGAAACTCTTGCCATGCCAAGAGACAGTGGCCCATCGAATCCATTCATCCCAGCCTTTTGTCATTCTTGGAATATCGCATCTGTCACAAACATCCTACCAGATCGCTTTAGTATAGGAGCATTCAAAGAACAAGTGGTTGTGATCCTCATTGTTGCGGATACAGAGTGAGCATCTATTGGGACCATGTATACCAAACCGATGAAGTTTATCTTGAGTTGTGAGTTTCTGTTGGATAGCCATCCATAGAAGAAATGAATGTCTTGGAAAAAAGCATTCTTGAACCACACAATGTCATGCCATTCAACCATCCGACGATGACGTCTTAGTTGTTCCCAAGCTACTTTGATCGAGAATCGTGATTTGGCGAATCCAACCAAACTATCTCATCCTTTTGCCCCATCTTAGGATTAGAATTGGAAGGATTAGCTTCTATAATGGGGTGCCAGCCAATAGCTTGGGTGGTAGGAGTTTTCCATTCTCGAGTTATGAATTAGCACATTCACCTTCGCGTTCTTGGCCATACCTGAATCATAGATGAATCTTTCCCCGTAAGAATCCGTGAGTGGGTGTGAGGATGCCAATTGTCAAACCATAGAGAGGTTGTCATTCCATCTCCTATGATGTACTTCATCTTCGGCCATGCTAAGGATCGGAGCTTTAGAATCTTTCCCCAAGCCCAAGAGCAATTCCGTGGCGTCTTGATTGTCCAGAAATTCCTACCTCGCAACAGATTGGATCTGATCCAAGTAGAATAATATAAACTCAATATGGACTTCAATACTTATATCATAAACAACTTGCTATTAACATGTCTTATCATTTTTATCTTATTAATTCTTAATACCTTGCTTGTTAAATGTTTAATCTAGATTTGTGTTGTATAACACTTGGTACAACAAATGCTTGGAACTTGATTTGTTGTTAACATAAGTTAGCATCATAAATTCCTGACAATATTTAAAAGTTTGGTGTTATTTAAATAAGATAATTAATATGATCATGTTAACAATTTATAATGAGCTATTAATGACAAATCATCCGATTGGAACCTCCTTTGTGTGTGGTTTCCAGTTGAGTAATAAAAAGAGTTTATACTATACTTGTTTAAAATACCATTAGTGGATCCTCTAACCTTGACATTTATTTTTATTAGTGTTTAATCCTCACATTAATCTTACATCTCAAAGTCCTCTTTAACTTCTTGTTGTTGTTGTTGTTGTTGTTGTTGTTCTTATTATTATTATTATTTATAATTTATATAGTTAACCTCCCTGTGGTTCAACCCCGGTCTTGCCGGATTATTTATTACTCTGACACTCTTATATTTGGGAGAAGACATCAATCTTTTGGTCGTGTCAAGTTTTTGGCGTCGTTACTCCAGGTAAATTCTTGTATAAATTATAATACTTATTTTATTTTCTCTTTTCACTTTTCATTTTATCTAACTTTTATCTTGTTTTGTTTTTGTTTCCTTTTCTTCCTTTTATTCTCTTCCTATACTTGCATGAGAGTTTGATCACGTACATTAAGTGGTAGACTTTGTAGGGTATTCTCATCATTTTCAGAAAATATGGCTGAAGAAGATAATCAGTCACTTCATAACAAGTGCACCCTCATGCATAGTTTTTCCTCTTGATGCATCTCATTTTGATTTTAAGTCAGATATTATTCAACTTTTACCTTTTTTTTCATGGCTTAGTTCTAGAAAATCCATACTTGCATTTGAGATAATTTGAAGAAGTTTGTAACACCTATAATGACTTAAATTGTAGCATGAATACCATTAAATTAAAGCTTTTCCTTTTTCATTAAAAGATAAAGCTAAAATATGGCTATAAAATCTTAAGTCAAGATCCATTCGTGCTTGGAATGAAATGCAACAACAATTTTTAAAGAAGGTTTTTCCATCTCATAGATCAAACTCTTTCAAAAGACAAATCACCACTTTCACTCAAAAACCAGGTGAAACATTTTACCAATGTTGGGATAGTATTGAGAATTGCTTAATACTTGCCCTCATCATGGTTTTGAAACATGGAGATTGGTTTCACAATTTTATGAAGGGTTAACACCTAAAGATAAACAAATGGTGGAATTGATGTGCAATGGAACTTTTGAAAATAAAGACCCTGATGAAGCAATGGAGTACCTAGATTTGCTAGCTGAAAATGCTCAAAATTGGAATACTATGGGCACTTATGAGGCACCGAGTAAAACTCAACCTCATACATCTAGTGGAGGTATGTACAACCTTAGGGAAGATCATAACTTCCAAGCTAAATTTGCATCTTTAGCTAGAAAAGTCGAGGCACTTGAAAGTAAAAAGAGTGGTCAATTCAAATTTGTTCAAGACATTGTATGTCAAATCTGTGAAACCAATGAACACTCAACCAATGACTGTCCAACTTTACCTTCTTTCAAAGAATGCCTCCATGAACAAGCTCATGCTTTATCATCAAAGCTGTCGAAATTTTGGCTTACATGAGTTTAAATAGCTCTTGAAAAATTAACCCTAATGGACCCCTTATGTGGACTTATATGAGGTCCACTCAAAAGCGACCCATAACCCCGAACCGAAAAGCCCATAACTTAATCCAAACAAGCCTTAGATCCTAACCTGAAAATAAAGTATTAATTAAGCTCAAACAAGCCTTGGGCTGTAGCTAACAAAATAAAATAGAGCCCCTACTATTAAATCCATGTTCTGCTATGAGAAGAAGAGAAGGAAGTAAAATATTACAAACTACCCCTAATAAAATATAGCCTTCCATGCGGCCCCCTTAATCCTAGAAACAAAAGGAAAAGGTAGCCACCCATGTTGTTTCCAAGTTGTAGAAGGATTCTTTTGTTTCCGTTGTTGTCCTCACCTCATGGCCCAAATAAGGTTTGTTGGACCCCTCTTGGACATGGATAAGATGTACTAGGGTCTCCTCTTGATACTCTAATGGACATTTCAATTCGACTTGGTTGAAACATTCAAAACCAATGCATTCAATGCCTTTGCCTTGGACCGAGTCATTGGACCATTTGGAACATGTAATGGGTCCTTGTTGGTGTTTCTCGACTGGTCCGCATCATCCCCTCTCTCTTTGAAAGGATTCGACCTCGAATTAAAATGTGTGTCAAACAACGTAAGATTAGCAACATTAAAGGTAGCACTAACACCATACTCACCTGGAAGGTCAATTTTGTATGTGTTGTCATTGATTCTCTCTAAAACCTAAAATGGACCATCACCACGAGGCTGTAAATTTGATTTTCTTTGGTTAGGAAATCGTTCCTTACGCATGTGCACCCAAACCTAATCACCGGGTTGGAAAACAACCAGTTTACGTCCCTTATTTGCTTTAGAAGCGTAAAGTCTGTTCTTTTTCTCTATTTGCAATGGAACTCCCTTATGGAGTTGTCTCACCATTTTTGCCTTCTTTTCACCATCTAAACTTACCATTTCTTCAAAAGGTAAAGGAATTAAGTCCATAAGAGTTGGTGGATTAAAACCATAAACAATTTCAAAAGGAAAAAAACCAATGGTCGAATACACAGTTCTATTATAAGCAAACTCAACAAAAGGCAAACATTCTTCCCAACTTTTTAAATTCTTTTGAATTATAGCACGCAAAAGTTGGGATAATGTTCTATTCACTACCTCAGTTTGTCCATTTGTTTGAGGATGACATGTTGTTGAAAATAAGAGTTTAGTTCCCAACTTTCCCCATAAGGTCTTCCAAAAGTAGCTAAGGAACTTAACATCACGATCTGACACTATAGTCTTAGGAATGCCATGCAAACATACAATCTCCCTAAAGAACAAGTCTGCGATATGAGATGCATCATTCGTTTTATTGCATGCAATGAAATGCGTTATTTTAGAAAACCTATCAACCATAAAAAAAATAGAGTCTCTACCTTTCTTTGACCTGGGTAAACCTAAAACAAAGTCCATAGAGATATCTACCCAAGGTTCAGTAGGGCACGGGTAATGGTGTATATAGTCCATGCGGTTGTACTTTAGATTTTGCCTTTCTACAAGCAATGCAGTGTTCACAAATTCGTTGCACATCTCTTTTCATCTTTGGCCAATAGAAATGTTCATGCAATACATTCAAGGTTTTTGCAACCCCAAAGTGACCCATTAAACCACCCCTATGTGCTTCACGAATAAGCAATTCATGCAAAGAACTAGCAGGAACACACAATCTATTCTCTTTGAACAAATAACCATCCATCAAATACAACTTATCAGAAGCCGAATGTCCACATGCGTTATAAATCTCGATAAAGTCAGAATCATTAACATACAATTCCTTCATATATTCAAAGCCTAACAATCTAGTATTCATAATGTGTAAAAGAACATACCTGCGCAAAAGTGCATCAGTTACGATGTTCTCTTTGCCTTGCTTATACTTGATTACGTAAGGAAAAGTTTCAATGAATTTAACCCATTTTGCATGCCTCCTATTCAGCTTAACTTGTCCTTTCAGATGTTTCAAGGACTCATGATCCGAATGGATTACGAACTCTTTTGGCTACAAGTAATGCTGCCATTTCTCAAATGCTCTTACCAATGCATGGAGTTCTTTGTCGTAAGTGGGATAGTTCAAGGTTGCTCCACTTAACTTCTCACTAAAATACGCAATAGGTTTCCGATCCTGCATCAAAACAGCACCTATTCCATTCTAGATGCATCACATTCTATTTCAAATGCTTTCGTAAAGTCAGGTAAAGCCAAAACAGATGCAAAATATAATTTCTCTTTCAAAAGAACAAAAGCCAATTCTTGTTCCTCCCCTCATTTAAACCCAACTGACGTTTTAACAACTTCATTCAAGGGTGCAGCTATTGTACTGAAATCTTTCACAAAACGCTTGTAAAACCTAGCTAACCCATGATAACTCTTTACCTCACTTACCGATTTGGGTATGGGCCAATTCTGGATGACCTTAACTTTCTCCTCATCCATCACGATACCCTGTGCAGTTACAACATAGCCAAGAAATACAATTTTCTCCACGCAAAAGGCACACTTTTTAAGATTAGCATACAATTTCTCACTACGCAACACACTAAGTACATTACGCAAATGATCAAGATGCTCGTTAAGTTCTTGTTACGAGATCGGAATGTCATCAAAATACATAATCACAAACTTACCTATGAATGCACGCAACACATGATTCATTAAACGCATAAATGTACTAGGTGCATTTGTAAGTCCAAACGGCATTACGAACCATTCATACAAACCATGCTTAATCTTAAATGTTGTTTTCCACTCATCACCTTCTTTCATTCTAATTTGATGGTACCCACTTTTCAAGTCGATTTTAGAGAAAATACAGGATCCATGTAACTCATCTAACATGTTATCAAGCCTAGGAATGGGGTGTCTATACTTTACCGTTATGTTGTTGATGGCTCGGCAATCAACACACATCCTCCATATTCCATCCTTCTTAGGCACAAGTAGTACGAGTACGGCAAGACGCGAGGCTCATACTCTCACGAATGTAGCCCTTTTCCATCGCTCATCAACTTGCCTTTGAAGCTCCTTCGCCTCCTCGGGATTGCTTCTATAGGCTGGTCGGTTAGGAATTGAAGCTCCGGGTATGAAATCAATCTGATGCTCTATCCCCCTTAATAGTGGTAATTTGCTAGGAGTATCGTCGGGGAACACATCATCAAACTCCTACAACAAAGCAATAGCAACACTAGGCACAATATGATCAAGATCATTAGTATTAAAGCAAGCCTCTTTCTACACAAGTAAAATAATTGGCTTGTAAACCACACAGAGTGCTTGTCAATGAAAAGGGCCGCCACCTAAGAGAGAGAAAAGAGAGAAAGAGAGAGAGTGGTGCTGTCGGAGCTACATCTACTCCGTCCACCGTTGGATTATTCTCATTTTTGACTATGTTGTTCCTTCCAACCTTCTCTCAACATTGACCGAACGGATTTGTTATCCAATCAACGAGGTAAGAGATATTGATCTCGCAATATTTCTGCTATTCCGCATTTTCAGTTACGGAACTATAGAGAAGTGGTGAAATTGCAGCATATTGCATGGATTTTCTTCATGATTTTTGTTATGGCTGTCATAGACATGAAGGCCTTTGCCATATGTGAAGATTAAATCACAGCTTCTTTGGAAAAGTTTCAATTTTCTTGCTAGTCCCGAGTGGTTTGTCGTAGCTTGATCTCCTTTGTTCACCGTTGGATCGTTACCATATTTGAGTATGTTGTTCTTCGGAACCTACTCTACGTCTTGACCGAACGGATTTTTGTTACAATCAGTGTGCTTGGGAGATATTGGCCTCGTAATTCTGTTATTTCCGAGCTTAGGTTGCTTCTTGGACTCGGTTTATCTTATTAGAATTTTGCTCTCTCTAATATTTGTATGCTACCATAATGTCTCTATGTCCTTCTCGTGGAAAATGTTCCAATGGTTAGTTCTCACATTGAACAACATAATCAAGTTAAGTCTCGGACATACATTAAGATTAGAACTGCAAGATATGTTGAATAGCCATGGGATGAGGATTTCTCGGTTTCAAGCCGATTTCGATGCTAGTATAGAGAAACACTCTACCGCCCAAGCTTCTAATGTTGTTCCGAAATGAACCATGTGTTGGGTTCTAAAGTTGATGAGGTGAAGATAGGGTCTCATCAACAAGAACAACTAAAACCTAGACCCAAATTGAATTTTTTAAATGCTTTGAAGGGTTCGGGTGTTGATGACAATGAGGGTAGCAAGACCCTTGGCATTAGTTCAATCCGTAATCGCACTTTGCTCCCCCTACTATGACCGATGGTCGTGTGACAGTAGCTCCTCCTCTTGATGTGTTTGAAGATGGCTGTGAATTTTGGAAATCCACCCTAGTTGGTCATTTTGTGGGGCGAAATTACCGTATCCCGTGGTTAATTCTATTGCCAAAAGAATATGGAGCTCCTACGGTCTATCGAAGTTTTGTCTTCGGATAATGGCTTCTTCATCTTCACCTTTGATTCGGTTGATCATGCCATTAATGTGCTGGAAAGAGCCCCATGGCACATGGCAAACGAGCCTTTGGTGCTTAAACGTTGGCAACCGAACATGCAATTTTTGAAAGATGATTTGGCAAGAGTTCCGGTATGGGTTAAGCCGTATAATGTCCCTCTCGAGTATTGGACTATTAAGGGGCTGAGCTGTGTAGCGAGTGCTATTGGAGTCCCCCTTCATGCGGATCATACGACATTGTTGCGTAAAAGGCTTAGTTACGCAAGAGTTTGCGTTGAGATAGATGCTTCAAGACGTTGGTTAAGGAATATGATCTTGCTGTCCAAATGGGTTATTCATAACAATTTCAGTTGAATACGAATGGATACCGTCGAAGTGCAAGAATTGCAATGTCTTTGGACACACCACGGCGCTATGTGCTACTAATAACATTGATAATCTTAAAGTGGTGGCAAGAGGGTAAGAGGAATCTAGGAGCTATGAACTCTAAATCTGCGGATAACAAGCCGAATCGGTTTCGGTGGCGGTGTAGTTGGTAAACGAAACAAGGGTTCGTGGAGTGGGGAGAATGCTCCCTTGGCATCTAAAGTGGGTAATTGTGATGAGAATGGTTGTTCAACATCTGGTATACATATGCCCGATTGTAATATGAATGATCATGCGACATCGGATGTGTGCAATGCTTGGTTGTCATGAAGATGAAAATCCTTCCTCTCCTCTTGTCTTGAAGAGTTTACGAGAAGACATGAAACAGAGCAAGGGGCCGCAAGTACTTGCTTTAGATCAAGATATGGACGCAATGGGAGGTGATACGAGATGGGGAACCAACCGATATCATGACAACCCCTCAAACCCCGAATTCCACCGAAAGGGAAACCGTTAATCGGTTAGCTATTAAGGCTAGAGACTCTCTAGAGAAAAAGAAAAGGGGTTCAAAAGCCTCTTCAAAGAAGAATCGAAATCGGCTCCTCTCCGAGAGGCACGTCAAGGTAATCTTTGTGTTGTTGTTTGTACTCCTCTCTATTTTCCTATGATTATTGGATGTTGGAATATTAGAGGTTTGAATGATCCTATAAAGCATTCGGAATTGCGTAGACTCATCCATCAAGAGAGGATAGCTTTTTTTGGTTTGATTGAAACTCGAGTTAAAGACAAGAATAAAGATAATGTTTCTAAACTTCTTCTGCGTTCTTGGTCCTTCTTGTATAATTATGATTTCTCTTGTCGTGGTCGTATTTGGGTTTGTTGGAATGCCGATACGGTGAAGGTGGATGTTGTTGGAATGTCGGACCGGGCTATTCATGTTTCTGTCACTATATTAGCTACCAAAATCAGTTTCAATACTTCAATTATTTATGGAGACAACAATGCTTCCTTACGTGAGGCATTATGGGTGATATAGTGAGTCGTAGTGATGGATGGGAGTCAACCCCGTGGATTCTTATGGGTGACTTTAATGCTATCCGCAACCAGTCGGACAAAGTTAGGAGGGTCTACTACGTGGGCCGGTACCATGGACAGATTGGATACATGTATTCGAGAAGCGAAAGTAGATGATCTTCGGTATTCGGGAATGCATTATACTTGGTCGAACCAATGTCCCGAGAATCCGATCATGCGGAAACTAGATAGAGTGCTTGTTAATGAGAAGTGGAATCGAACTTTCCATTATCGGAAGCGAGATTTTTGCCTTCGGGTATGTCGGACCATTCTCCTATGGTGGTAAAGGTTATTGGCAATGATCGAACATAAAGAAACCATTCGGATTCTTCGATATGTGGATGGATCATGACGAGTTCATGCCCTTGGTGAAGAAGGTATGGGATCGGAATTCGGGGGTTGTCCAATGTATCAACTTGTGTTGCAAATTAAGAAAGCTAAAGCAGGAATTGAAACTTTTCAATATGGCTCACTTCTCTAACATTTCGGATAGAGTTAAAGATGCAAAAAACGAAATGGATAAGGCTCAACGAGGCTCGCATACAGCCGCATGAGAATCCAATTTTGCGCATGCGAGAAAGGGATCTTGTGCGTCTATACGCTTCTACCGTCAGGGTGAAGAGAGTTTTTTCAAACAGAAGGCAAGGATACAATGGCTTAGCTTGGGGGATCGAATACTAGCTACTTTCACAAATCAAGTAAATGGAAGACAGAATAGAAATAAGCTTCTATCACTTACAAGGGAGGATGGAGAGGTTGTGGAAGGACACGAGGCAGTCAAATCGAAGTAATTGCATACTTCCATCGTGTGTTAGGAGTGGATCGGATGCCTAGGGTTCGAACGAGGAAGTGATGGACTCGGCAATTAACTTGAAACTGTCTTCAACGCAACAAAGCATCTACTCGCACAAGATGTAACAAGGGAGGAGATTAAGCATGCTATGTTTAGTTTGAAGAACAACAAAGCCCCCGGTCCGATGGCTTTAACGCAGGTTTCTTCAAAAGAATGTGGCACATAGTTGGGGAAGATGTAATCAACGCTGTTAGATCCTTCTTTCGGACTCGTAGAATGCTTAAAGAAATGAATGCTACATCCATTTCTCTTATTCCTAAAGTTGCTAATCCTACAAGGTTGACTGATTTTCGTCCTATATCTTGCCGCAATACGGTGTACAAATGCATCGCTAAGATTCTAGCTGGGAGAATCAAAGTTGTTTTGCCATCCTTAGTTGGTCCATATCGATCGCTTTTATCTCGGGACGGCGAATCGGTGATAACATTCTTTTGTCTCGGGAACTAATGAAAGGCTATCATAAATCTACGGGACACCTTCGTTGTGCTATGAAAGTTGATCGATGAAGGCTTATGACTCGGTGCGGTGGGATTTCGTTGACGCCATGTTAATAAAAATGGGATTCCCTAGAACAGTCATTGATTGGATCATGGTTTGTGTTACATCATGTCAATTCTCTATCAACGTCAATGGTGAGCTTGCGGGTTACTTTCAAGGGGGAAGAGGGCTGAGACAAGGGGATCCATTGTCGCCATATTTGTTTGTCCTATGTATGGAAATCCTTTCGGGGCTATTCTCGCAAGATGAGTGCCAACCAAGAATTCAAGTTCCACTTGGAGATGCAAGAAGGACAAAATTTCTCATCTTTGTTTTCTTTGATGACTTGATGATTTTTAGCAACGGGGATGTAAAGTCAATTCGTATGATCGAACGGTGCTCACAAAGTTTCAAGACCTATCGTGTCCGTATCCAAATCCAAACAAAAGTGACATCTTCTTGAGCGGTGTGTTAAATGCCGAGAAGGAGCAAATTATTCATATTCTTGGGTTTAGAGAGGGGGAGCTCCCTATGAAATATTTGGGAGTACCTCTTCTCTCATCCGACTAAAGGCCGTTTATTGTAAGGGCCTCGTGGATCGAATCACCTCTAAAGTTCGACATTGGACTTGTCGAACACTCTCGTATGCGGGACGGGTACAACCGATTAATTCAGTCTTATTTTCCATACAAGTCTATTGGGCATCTCTCTTTCTCTTACCTGGGCAAGTAATTAAAAATGTGGAGCAAATTATGAAATCCTTTCTTTGGTCGGGTTCGGATATGAGAACTATCGGGGCTAAAGTGGCTTGGGATCGGGTATGTCTTCCAAAAAAGGAGGGGGGCTAGGAATAAAACGGATAACAGAATGGAACAAGATTGCTTTGTTGAAACACATTTGGAACCCGTGCAATGACTCGGATGGCTCAATATGGTCTACTTGGATCGGATCCAATCATGTTGCGAGGTAGGAATTTCTGGACAATCAAGACACCACGGAATTGCTCTTGGGCTTGGGGAAAGATTCTAAAGCCTGAGATCCTTAGCATGGCCGAAGATGAAGTACATCATAGGAGATGGAATGACAACCTCTCTATGGTTTGACAATTGGCATCCTCACAGCCCACTCGCGGATTCTTACGGGGAAAGATTCATCTATGATTCGGGTATGGCCAAGAACGCGAAGGTGAATGTGCTAATTCATAACTCGAGAATGGAAAACTCCTACCACCCAAGCTATTGGTGGCACCCCATTATAGAAGCTATTCCTTCCAATTCTAATCCTAAAATGGGGCAAAAGGATGAGATAGTTTGGTTGGATTCACCAAATCACGGATTCTCGATCAAAGTAGCTTGGGAACAACTAAGACGTCATCGTCGGATGGTTGAATGGCATGACATTGTGTGGTTCAAGAATGCTTTGTTCCAAGACATTCATTTCTTCTATGGATGGCTGTCCAACGAAACTCACAACTCAAGATAAACTTCATCGGTTTGGTATACATGGTCCCAATAGATGCTCGCTCGTCTCTCGCAACAATGAGGATCACAACCACTTGTTCTTTGAATGCTCCTATACTAAAGCGATCTGGTGGGATGTTTGTGACGGATGCGACATTCCAAGAATGACAAAAGGCTGGGATGAATGGATTCGATGGGCCTTGTCTCTTGGCATGGCAAGAGTTTCGTCAATTTTTCTCGTAAACCGAGTTTTGCGGCTACGGTGTATCATGTATGGCAAGAACGGAATGCAAGGATCTTTCTTTGGAATGTCTAGAACTTCGAATTTGGTCTTTAATCAAATCGAATGTATCATTCGTGATAAGCTTGATTTGATGAGGAATGTCACACCAACAAATGAAAACAAAAGGATCCAACGAGCTTGGAGGGTGAATACCATAGATTCTTAATTTGTTAGTTAGCTGGTTGTATTGGTTTCCCTAACGAATCCAAGTGAGGTTTCGGTGTTATGGTCGGTGGCTAGCTTGTAGCCATCTGTTGTTTTATGTTTCTGTTATCATTGTAAATCGGGGTATGCCCCTTATAATGTTTGTATCTTCTTCTTTTAATACATACGTCAACTTACCAAAAAATAAAAAACTAAATCAAGTGCATGTGTTATGTAAAATGAAAATGAATCTATCAACGATAATGTATAGCTTATGGCTTGATTTAGGAGGAGTTGTGGTTGTATTGGTTTCCCTAACGAATCCAGTGAGGTTTCGGTGTTATGGTCGGTGGCTAGCTTGTAGCCATCGTTGTTTTATGTTTCGTTATCATTGTAAATGCGGGGTATGCCCCTTATACTGTTTGTATCTTCTTCTTTTAATACATACGTCAACTTACCAAAAAAAAAAAAAATTGGCTTGTTAGTGAAAAATGCAGATCTGACCCTTACCCTCTCTAGCATAAAAATTAGGTTGTTTCTTTAGTTTTTCCACACAAATCTCATCACCCTTACTGACTTTTTTCACTCCTCTTGTCTTACCTCCACTCTCGGCCGGCTTTGGGTGTTTTTGAGTTGTGGTCGAATGGTTTGATTTGTTTAGAGTGTTGGCTGAATATTTGTTTGTGTTTGGATGGGTGGCCGAATGGGTTGTAGTGGTTTCAGTTCTAGCCAAATCTGATGGTCTTCTCTCCCCTTGTTCCGTACCTTGATTTTCTCTCCCCATTGCCTCATGCTCACTTTTTAGCTTTATTTAATCATCATACACTTGTTTGGGTGTAAGAGGTACAAGAGTGATGGTTTTACCATCTTTTACAATGGTATATCTATTTTTAACCCCATCATGAATTGTCTTCCTATCATATTGTCATGGTCTCCCCAACAAGATGTGACTTGCTTGCATTAGTACCACATCGCACAGAACTTCATCAATATATTTCCCAATAAAAAATGGAACCACAACCTGTTTAGTCACTTTCACTTCACCACTATCATTCAGCCATTGCAATCTATATGGTTTAGCATGCTCAACAGTACACAAATTCAGTTTACTAACAAGGGTGGTACTATAAACATTAACATAGCTTCCACTATCTATAATTAAAACACACACCTTGCTTTGTACATAACAACGCGTATGGAAGATGTTCTCCCTTTGTTGATTAATTTCATCTTCCTTCACCGAACTCTGAAGTGTTTGTCTTATAACCAAGGACTCCCCAACCGGTAATGCTAACTCATCCATCCCTATCCTCCAATGACGGCATGCCTTCACAATCAGATTTGTCACTTTCAAATTCCATATCACCATTATCTCTAATCATCATGATTCTCTTGTTTGGACACTCTAAAGCATAATGTCCATGTCCTTGACACCTGAAACATTTAACATCACAGGTATGTTTAGGTTGAGTTTTAGATTTACCTTTGGCATCAGTAGGAACATCAACTTTAGCCTTTGGTGGTTCAGTTCTAGAAGGAATAAAGGATCTTGGCCGGACAGTACCCTCTCTCTTTAGATTCGGCTTCCAAGATGATGAAGAGCTCGAATTAAACACTAGCCAAGCATGTCCCTTTCAAAGTTGTCTCTCCACCTTCGTAGCCATGTGAACTATGTCCTCTAGCTCCACATAGTGTTGTAGCTCAACCACATTGGCAATGTCCTGATTCAACCCATTAAGAAATCTAGCCATGGTGGCTTCTCTATCCTCAACAACATTGGCCCGAATCATTGCTATCTCCATCTCTTTGTGATATTCATCTACTATCTTATAACCTTGATTCAGACCTTGGAGCTTCATATATAAGTCTCTGTAATAGTGGTTTGGCACAAATCGTCTCCTCATTAAAACTTTCATCTCCCCCCAAGTCTGAACGGGTCACTCCCCATTCCTCATCCTACTGATTACAATTTGATCCCATCAAATCAATGCATACTCCATAAACTCAATTATCACCAATTTCACCTTCTTTTGTTCAGAATAGCTATGGCAATCAAAAATCCAATCTACCTTTTTCTCCCACTTCAAATAAGCCTCGGGATCGTTTTTACCTTGAAAGTTAGGAATTTTCGGTTTAATGGTGTCCAAGTCTCCATCCATATCTTCATAAGTGCCCACGCCACAGAAATTCACATTTCTCCTAGCCTTGTTCGGTCCAGACCTGATTCCTTGGCCAACTAATGTAAAATCATAGTCATCTTCACCCACATCAGCGTTTTCATCAACAAACTCTTCAAAATCAGATCTGACATTCCGTATGGCCATACGAACTATATTTCCTCGGCGATCAGCCCAACTATTCTGTTGCTTTATTGAATTCACCTCATCTTTCAGATCCTTGTATGATCTAGACAACAGCTCAAGTCTTGGCCTATGGCTCGTAATTAGAAAGCTACGTCAGCGTTTTGTGCAGTTGATTCATTGTTTTCAGACATTCTTTGAATCTGCAAAATTTGGTTAGTAGCACAAAATATATCCTCACATCTCTCGTGTATCACACAAAAAACAAATCAAGGCTTTTCACTCTAATAAGCTCACTACGCCTTTTACCTCACAACTTACTTTCTTTTGGTTCTTTAGGAACTGAAATCAACAAATCAAAGTCAGTAGCCTTCGCAGTGCACTCTAATTATAATTTTCAGACTCAAGAATCAATAAATATATTGAAAACAAAGCAAAACAAAACTAAGATTATGATTTTGCGAGTAGCAATGCAAATTCGTACAAATTGTGGACGAAACGAAGACATGGAATAAAACAGAAGCGAATATTAGTGAAAACAGTTACTTGACTCCTAGATAACCCAAATATAATAGAAACAAAAATATTTGGACAAAACTAAATAGTAAGGATCACGTTTTGAAACTTGACACAAATCTAACCTATTACGCAATTTTTACGTAACAGAATTGAAACCCAGACCAAACAATCTCGAAATGACCTCAAATTCAATATTTAGAATTATAATACTACGAAAACAACAAAATAAATTTATAGGTCGTTCTTTTATGTCTAGGTACCCAAACCCCTTGTATGATCAGTTTGTGGCAGAATTGAACCCCCAATTAAAACCTCCAAAAGCCGATATCAAAATAAGCCCAAATTTAATATATGGTTCAATCCCATCCCCAATACACAGAATATGAAGTTTCAATTTATTCTAAGGTGTTTTGCTTATGGTTCACAAAGAGTAATGTTTCTACGGCAGAATTGAGTCTCGAATTAAAACCTTAAGCGAACAATATCAGAATAAGCCCAAATTTGACATATGATGCGATCTCACCCCCAATAGACTAAATATGAAGTTTCAATTGATTCTGAAGTGGTTTGCTTATGGTTCACAAAGAGTAGTGTTTCTGCGGCAGAATTGAGCCTCGAATTAAAACCTCAAGCAAACAATATCAGAATAAGCCCAAATTTGACATATGATGCGCTCTCACCCCCAATAGACTGAATATGAAGTTGCAATTGATTCCGAGGTGGTTTGCTTATGGTTCACCAAGAGTTGTGTTTTTGCGATGAAAAATTGAATGATCCTTCAAATTTCAACTAATCCCTATTTCTCTTTCTTTTTAATTTACTGATATGATTAGAGAAGGTAACAAAATTAAATATAACCCTTTTTTTTTGCTTAGATGACACAGACACAAAGAACAAGAAGATGGGCGCAAACACTGAAAAACTTAAAGGAACACTAATAAAAAACGAAAATAACACAAGGATATGACCTTGTTTCGGAGCTTAGCTCTGATACCAACTGATGCGAACCTCATGATCACGTGGTCATGCAACCCATAATCAAGATTGAAATCCGATCCTGGAAAACCGAAATAGGTCTGATAGGAGTGTGACACAATGGAAACCTGCCCCAAGGCACCAACACTATTGGATTGAGTAGAATGACGCCATAAAGCAAGTTAATCTTCAATAAGTCAACTTACCAAAAAAAAAAATCTTCAATAAGTCAGATTCAATTTGTTCAAGAATTGAGAATGCAAGAATCACTCTCACACGTTAAAACTAAAAAATTCAGAAGTAATTATCATCAAAGCTGCCAAAATTTTGCCTTACATGAGTTTAAATAGTTCTTGAAAAGTTAACCCTAATGGACCCCTTATGTGGACTTAAATGAGGTCCACTCAAAACTAACCCAAAACCCTAAACTGAAAAGCCCATAACTTAATCTAAACAAGCCTTGGATCCTAACTGAAAACAAAGTATTATTTAAGCCCAAACAAGCCTTAGGCTGTAGCTAACAAAATAAAACAAAGCCCATTATATTAAATCCATGTTCTGTCATGAGAAGAAGAGAAGGAAGTAAAATATTATAGAACTGATTCAAGGCTTATTTATAGCCCTTCCATACAGCCCCTTAATCCTAGAAGCAAAAGGAAACGGTAGCCACCCATGTTGTTTCCAAGTTGTAAAAGGATTCTTTTGTTTTCGTTGTTGTCCTCACCTCATGGCCCAAATAAGGTTTGTTGGACCCCTCTTGGACATGGATAAGATGTACTAGGGTCTCCTCTTGATACTCTAATGGACCTTTCAATTCTGACTTGGTTGAAACATTCAAAACCAATGCATTCAATGCCTTTGTCTTGGACCGAGTCATTGGACCATTTGGAACATGTAAGGGGTCCTTGCTGGTGTTTCTGGGCTGGTCCACATCAATATTAAAAGGCTGAACCATATTAAGGCTGGTTATGCCTTTATTTATACTGACTCTAGACTTAAACAAACCCTAATGGACCCCTTATATGGACTTATATGATGGCCACTTACAATTAAACCCAGATAATATAAATAAACCATAAACTAAAGAGGAAATAATAATGACAATTATAAACCGAATTGAATATCCTAAATATGATAGGATCAGATTTTCTGCCCTTTAGAAGTCTCATATAAGATAGGAGAATCAAATATGAAGTAGCCTCTTTTTTACTTTCCTTGTTTGCAAAGTATTCTTAGCTGACTTGGAAACTTATTTTAATGATAGATTTCTACTATAATAAGGATAAAATAATTGTTTCCATATACTCTAAAGATTCCACGTTAATATAGAGCCCATATCACACATGGAAACTATGTTGTTACCCATTAAATATCCGTTTAAGACTTGAAAATTTCCAAAACCAGCTGCCACATCCTTTTATAAAAAGAATCCTTGCCAAATAGGAAGTCCACAAGTCAAAAGAAAGTAAATAATAAAATTCTTTGGATTTCCTTGTTTAACTTAGACAAATAAGAAAACAAATTTCTCTCTTTGTTGCTGATTTAATTACTTTACTTCCTAAATTAGGAAAAACATTAAATAATTATTCCCTTTTTAGGAAAATGATTTGCCGAAACTTCCTTGACTGTTTAGGAGAATAAATTGTTAACTTTTTATCCTTGTATCATTAGGAAAAACCTGCCTAATAAGGCTGGTATGGGGCCGCACACATCAGCCCCTTGTTCCAAACGAATTGGGTTCTTTTTGGACCTAAATTAGATGAATTAAAGGTTTTTCTTCATGCTCCTTAGATGTCCTGAGCTCCTCTTGGTCCATCTTACTCCATATGTTCTATACAAGCCCATTCAATGCTTCTTTAAAGCATCTTTATCCTAGCTCTTATAAGTGGCCCTATTTGCACCTTCAATTGGTCGTTGGGATGATTATGCTTAGTATTGGGCTGAAGATATGGCCCCATTGGCATCGTCAATTTATCCTCATCAATGAAGATGTGGGCGGGGACTTCGACTTAATTAAACTTAAAATTCCCACCTCTCAAGGTAAAAATGATCCGGAGATGTATTTGGAGTGGGAGAAAAAGGTGGATTGGGTTTTCGATTGTCGTAGCTATGAAAAATGGAAAGCTTCAGTTCAGTGCCAAAAGAATGAAAAATTAAAGAGGGCAGCAGTGGTTATAATTCAAAAATATACACGCAAGTGGATGGCAAGACGTGTTTATTTGAAATTATTATCAGCTATTACATTCATACAATGTTGTTACAAGCAATTGCGTGCAAGAAAAGAACTCCAAAGTCCTTAACAAAAGGCTAAGGAATTGTCCATTAAACATGTTGGTAAAATTTCCTATTGTCTAGTTTTATAATTTTGAGTATAACTTCAAATCCAACCATTGGATCGAGCTAAAACTGATGCGAACCTCGTGATCACGTGGTCACGCAACTCACACACAAAGACATCAATTCCTGGAAAGCCAAGTAAATCAGGTTTGATAGAGTGTGACACAAAGATAACTTGTACCTAGACACCAGCACTATTGGAAATGGAAACCCCCACCCAACGAATATTGATTCGCGAACGAGAAGTATAAGGAATGACGCCATGAAGACAGTTGTTCTTTGATAAGTCGGTTTTTAGTTCTTTAGAGAACAATGGAAGGGAGATTATCTCACCAACACTCACACACACAAAGTGCGGCAAACAAGAAGTTTTATTAATCTGAATTGTCTAACCTTACATGTATGCTTATGCCCTTATTTATAGTGACTCCAAACTAAAATAAACCCTAATGGACCCCTTATATGGACTTATATGATGTCCACTTACAATTAAACCCAAATAATATAAATAAACCCTAAACTAAGAAGAAAATAATAGTAACAATAAGAAATCTGAAATTAATATCCTAAATATGCTAGAATCAGATTTGTCACCATTAAGATGTCCCAACTAGACTAGGAAATCTGATCTGAAGGTAGAATTTATTCTGAAGTCTTCTTTCCTTTTTGTAGCTAGGATGAATCAATCTTTGTAAGAAAAGGATTCTGATGAAACATTTATGAATCCTTGACACACATGGAAACTATGTTGCAGCCCATTAAAGATCTTTGGAGAATTAGGAGATTCTCAAATAAGCTGCCACATCCTTTTAGAAAAAGAATCCTAGCCAAATAGGAAGTCCACAAGTCAAAAGGAAGTAAATAACAAAATTCGTATAGCCTCTGTTGACCTGTGTTTCAATACCTTTATAAACTCCGATTGACTTGAAATTTTAAACCAACGTAGGAAAACATGTCAGGAGTCTCTACGTAAAATTTCAACTCAATCCAACGGTCGGATTGAGAATTATGACTGTTGCTGTAAAACTAGATAGTTGCACATTTTACATCAAAATCCGAATTTGACCTTTCCTGGATCGTATCAAAAAATTAACCTGAAAATCTTGCAGGTATTGGTCTATGTTGGGGTAAAGTTTTAAATGAATCAGAGTTTAGGAAAAACTTGTGATATAAGTGTTGTAAGAATTTTGTTATTTACTTCATTTTGACTTGTGGACCTCCAATTTGGCAAGGATGTGGAAGGATCTTTTTTTCCTATAAGGATGTGAAAGCTTGTTTTGAAAGTTTTCTATTTCCACAAAAATCTTTAATGAGCTGCAATATAATCTCCAAGTGTGGCAATTCATTAATGTTTAAGAATCCTTTTCTTATAAGGATTCCTTATGCATCCTTGCTACACAAGGAAAGAAGGGTTGGTTGATGCGAACCTCGTGATCACATGGTCACGCGAAGACACCAATTCTCGGAAAGCAAAGTAAATCAGGTTTGATATGAATGTGACACAAAGATAACTTGTACCTAGGCACTAGCACTATTGGAAATAGAGACCCCCACCCAACGAATATTCATTCGTGAATGAGAAGTATAACGATGACACCAAGAAGACAGTTGTTCTTCGATAAGTCGTTTTTCAGTTCTTTAGAGAACCATGGAAGGGAGATTATCTCACTAACACACACACACAAAACAAAGTGCGGCAAATAAGAAGTTTTATTAATCTGAATTGTCTAACCTTACATGTCTGGTTATGCCCTATAGTGACTCCAAACTAAAATAAACCCTAATGGACCTCTTATGTGGACTTATACGATGCCCACATACAATTAAATCCAAATAATATAAATAAACCCTAAACTAAGAAGAAAATAATAATAACAATAATAAATATGAATTTAATATCCTAAATATAATAGGATTAAATTTGTCACCATTAAGAAGTCCCAAATAGACTAGGAAATCTGATCTGAAGGTAGAATTTATTCTGAAGTTTTTTTTCCTTTTTGTAGTTAGGATTAATAAGGAGTCCTTGTAAGAAAAAGGATTCTGAAATAATTATGAATCCTTGCCACACTTGAAAACTATGTTGCAGCTCATTAAAGATCTTTATAGAATTAGGAGATTCCCAAAATAAGTTGCCACATCCTTTTAGAAAAAAATCCTAGCCAAATAGGAAGTTTACAAGTCAAAAGGAAGTAAATAACAAAATTCAAACAGCCTCTATTGACTCGTGTTTCGATGCCTTCCAGAACTCTGATTGATCTGAAAGTTTAACCCAAGGTAGGACAACATGTCAGGAGACTTCACGTAAAATTGCAGCTCGATCAACAATTGGATTGAGAATTGTGACTATTGCCGTAAAACTGGATAGTTGCACATTTTACGTCATAATCCAAATTTGACATTTCCTGAATCGTATCATTCCCTCTCTCTTCAAGATGATTCATCCTCGAATCACCAACAAGTTGAATGGACAATTTCTTAGCCTATTTTTAAAGCTTTTGGAATTCTTTTCTTGCCAACAATCATCGCCAACAACTTTGGATGAAAGTAGCAACCGTTCTATTTCGTATATCATCATTGCAGCGCATGTTCTCCTCTCTTTCTGAAGCTTGCTGGGCATTGACTGTTGGCGTTAACACATCAAGTTCTTGCTTCATCTCCCCTAGAAAACGGGGTATACTCCTGGATTCATTTTTTAGAACACCTCATCACAATACATGAATTCTGATCCCATACCTTCTTCACCAAAGGCATGAACTTGTCATGATCCATCCACATATCGAAGAATCTTTCTTTATGTTCTGTTCATTACCAATAACCTTTACCACCATAGGAGAATGGTCTGACATACTTGAAGGCAAAAATCTAGCTTCCGACAATGGGAAGTTCAGATTCCACTTCTCATTGACAAGCACTCTATCTAGTTTCCGTATAATCAGAATCTTAGGACATTGGTTCGACCAAGTATAATGCTTACTTGAATACCGAAGATCATCTACTTTCGCTTCTTGAATACATGTGTCCAATCTGTCCATAGTACTAGCCCACGTAGTAGACCCTCCTAACCTGTCCGACTAGTTGCGGATAACATTAAAGTCACCCATAAGAATCCACGGGGTTGACTCCCATCCATCAGTGCAACTTACTATATCAGACCATAATGCCTCACGTAAGGAAGCATTATTGTCTCCATAAATAATTGAAGTATTGAAACAGATATTGGTAGCTAATATAGTGACAAAAACATGAAATAGCCTGGTTTGACATTCCGAAAACATTGTCAACTTACCTAAAAAAAAACATTCCGAAAACATCCACTTTCACCGTATCACATTCCAACAAACCCAAATACAACCACGACAAGAGAAATCATAATTATACAAGAAGGACCAGGTACGCAGAAGAAGTTGAGAAACTGATACGATCCAGGAAAGGTCAAATTCGGATTTTGATGTAAAAAGTGCAACTATCCAATTTTTTCATAATTCTCAATCCGACCGTTGGATAGGGCAAAAATTTTACGTGAAGCCTTCTGACATGTTTTCCTACCTTGATTTAAAATTTCAAGTCAATCGGAGTTCGGAAAGGTATCGAAACAGGGGTCAACAGAGGCTGTATGAATTTTGTTATTTACTTCCTTTTGACTTGTGAACTTCTATTTGGCTAGGATTCTTTTCCTAAAAGGATGTGGCAGCTTATTTGGGAATCTCCTAATTCTCCAAAGATCTTTAATGGGCTGTAACATAGTTTCCAAGTGTGGCAAGGATTCATAATTATTTCAGAATCCTTTTTCTTACAAGGATTCCTTATTAATCCTAACTACAAAAAGGAAAGAAGAAAAAGAATTTTCAGACTTGAAAGAAAGAGAGAGGAGAGAGAGAGAGAGAAAAGAGAGAAAGAGAGAGAGAGTGGTGCTGTCGGAGCTACATCTACTCCGTCCACCGTTGCATTATTCTCATTTTTGACTATGTTGTTCCTTCCAACCTTCTCTCAACATTGACCGAACGGATTTGTTATCCAATCAACGAGGTAAGAGATATTGATCTCGCAATATTGCTACTATTCCGCATTTTCGAGTTCCGGAACTATAGAGAAGTGGTGAAATTGCAGCATATTGCATGGATTTTCTTCATGATTTCTGTTATGGCTATCATAGACATGAAGGTCTTTGCCATATGTGAAGATTAAATCACAGTTCTTTGGAAAAGTTTCATTTTTCTTGCTAGTTTCGAGTGGTTTGTCGTAGCTTGATCTCCTTTGTTCACCGTTGGATCGTTACCATATTTGAGTATGTTGTTCTTCGGCACCTACTCTACGTCTTGACCGAACGGATTTTTGTTACAATCGGTGTGCTGGGAGATATTGGCCTCGTAATTCTGTTATTTCGAGCTTAGGTTGCTTCTTGGACTCAGTTTATCTTATTAGAATTTTGCTCTCTCTAATATTTGTATGCTACCATAATGTCTCTATGTTCTTCGTGGAAAATGTTCCAATGGTTAGCTCTCACATTGAACAACACAATCAAGTTAAGTCCGGACATACATTAAGATTAGAACCGCAAGATATGTTGAATAGCCATGGGATGAGGATTTCTCGGTTTCAAGCCGATTCGATGCTAGTATAGAGAAACACTCTACCGCCCAAGCTTCTAATGTTGTTCCGGAAATGAACCATGTGTTGGGTTCTAAAATTGATGAGGTGAAGGTAGGGTCTCATCAACAAGAACAACTAAAACCTAGACCCAAATTGAATTTTTTAAATGCTTTGAAGGGTTTCGATGTTGATGACAATGAGGGTAGCAAGACCCTTGACATTAGTTCAGTCCGTAATCTACACTTTGCTCCCCCTACTATGACCGATGGTCGTGTGACAAGTAGCTCCTCCACTTGATGTGTTTGAAGATGGCTGTGAATTTTGGAAATCCACCCTAGTTGGTCATTTTGTGGGGCGAAATTACCGTATCCCGTGGTTAATTCTATTGCCAAAAGAATATGGAGCTCCTACGATCTATCAGAAGTTTTGTCTTCGGATAATGGCTTCTTCATCTTCACCTTTGATTCGGTTGATCATGCCACTAATGTGGTGGAAAGAGCCCCATGGCACATGGCAAACAGGGCTTTGGTGCTTAAACGTTGGCAACCGAACATGCAATTTTTGAAAGATGATTTGGCAAGAGTTCCGGTATGGGTTAGGTTGTATAATGTCCCTCTCGAGTATTGGACTATTAAGGGGTTGAGCTGTGTAGCGAGTGCTATTGGAGTCCCCCTTCATGCGGATCATACGACATTGTTGCGTAAAAGGCTTAGTTACGCAAGAGTTTGCGTTGAGATAGATGCTTCAAAGACGTTGGTTAAGGAATATGATCTTCGCTGTCCAAATGGGTTATTCATAACAATTTCAGCTGAATACGAATGGATACCGTCGAAGTGCAGTAATTGCAATGTCTTTGGACACACCACAGGCGCTATGTGCTACTAATAACATTGATAATCTTAAAGTGGTGGCAGAGGGTAAGAGGAATCTAGGAGCTATGAACTCTAAATCTGCGGATAACAAGCCGAATCAGTTTCGAAGTGGGTGTAGTTGGTAAACGAAACAAGGGTTACGTGAGTGGGGAGAATGCTCCCTTGGCATCTAAAATGGGTAATTGTAATGAGAATGGTTGTTCAACATCTGGTATACATATGCCCGATTGTAATATGAATGATCATGCGACATCGGATATGTGCAATGCTTGGTTGTCATGAAGATGAAAATCCTTCCTCTCCTCTTGTCTTGAAGAGTTTACGAGAAGACATGAAACAGGCGCCTGGGCCGCAATTCTTCGCTTTAGATCAAGATATGGACGCAATGGGAGGTGATACAGATGGGGAACCAACCGATTACTGCTATTAAGGCTAGAGACTCTCTAGAGAAAAAGAAAAGGGGTTTAAAAGCCTCTTCAAAGAAGAATCAGAAATCTGGCTCCTCTCCGGGCGGCACGTCAAGGTAATCTTTGTGTTGCTGTTTGTACTCCTCTCTAGTTTCCTATGATTATTGGATGTTGGAATATTAGAGGTTTGAATGATCCTATAAAGCATTCAGAATTGCGTCAACTCATCCATCAAGAGAGGATAGCTTTTTTTGGTTTGGTTGAAACTCGAGTTAAAGACAAGAATAAAGATAATGTTTCTAAACTTCTTCTGCGTTCTTGGTCCTTCTTGTATAATTATGATTTCTCTTGTCGTGGTCGTATTTGGGTTTGTTGGAATGCCGATACGGTGAAGGTGGATGTTGTTGGAATGTCGGACCAGGCTATTCATGTTTTTGTCACTATATTAGCTACCAAAATCGGTTTCAATACTTCAATTATTTATGGAGACAATAATGCTTCCTTACGTGAGGCATTATGGTCTCGATATAGTGAGTCGTAGTGATGGATGGGAGTCAACCCCGTGGATTCTTATGGGTGACTTTAATGCTATCCGCAACCTGATCGGACGGAGTTAGGAGGGTCTACTACGTGGGTGGTACTATGGACAGATTGGATACATGTATTCGAGAAGCGAAAGTAGATGATCTTCGGTATTCGGGTATGCATTATACTTGGTCGAACCAATGTCCCGAGAATCGATTATGCGGAAACTAGACAGAGTGCTTGTCAATGAGAAGTGGAATCTGAACTTTCCATTATCGGAAGCGAGATTTTTGCCTTCGGGTATGTCGGACCATTCTCCCATGGTGGTAAAGGTTATTGGCAATGATCGAACATAAAGAAACCATTCGGATTCTTTGATATGTGGATGGATCATGACGAGTTCATGCCCTTGGTGAAGAAGGTATGGGATCGGAATTCGGGGGGTTGTCCAATGTATCACTTGTGTTGCAAACTAAGAAAGTTAAAGCAGGAATTGAAACTTTTCAATATGGCTCACTTCTCCAACATTTCGAGATAGAGTTAAAGATGCAAAAAACGAAATGGATAAGGCTCAACAGGCTCGCATACAGCGCATGACAATCCAATTTTGTGCATGCAAGAAAGGGATCTTTGTTCGTAAATACGCTTCTACCGTCGGGGTTGAAGAGAGTTTTTTCAAACAGAAGGCAAGGATACAATGGCTTAGCTTGGGGGATCGGAATACTAGCTACTTTCACAAATCGGTAAATGGAAGACAGAATAGAAATAAGCTTCTATCACTTACAAGGGAGGTTGGAGAGGTTGTCGAAGGACACGAGGCGGTCAAATCGAAGTAATTGCATACTTCCATCGTGTGTTAGGAGTGGATCGAGATGCCTAGGGTTACGAACGAGGAAGTGATGGACTCGGCAATTAACTTGAAACTGTCTTCAACGCAACAACATCTAGTCGCACAAGATGTAACAAGGGAGGAGATTAAGCATGCTATGTTTAGTTTGAAGAACAACAAAGCCCCTGGTCCGGATGGCTTTAACGCGGGTTTCTTCAAAAGAATGTGGCACATAGTCGGGGAAGATGTAATCAACGTTGTTAGATCCTTCTTTCGGACTCGTAGAATGCTTAAAGAAATGAATGCTACATCCATTTCCCTTATTCCTAAAGTTGCTAATCCTACAAGGTTGACTGATTTTCGTCCTATATCTTCCCGCAATACGGTGCACAAATGCATCGCTAAGATTCTAGGTGGGAGAATCAAAGTTGTTTTGCCATCCTTAGTTGGTCCATATCGATTGCTTTTATCTCGGGACGGAGAATCGGTGATAACATTCTCGTTGTCTCGGGAACTAATGAAAGGCTATCATAAATCTACGGGACCTGCTCGTTGTGCTATGAAAGTTGATCGATGAAGGCTTATGACTCGGTGCGGTGGGATTTCGTTGACGCCATGTTAATAAAAATGGGATTCCCTAGAACGGTCATTGATTGGATCATGGTTTGTGTTACATCATGTCAATTCTCTATCAACGTCAATGGTGAGCTTGCGGGTTACTTTCAAGGGGGAAGAGGGAGTTGAGACAAAGGGATCCATTGTCCCCATATTTGTTTGTCTTATGTATGGAAATCCTTTCGGGGCTACTCGCAAGATGAGTGCCCACCAAGAATTCAAGTTCCACTTGGAGATGCAAGAAGGACAAAATTTCTCATCTTTGTTTTGCTGACGACTTGATGATTTTTAGCAACGGGGATGTAAACTCAATTCGTATGATCGAACTGTGCTCACAAAGTTTCAAGACCTATCGTCAGTCTGTATCCAAATCCAAACAAAAGTGACATCTTCTTGAGCGGTGTGTTAAATGCCGAGAAGGAGCAAATTATTCATATTATTGGGTTTAGAGAGGGGGAGCTCCCTATGAAATATTTGGGAGTACCTCTTCTCTCGTCCGGACTAAAGGTTGTTTATTGTAAGGGCCTCGTGGATCGAATCACCTCTAAAGTTCGACATTGGACTTGTAGAACACTCTCGTATGCGGGACGGGTACAAGCCGATTAATTCAGTTTTATTTTCCATACACGTCTATTGGGCATCTCTCTTTCTCTTACCTGGGCAAGTAATTAAAAATGTGGAGCAAATTATGAAATCCTTTCTTTGGTCGAGGTTCGGATATGAGAACTATTGGGGCTAAAGTGGCTTGGGATCAGGTATGTCTTCCAAAAAAGGAGGGGGGGCTAGGAATAAAACGGATAACAGAATGGAACAAGATTGCTTTGTTGAAACACATTTGGAACCTGTGCAATGACTCAGATAGCTCAACATGGTCTACTTGGATCGGATCCAATCATTTGCGAGGTAGGAATTTCGGACAATCAAGACGCCACGGAATTGCTCTTGGGCTTGGGGAAAGATTCTAAAGCTCGGATCCTTAGCATGGCGAAGATGAAGTACATCATAGGAGATGGAATGACAACCTCTCTATGGTTTGACAATTGGCATCCTCATGACCCACTCACGGATTCTTACGGGGAAAGATTCATCTATGATTCGGGTATGGCCAAGAACGCGAAGGTGAATGTGCTAATTCATAACTCGAATGGAAAACTCCTACCACCCAAGCTATTGGCTGGCACCCCATTATAGAAGCTATTCCTTCCAATTCTAATCCTAAGATGGGGCAAAAGGATGAGATAGTTTGGTTGGATTCGCCAAATCACGGATTCTCGATCAAAGTAGCTTGGGAACAACTAAGACGTCATCGTCGGATGGTTGAATGGCATGACATTGTGTGGTTCAAGAATCTTTGTTCCAAGACATTCATTTCTTCTATGGATGGTCAGTCCAACAGAAACTCACAACTCAAGATAAACTTCATTGGTTTGGTATACATGGTCCCAATAGATGCTCACTCTGTCTCGCAACAATGAGGATCACAACCACTTGTTCTTTGAATGCTCCTATACTAAAGCGATCTGGTGGGATGTTTGTGACGGATGCGACATTCCAAGAATGACAAAAGGTCGGGATGAATGGATTTGATGGGCCATTGTCTCTTGGCATGGCAAGAGTTTCGTCAATTTTTCTCGTAACCGAGTTTTGCAGCTACAGTGTATCATGTATGGCAAGAACGGAATGCAAGGATCTTTGCTTTGGAATGTCTAGAACTTCGAATTTGGTCTTTAATCAAATCGAATGTATCATTCGTGATAAGCTTGATTTGATGAGGAATGTCGCACCAACAAATGAAAACAAAAGGATCCAGCGAGCTTGGAGGGTGAATACCATAGATTCTTAATTTGTTAGTTAGCTGGTTGTATTGGTTTCCCTAACGAATCTAGTGAGGTTTCGGTTTATGGTCGGTGGCTAGCCTGTAGCCATATGTTGTTTTATGTTTTTGTTATCATTGTAAATCTGGGGTATGCCCCTTATAATGTTTGTATCTTCTTCTTTTAATACATACATCAACTTACCAAAAAAAAAAAGGAAAGAAGACTTCAGAATAAATTCTACCTTCAAATCAGATTTCCTAGTCTATTTGGGACATCTTAATGGTGACAAATCTGATGCTAGCATATTTAGGATATTAATTTTGGATTTCTTATTGTTACTATTATTTTCTTCTTAGTTTAGGGTTTATTTATATTATTTGGGTTTAATTGTAAGTGGGCATCATATAAGTCCACATAAGGGGTCCATTATGATTTATTTTAGTTTGGAGTCACTATAAATAAGGGCAAAAGCAGACATGTAAGGTTAGACAATTCAGATTAATAAAACTTCTTATTTGCCGCACTTTGTGTGTGTGTGTGTGTGTGTTGGTGAAATAATCTCCCTTCTATGGTTCCCTAATGAACTGAAAAGCGACTTATCGAAGAACAACTGTCTTCGTGGTGTCATCTTTATACTTCTCATTCGCGAATCAATATTTGTTGGGTGGGGGTTTCCGTTTCCAATAATGCTGGTGCCTAGGTACAAGTTATCTTTATGTCACACTCCTATCAAACCTGATTTAATTGGCTTTCCGAGAATTGGTGTCTTTGCGCGTGGGTTGCGTGACCACATGATCACGAGGTTCGCATCAGAAACATTATCTTTATTCTTGTCTCTAACTCGAGTTTCAACCAAACCAAAAGGAGCTATCTCTCTTGATGGATGAGCTGACGCAATGTTGAATGCTTTATAGGATCATTCGAACCTCTAACATTCCAACATCCAATAATCATAGGAAAATAGAGAGTACAAACAGCAACACAAAGATTACCTTGACGTGCCTCCCGGAGAGGAAGCCAGATTTCTTATTCTTCTTTGAAGAGGCTTTTGCACCCGTTTTCTTTTTCTCTAGAGAGTCTCTAGCCTTAATTGATAACTGATTAACAGTTTCCCTTTCGGTGGAATTCAGGGTTTGAGGAGTTGTCAGGATTGTTGACGTCAACTCCTTATCGGTTCGTTCCCCATCCGTATCACCTCCCATTGCGTCCATATCTTGATCTAAAGCAGTACTTGTAGCCCCTTGCTCCTGCTTCATGTCTTCTCATAAACTCTTCAAGACAAGAGGAGAGGAAGGATTTTCATCTTCATAACAATCAGCATTGCGCACATCTGATGCCATTTATATTACAATCAGACATATATATACCAGAAGTTAAACAACCATTCTCATTACAAGTACCCACTTTAGATGCCAAGGGATCATTCTCACCACTCACAGAACCCTTATTTCATTTACCAACTACCTGCCACTGAAACTGATTCTGCTTGTTATCCGCAGATTTAGAGTTCATAACTCCTACATTCCTCTTACCCTCTGCCACCACTTTAAGATTATCAATGTTATTAGTAGCACATAGCTGTGGTGTGTCCAAAGATATTGCAATTTAGTGCACTTCAACGGTATCCATTCGTACTCAGCAGAAATTGTTATGAATAACCCATTTGGACATCGAAGGTCATATTCATTAACCAGCGTCTTCGAAGCATCTATCTCAACGCAAACTCTTGTGTAACTAAGCCTTTTACACAACAATGTAGTATGATCCGCATGAAGGGGGACTCCAATAGCACTCGCTACATAGCTCAACCCCTTAATAGTCCAATACTCGAGAGGGACATTATACGACCTAACCCATACGGAACTCCGGCCAAATCATCTTTCAAAAATTGCATGTTCGGTTGCCACCGTTTAAGCACCAAAGGCCTGTTTGCCATGTACCATGGGGCTCTTTCCAGCACATTAGTGGCATAATCAACAGAATCAAAAGTGAAGAGGAAGAAACCATTATCCGAAGATAAAATTTCTGATAGACCGTAGGAGCCCCATATTCTTTTGGCAATAGAATTAACAACGGGATACGATAATTTCTGCCCCACAAAATGACCAACTAGGGTGGATTTCCAAAGTTCACAGCCATCTTCAAATACATCAAGTGGAGGAGCTACTGTCACAAGACCATCAGTCATAGCGGAGGGAGCAAAGTGCAGATTATGGACTGAATTAATGCCAAGGGTCTTGCTACCCTCATTGTCATCAACATCAGAACCCTTCAAAGCATTTAAAAAATTCAATTTCGGTCTAAGGTTTAGTTGTTCTTGTTGCTGAGACCCTACCTTCACCTCATCAACTTTAGAACCGTTAACATGGTTCATTTCTTGAACAACATTAGAAGCTTGGACATTAGAGTGTTTCTCTATGCTAACATCAAAATCAGCTTGAAACTGTTAATCAGTTAGCTATTAATTAAGGCTAGAGACTCTCTAGAGAAAAAGAAAAAGGGTTCAAAAGCCTCTTCAAAGAAGAATCAGAAATTTGGCTCCTCTCCAGGAGGCACATCAACGTAATCTTTGTGTTGTTGTTTGTACTCCTCTCTATTTTCCTATGATTATTGGATGTTGGAATATTAGAGGTTTGAATGATCCTATAAAGCATTCAGAATTGTGTCGACTCATCCATCAAGAGAGGATAGCTTTTTTTGGTTTGGTTGAAACTCAAGTTAAAGACAAGAATAAAGATAATGTTTCTAAACTTCTTCTCGCGTTCTTGGTCCTTCTTGTATAATTATGATTTCTCTTGTCGTGGTCATATTTGGGTTTGTTGGAATGCCGATACGGTGAAGGTGGATGTTGTTGGAATGTCGGACCGGGCTATTCATGTTTCTGTCACTATCTTAGCTACCAATATCGGTTTCAATACTTCAATTATTTATGGAGACAATAATGCTTCCTTACGTGAGGCATTATGGTCTCGATATAGTGAGTCGTAATGATGGATGGGAGTCAACCCCGTGGATTCTTATGGGTGACTTTAATGCTATCCGCAACTAGTCGGACAAGGTTAGGAGGGTCTACTACGTGGGCTAGTACTATGGACAGATTGGATACATGTATTCGAGAAGCGAAAGTAGATGATCTTCGGTATTCGGGTATGCATTATACTTGGTCGAACCAATGTCCCGAGAATCTAATCATGCGGAAAGTAGATAGAGTGCTTGTCAATGAGAAGTGGAATCGAACTTTCCATTATCGGAGCGAGATTTTTGCCTTCGGGTATGTCGGACCATTCTCCTATGGTTGTAAAGGTTATTGGCAATGATCGAACATAAAGAAACCATTCAGATTCTTTGATATGTGGATGGATCATGACGAGTTCATGCCCTTGGTGAAGAAGGTATGGGATCGAATTCGGGGGTTGTCCAATGTATCATTTGTGTTGCAAACTAAGAAAGTTAAAGCAGGAATTGAAACTTTTCAATATGGCTCACTTCTCCAACATTTCGGATAGAGTTAAAGATGCAAAAAACGAAATGGATAAGGCTCAACAAGGCTCGCATACGGCGCATGAGAATCCAATTTTGTGCATGCGAGAAAGGGATCTTGTTCGTCAATATGCTTCTACCGTCAGGGTGAAGAGAGTTTTTTCAAACAGAAGGCAAGGATACAATGGCTTAGCTTGGGGGATCGGAATACTAGCTACTTTAACAAATCAGTAAATGGAAGACGAGAATAGAAATAAGCTTCTATCACTTACAAGGGAGGATGGAGAGGTTGTCGAAGGACACGAGGCGAGTCAAATCGAAGTAATTGCATACTTCCATCGTGTGTTAGGAGTGGATCGGATGCCTAGGGTTCTCGAACGAGGAAGTGATGGAATCGGCAATTAACTTGAAACTGTCTTCAACGCAAAGCATCTACTCGCACAAGATGTAACAAGGGAGGAGATTAAGCATGCTATATTTAGTTTGAAGAACAACAAAGCCCCGGTCCGGATGGCTTTACGCGGGTTTCTTCAAAAGAATGTGGCACATAGTCGGGGAAGATGTAATCAACGCTGTTAGATCCTTCTTTCGGACTCGTAGAATGCTTAAAGAAATGAATGCTACATCCATTTCCCTTATTCCTAAAGTTGCTAATCCTACAAGGTTGACATGATTTTCATCCTATATCTTGCTGCAATACGGTGTACAAATGCATCACTAAGATTCTAGCGGGAGAATCAAAGTTGTTTTGCCATCCTTAGTTGGTCCAATCGATTGCTTTTATCTCGGGACGAAGAATCGGTGATAACATTCTTTTGTCTCGGGAACTAATGAAAGGCTATCATAAATCTACGGGACACCGCTCGTTGTGCTATGAAAGTTGATCGATGAAGGCTTATGACTCGGTGCGGTGGGATTTCGTTGACGCCATGTTAATAAAAATGGGATTCCCTAGAACAGTAATTGATTGGATCATGGTTTGTGTTACATCATGTCAATTCTCTATCAACGTCAATGGTGAGCTTGCAGGTTACTTTCAAGGAGGAAGAGGGCTGAGACAAGGGGATCCATTGTCCCATATTTGTTTGTCCTATGTATGGAAATCCTTTCAGGGTTATTCTGCAAAATGAGTGCCAACCAAGAATTCAAGTTCCACTTGGAGATGCAAGAAGGACAAAATTTCTCATCTTTGTTTTGCCGACGACTTGATGATTTTTAGCAACGGGGATGTAAACTCAATTCGTATGATCGAACCGTGCTCACAAAGTTTCAAGACCTATCAGTGTCCTGTATCCAAATCCAAACAAAAGTGACATCTTCTTGAGCGGTGTGTTAAATGCTTTGAGAGGGAACAAATTATTCATATTCTTGGGTTTAGAGAGGGGGAGCTCCCTATGAAATATTTGGGAGTACCTCTTCTCTCGTCCAGACTAAAGGTTGTTTATTGTAAGGGCCTCGTGGATCGAATCACCTCTAAAGTTCGACATTGGACTAGTAGAACACTCTTGGATGCAGGACGGGTACAACTGATGAATTCATTCTTTTTTTCCATACAGGTCTATTGGGCATCTCTCTTTCTCTTACCTGGGTAAGTAATTAAAAATGTGGAGCAAATTATGAAATCCTTTCTTTGGTCGGGTTCGGATATGTGAACTACTGGGGCTAAAGTGGCTTGGGATGAGGTATGTCTTCCAAAAAAGGAGGGGGGGCTAGGAATAAAAAGGATAACAGAATGGAACAAGATTGCTTTGTTGAAACACATTTGGAACCTGTGCAATGACTCAGAGGGCTCAATATGGTCTACTTGGATCAGATCCAATCTGTTGCGAGGTAGGAATTTCTGGACAATCAAGACGCCACGAATTGCTCTTGGGGTTGGGGAAAGATTCTAAAGCTCCGATCCTTAGCATGGCGAGAAGATGAAGTACATCATAGGATATGGAATGACAACCTCTCTATGGTTTGACAATTGGCATCCTCACAGCCCACTCGCGGATTCTTACGGGGAAAGATTCATCTATGATTCAGGTATGGCCAAGAACGCGAAGGTGAATGTGCTAATTCATAACTCAGAATGGAAAACTCCTACCACCCAAGCTATTGGTGGCACCCTATTATAGAAGCTATTCCTTCCAATTCTAATCCTAAGATGGGGCAAAAGGATGAGATAGTTTGGTTGGATTCGCCAAATCACAGATTCTCGATCAAAGTAACTTGGGAACAAGTAAGACGTCATCGTCAGATGGTTGAATGGCATGACATTGTGTGGTTCAAGAATGCTTTGTTCCAAGACATTCATTTCTTCTATGGATGGCTGTCCAACAGAAACTCACAACTCAAGATAAACTTCATCGGTTTGGTATACATGGTCCCAATAGATGCTCACTCTGTCTCCGCAACAATGAGGATCACAACCATTTGTTCTTTGAATGCTCCTATACTAAAGCGATCTGGTGGGATGTTTGTGATAGATGCGACATTCCAAGAATGACAAAAGGTGGGATGAATGGATTTGATGGGCCACTGTCTCTTGGCATGGCAAGAGTTTCGTCAATTTTTCTCGTAAACGAGTTTTGCAGCTACAAGTGTATCATGTATGGCAAGAACGGAATGCAAGGATCTTTGCTTGGAATGTCTAGAACTTCGAATTTGGTCTTTAATCAAATCGAATGTATCATTCGTGATAAGCTTGATTTGATGAGGAATGTCGCACCAACAAATGAAAACAAAAGGATCCAACGAGCTTGGAGGGTGAATACCATAGATTCTTAATTTGTTAGTTAGCTGGTTGTATTGGTTTCCCTAACGAATCTAGTGAGGTTTCAGTTTTATGGTCGGTGGCTAGCTTGTAGCCATCTGTTGTTTTATGTTTCTGTTATCATTGTAAATCTGGGGTATGCCCTTTATAATGTTTGTATCTTCTTCTTTTAATACATACGTCAACTTACCAAAAAAAATCAGCTTGAAACTGAGAAATCCTCATCCCATGGCTATTCAAGATATCTTGCAGTTCTAATATTAATATATATTCAGACTTTACTTGATTGTGTTGTTCAATGTTAGAGCTAACCATTGGAATATTTTCCACATAAGAACATAGAGACATTATGGCAGCATACAAATACTAGAGAGAACAAAATTCTAAGAAAAGCAACAGAGTCCAAGAAGCAACCTAAGCTCAGAAATAACAGCAACCTAATCTCATAAACAACAAGATTCAGATTAGTTCATGGAGGAAGAAGAGAATTACAGAATTACAAGGCCAGTATCTCCTAGCACACTGATTGTAACGATGATCCGTTTGGTCAAAATGTAGCGCAGGTTCCGAAGAACAACATACTAAAAAATGGAAACGATCCAACGGTGAACAAAGAAAATCAAGCTACGACAACACCACTATGAAATTAGCAAAAAAATGAAACTTTCCAAAGAGCTGTGATTTAATCTTCAAGTATGGCAAGGGTCTTCATGTCTATGACAGCCATAAGAGAAACCATGAAGAAAACCCATTTGCTCTACTGTAACTTCACCACTTCTCCATAGTTTCAGAACTGAAAATGCAGACTAGTAGAAATATTGCGAGATCAATATCTCTCACCTAGTTGATTGGAACACAGATCTGATTGGTCAATGTTGAGAGAAGGTTAGAATGAACAACATAGTCAGAAATGAGAATGATCCAATGGTGGATGGAATAGATGTAGCTCCGACAGCACCACACTCTCTCTCTTTCTATCTATGCTGCTTCAAGACACTGTCTCCTTGATAGTTGGGGAAGATGTAATCAACGCTATTACCTCCTTCTTTTAGACTCGTAGAATGCTTAAAGAAATGAATGCTATATCCATTTCCCTTATTCCTAAAGTTGTCAATCCTACGAGGTTGACAGATTTTCGTCCTATATCTTGCTGCAATACAGTGTACAAATGCATCGCTAAGATTCTAGCTAGGAGAATCAAAGTTGTTTTGCCATCCTTAATTGGTCCATATCAGACTGCTTTTATCTCAAGACGGAGAATCAGCGACAACATTCTTTTGTCTCAGGAACTAATGAAAGGCTATCATAAATCTACGGGACCTGCTCGTTGTGCTATAAAAGTTGATCTGATGAAGGCTTATGACTCGATGCGGTGGGATTTTGTTGACGCTATGTTAATAAAAATGGGATTCCCTAGAACAGTCATTGATTGGATCACGGTTTGTGTTACATCATGTCAATGGTGAGCTTGCAGGTTACTTTCAAGGGGGAAGAGGGCTGAGACAAGGTGATCCACTGTCCCTATATTTGTTTGTCCTATGTATGGAAATCCTTTTGAGGCTATTCTGCAAGATGAGTGCCAACCAAGAATTCAAGTTCCACTGGAGATGCAAGAAAGACAAAATTTCTCATCTTTGTTTTGCTGACAACTTGATGATTTTTAGCAACGGGGATGTAAACTCAATTCGTATGATCGAACCGTGCTCACAAAGTTTCAAGACCTATCAGGTCGTATCCAAATCCAAACAAAAGTGACATCTTCTTGAGCGGTGTGTTACATGCTGAGAGAGAACAAATTATTCATATTCTTGGGTTTAGAGAGGGGGAGCTCCCTATGAAATATTTGGGAGTACCTCTTCTCTCGTCCAGACTAAAGGTTGTTTATTGTAAGGGCCTCGTGGATCGAATCACCTCTAAAGTTCGACATTGGACTTGCGAGAACACTCTCGTATGCGGGACGGGTACAACCGATTAATTCAGTTTTATTTTCCATACGGGTCTATTGGGCATCTCTCTTTCTCTTACCTGGGCAAGTAATTAAAAATGTGGAGCAAATTATGAAATCCTTTCTTTGGTCGAGGTTCGGATATGAGAACTACTGGGGCTAAAGTGGCTTGGGATCAAGTATGTCTTCCAAAAAAGGAGGGGGGGGGCTAGGAATAAAAAGGATAACAGAATGGAACAAGATTGCTTTGTTGAAACACATTTGGAACCTGTGCAATGACTCAGAGGGCTCAATATAGTCTACTTGGATCAGATCCAATCTGTTGCGATGTAGGAATTTCTGGACAATCAAGACGCCACAGAATTGCTCTTGGGGTTGGGGAAAGATTCTAAAGCTCCGATCCTTAGCACGGCGAAGATGAAGTACATCATAGGAGATGGAATGACAACCTCTCTATGGTTTGACAATTGGCATCCTCACAGCCCACTCGCGGATTCTTACGGGGAAAGATTCATCTATGATTCAGGTATGGCCAAGAACGCGAAGGTGAATGTGCTAATTCATAACTCAGAATGGAAAACTCCTACCACCCAAGCTATTGGCTGGCACCCCATTATAGAAGCTATTCCTTCCAATTCTAATCCTAAGATGGGGCAAAAGGATGAGATAGTTTGGTTGGATTTGCCAAATCACATATCTCGATCAAAGTAGCTGGGAGCATCTAAGACGTCATCGTTAGATGGTTGAATGGCATGACATTGTGTGGTTCAAGAATCTTTGTTCCAAGACATTCGTTTCTTCTATGGATGGTCTGTCCAACGAAACTCACAACTCAAGATAAACTCCATCGGTTTGTGATACATGGTCCTAATAAATGCTCACTCTGTCTCCGCAAGAATGAGGATTACAACCACTTGTTCTTTCAAGAGATTGTTCGTTTGCATGGAGTTCCTAAAAGCATTGTCTCTAATCGTGATACAAAGTACTTAAGCCACTTTTGGAAGACTCTTTGGAGGAAGCTTGGAACGAAGTTACTTTTCAGTACGGCATGTCATCCGCAAATAGATGGACAAACTGAGGTAGTAAACCGAACTTTATCTTCTTTGTTACTAGATGTTACACATAAGAATTTAGAGAGTTGGGATACTTGCTTGCCTATTATGGAGTTTGCATATAATCATAGTGTGCACGGGGCTACAAAATTTTCACCATTTGAGGTTGTGTATGGCTTTAATCCTTGTGTTCCTATTGATCTTGTTCATATTCCAATTGATGAGAGGACATCAATGGATGGAATTAGAAAGGCAGAATTGATGATGAAACTACATGAGCAGGTTTGATTATATATTGAGAAGAAAACGACAAAGTATGTGGCACATAGTTGGGGAAGATGTAACAGGGGAGGAGATTAAGCATGCTATGTTTAGTTTGAAGAACAACAAAGCCCCTGGTCCGGATGGCTTTAACGCAGGTTTCTTCAAAAGAATGTGGCACATAGTTGGGGAAGATGTAATCAACGTTGCTAGATCCTTCTTTCAGACTCGTAGAATGCTTAAAGAAATGAATGCTACATCCATTTCCCTTATTCCTAAAGTTGTTAATCCTACAAGGTTGACAGATTTTCGTCCTATATCTTGCTGCAATACGGTGTACAAATGCATCGCTAAGATTCTAGCTGGGAGAATCAAAGTTGTTTTGCCATCCTTAGTTGGTCCATATCGATCTGCTTTTATCTCAGGATGGAGAATCGGTGATAACATTCTTTTGTCTCGGGAACTAATGAAAGGCTATCATAAATCTACGGGACTGCTCGTTGTGCTATGAAAGTTGATCGATGAAGGCTTATGACTCGGTGCGGTGGGATTTCGTTGACGCTATGTTAATAAAAATGGGATTCCCTAGAACAGTCATTGATTGGATCATGGTTTGTGTTACATCATGTCAATTCTCTATCAATGTCAATGGTGAGCTTGCAGGTTACTTTCAAGGGGGAAGAGGGTGAGACAAGGGGACCCACTTGTCCCCATATTTGTTTGTCCTATATATGGAAATCCTTTCGGGGCTATTCTGCAAGATGAGTGCCAACCAAGAATTCAAGTTCCACTGGAGATGCAAGAAAGACAAAATTTCTCATCTTTGTTTTGCGACAACTTGATGATTTTTAGCAACGGGGATGTAAACTCAATTCGTATGATCGAACCGTGCTCACAAAGTTTCAAGACCTATCAGGTCTGTATCCAAATCCAAACAAAAGTGACATCTTCTTGAGCGGTGTGTTACATGCTGAGAGAGAACAAATTATTCATATTCTTGGGTTTAGAGAGGGGGAGCTCCCTATGAAATATTTGGGAGTACCTCTTCTCTCGTCCGACTAAAGGTTGTTTATTGTAAGGGCCTCGTGGATCGAATCACCTCTAAAGTTCGACATTGGACTTGCCGAACACTCTCGTATGCAGGACGGGTACAACTGATTAATTCAGTTTTATTTTCCATACAGTCTATTGGGCATCTCTCTTTCTCTTACCTGGGCAAGTAATTAAAAATGTGGAGCAAATTATGAAATCCTTTCTTTGGTCAGGTTCGGATATGAGAACTCTTGGGGCTAAAGTGGCTTGGGATCAGGTATGTCTTCCAAAAAAGGAGGGGGGGGGCTAGGAATAAAAAGGATAACAGAATGGAACAAGATTGCTTTGTTGAAACACATTTGGAACCCGTGCAATGACTCGGAGGGCTCAATATAGTCTACTTGGATCGGATCCAATCTGTTGCGATGTAGGAATTTCTGGACAATCAAGACGCCACAGAATTGCTCTTGGGGTTGGGGAAAGATTCTAAAGCTCCGATCCTTAGCATGGCAGAAGATGAAGTACATCATAGGAGATGGAATGACAACCTCTCTATGGTTTGACAATTGGCATCCTCACAGCCCACTCGCGGATTCTTACGGGGAAAGATTCATCTATGATTCAGGTATGGCCAAGAACGCGAAGGTGAATGTGCTAATTCATAACTCGGAATGGAAAACTCCTACCACCCAAGCTATTGGTGGCACCCCATTATAGAAGCTATTCCTTCCAATTCTAATCCTAAGATGGGGCAAAAGGATGAGATAGTTTGGTTGGATTTGCCAAATCACATATCTCGATCAAAGTAGCTGGGAGCATCTAAGACGTCATCGTTAGATGGTTGAATGGCATGACATTGTGTGGTTCAAGAATCTTTGTTCCAAGACATTCGTTTCTTCTATGGATGGCTGTCCAACAGAAACTCACAACTCAAGATAAACTCCATCGGTTTGTGATACATGGTCCTAATAAATGCTCACTCTGTCTCCGCAAGAATGAGGATTACAACCACTTGTTCTTTCAAGAGATTGTTCGTTTGCATGGAGTTCCTAAAAGCATTGTCTCTAATCGTGATACAAAGTACTTAAGCCACTTTTGGAAGACTCTTTGGAGGAAGCTTGGAACGAAGTTACTTTTCAGTACGGCATGTCATCCGCAAATAGATGGACAAACTGAGGTAGTAAACCGAACTTTATCTTCTTTGTTACTAGATGTTACACATAAGAATTTAGAGAGTTGGGATACTTGCTTGCCTATTATGGAGTTTGCATATAATCATAGTGTGCACGGGGCTACAAAATTTTCACCATTTGAGGTTGTGTATGGCTTTAATCCTTGTGTTCCTATTGATCTTGTTCATATTCCAATTGATGAGAGGACATCAATGGATGGAATTAGAAAGCGAGAATTGATGATGAAACTACATGAGCAGGTTTGATTATATATTGAGAAGAAAACGACAAAGTATGTGGCACATAGTTGGGGAAGATGTAACAGGGGAGGAGATTAAGCATGCTATGTTTAGTTTGAAGAACAACAAAGCCCCCCGGTCCGGATGGCTTTAACGCAGGTTTCTTCAAAAGAATGTGGCACATAGTTGGGGAAGATGTAATCAACGCTGCTAGATCCTTCTTTCAGACTCGTAGAATGCTTAAAGAAATGAATGCTACATCCATTTCCCTTATTCCTAAAGTTGTTAATCCTACAAGGTTGACAGATTTTCGTCCTATATCTTGCCTGCAATACGGTGTACAAATGCATCGCTAAGATTCTAGCTGGGAGAATCAAAGTTGTTTTGCCATCCTTAGTTGGTCCATATCGACTGCTTTTATCTCGGGATGGAGAATCGGTGATAACATTCTTTTGTCTCGGGAACTAATGAAAGGCTATCATAAATCTACGGGACTGCTCGTTGTGCTATGAAAGTTGATCTGATGAAGGCTTATGACTCGGTGCGGTGGGATTTCGTTGACGCTATGTTAATAAAAATGGGATTCCCTAGAACGGTCATTGATTGGATCATGGTTTGTGTTACATCATGTCAATTCTCTATCAATGTCAATGGTGAGCTTGCAGGTTACTTTCAAGGGGGAAGAGGGCTGAGACAAGGGGACCCACTGTCCCCATATTTGTTTGTCCTATATATGGAAATCCTTTCGGGGCTATTCTGCAAGATGAGTGCCAACCAAGAATTCAAGTTCCACTGGAGATGCAAGAAAGACAAAATTTCTCATCTTTGTTTTGCTGACAACTTGATGATTTTTAGCAACGGGGATGTAAACTCAATTCGTATGATCAGAACTGTGCTCACAAAGTTTCAAGACCTATCAGGTCCGTATCCAAATCCAAACAAAAGTGACATCTTCTTGAGCGGTGTGTTACATGCCGAGAGAGAACAAATTATTCATATTCTTGGGTTTAGAGAGGGGAGCTCCCTATGAAATATTTGGGAGTACCTCTTCTCTCGTCCGGACTAAAGGTTGTTTATTGTAAGGGCCTCGTGGATCGAATCACCTCTAAAGTTCGACATTGGACTTGCGAGAACACTCTCGTATGCAGGACGGGTACAACTGATTAATTCAGTTTTATTTTCCATACAGGTCTATTGGGCATCTCTCTTTCTCTTACCTGGGCAAGTAATTAAAAATGTGGAGCAAATTATGAAATCCTTTCTTTGGTCAGGTTCGGATATGAGAACTACTCGGGGCTAAAGTGGCTTGGGATCAAGTATGTCTTCCAAAAAAGGAGGGGGGGGGCTAGGAATAAAAAGGATAACGAGAATGGAACAAGATTGCTTTGTTGAAACACATTTGGAACCGTGCAATGACTCGAGAGGGCTCAATATAGTCTACTTGGATCGATTCAATCATTGCGATGTAGGAATTTCTCGGACAATCAAGACGCCACGAATTGCTCTTGGGGTTGGGGAAAGATTCTAAAGCTCCGATCCTTAGCACGGCAGAAGATGAAGTACATCATAGGAGATGGAATGACAACCTCTCTATGGTTTGACAATTGGCATCCTCATGACCCACTCGCGGATTCTTACGGGGAAAGATTCATCTATGATTCAGGTATGGCCAAGAACGCGAAGGTGAATGTGCTAATTTATAACTCAGAATGGAAAACTCCTACCACCCAAGCTATTGGCTGGCACCCCATTATAGAAGCTATTCCTTCCAATTCTAATCCTAAGATGGGGCAAAACGATGAGATAGTTTGGTTGGATTCGCCAAATCACGGATTCTCGATCAAAGTAGCTTGGGAACAACTAAGACGTCATCGTCGGATGGTTGAATGACATGACATTGTGTGGTTCAAGAATCTTTGTTCCAAGACATTCATTTTCTTCTATGGATGGCTGTCCAAGAAACTCACAACTCAAGATAAACTTCATCGGTTTGGTATACATGGTCCCAATAGATGCTCACTCTGTCTCCGCAACAATGAGGATCACAACCACTTGTTCTTTGAATGCTCCTATACTAAAGCGATCTGGTGGGATGTTTGTGACAGATGCGACATTCCAAGAATGACAAAAGGCTGGGATGAATGGATTCGATGGGCCAACTGTCTCTTGGCATGGCAAGAGTTTCGTCAATTTTTCTCGTAAACCGAGTTTTGCAGCTACGGTGTATTATGTATGGCAAGAACGGAATGCAAGGATCTTTGCTGGAATGTCTAGAACTTCGAATTTGGTCTTTAATCAAATCGAATGTATTATTCGTGATAAGCTTGATTTGATGAGGAATGTCTTACCAACAAATGAAAACAAAAGGATCCAACGAGCTTGGAGGGTGAATACCATAGATTCTTAATTTGTTAGTTAGCTGGTTGTATTGGTTTCCCTAACGAATCTAGTGAGGTTTCGGTTTATGGTCGGTGGCTAGCTCTGTAGCCATCTGTTGTTTTATGTTTTGTTATCATTGTAAATCTGGGGTATGCCCCTTATAATGTTTGTATCTTCTTCTTTTAATACATACGTCAACTTACCAAAAAAAAACAGAGAAAACGACAAAGTATGCTAAACAAGCTAACAAGGGACGAAAAATGGTTAGGTTTGAACCTGGAGATCTTGTTTGGATTCATATTAGCAAGGGCAGATTCCCAAGAAAACGTAAGTCCAAGTTAATGCCAAGAGCTGATGGTCCTTTTGGATTATAGAGAAGGTAAATGACAATGCGTATAAGGTAGATCTTCCTGGTGATTACAACGTATCAACTACTTTTAATGTGAAAGACTTGACTCCATACTTCAAGGATGACGACGACGATTCTAATTTGAGGACAAATCATTTTCAACCTGGGGCTGATGATGTGCATCATGAGAATTATAATCCATCTTGTAAAGCTAAATCTAATATGCAAGAGGATTCAAATGGTCCAATGACAAGAGTGAGAGCGAAACAATTACAAAAGGCCTTGACGAGTCAAATTAGAATGATTGAAGCTGCGTTGGAGTTAAAAATTAGCAATCAATTTGAAATTGGTTCAAGGATGTTTATTTGCCTACAATTGGAACTTGGAGATGGGAAAAGCCCTTAATGGTTCTTTTGATGGTGGGCTATTTGAATTTGAATTGATATGCAAATAAGTGAAGGAATTGATGCTGTTTATGGTCAGAACAACAAATGAATTTGAACCCAAATTTGAAGTCATCCATTGCATGTGAAAACAAGACTAATCTAGGTGGATTTCAAGTTCAATGATTTCATTGGACTTTTGTGTAAGATATTATAGTTGTTTTAAATTTGGTCTGTTTATGTTAGAAAGGTCAAAAAACATGTGCTAGTTAATTTGTCTAGGTTAGTTTGTCAAAGTTTGTTTTTTGGGCTTGACTTCGCCATGTTGAATTTTTCCTAACTTTGGAGGGATGTTTCAATTATAAATATAGTATCAGAATATGTAATAAAGGACTTTTGGCCAAGATTTAAAACTTAATTCACAGAATTAAGAGTTGTTCTTCCAAATTGATTTTGTGAAGAACTCTACCTGACTTATCACTCTTCAATCACAAAGAGTGTGGCGTCGAAATCCTAGATTGATCTTTGTAGCGTCCAGATAGACTTATCAAAGTATCATTCTAGTCTATCCTTCATCTTATTTAGCTTAAAATCACTATAATCCAACCTAAACACTAAAAGAAAGACAACACAACCAGACCCATCCTTCATCCATTTTCGTTAGATTCATTGTTGCCAATTTTCAAACCATTAATGGCACATCAACTTTGAACCAAAATGAACTTTCTTAGCTACCTTTATAGATCCTGCAAAACAAGTTTCTCATGGAATGAGGGACACTACGATGCGTAAGTCAATTTTGATTGTTTGTTGATTTAAGGATAAGCAAGTAAAATTTATGGAAAAAGTTTTCTTTCTCTTTCGGGTAGTTTTTAAGATCTCGAGCTCTGATGATCAATTCTTATAGAAATTTTCTATGTCTCCCCTTTTCCATGATGATAGTCCAAGGCCGCAAGGCAAGTGGTTGTGCTTTTCCAATAATACAACCAGAGGCGTTAAGATATATGCCATGGCGAGTTGTGGTTGGTTTGGAGAACGAAGCTTGATTCACCGCATTTCTCCTCTAATAAAAGTGGTGGCATGAAAAATTTGTGAGATTATATGTAAAAGAAAGGGAAAGAAGTTATGGGATCGTGTATAGAAATAAATAAAATATATTTGCACAATAGAAGAAAGAGTAGGAGAAAATAAGTATAAAAATATACATAAAAATATGCACAAAAATTAAAACAATACACAAACAGGGTTCAAGTTTTTTTCGTAGATGGGTTACGCCAAAGGGTGAGCCCAAATGCATGAGCTAAGCCATTAGGGAAGCCTAGCTTACCTGGGCTGATGAGGCATGCATCCTAGCTCGATTGGGTTGAATCAAGCGAGTTAGATCAAACACTTTAGCTTTTTTTTCTTTTTTTGCTTGGCAAATCATTTGTTAGCCTTTCAAACAAGGTGTTTCAAAGGCTTAACTTAGTAGAAAAAAGAGAAAAAGCAAAAATTTATAGATGTTACATGTTATTTATTTTGTTCATACAAATTTTATCAATAGTTTTTAAGGATCCTTGATCATTTTAGAAACAATTAGTTATCGTACCTTGGGATAATGGTCATAGAGACCTGGAGACATATATAAAGATTTAGTGGAGATTTGTTAGGAGTTGTGGAAACTAAGTGGGAGAGTTGATTTCATGGAGATTTTTTTATGGAGACCAAATAGATTTTCAATCAGATTTTTAATGGAGAAACAGTTCCATTTTACTAAAAACTTTTTGATATGTTTGCAAAAAAACAGTGAAAACCCCACAAAATATATTTTTGATATATTTGCATTGTTTTTAACATTTTCAATGTCATCTCATAAGAATTTAAATTTTCAAAGGTATTTTGAACGCGTTCAACTTTTAACGTGTAAATTTTACAATCACTAATTTTTCTTATCGAATCGACGTTGGCGTTATTTATTTTTAAAATAAACTCAGAATACAAAAGAAGAGTTGAGGGACCAATGTGATTGTGGCCAAGCCACGCTTCTCCTATAAATACCAGTCTGTAGTTTAAAAAAAAAAAGGGAGGATAAAAATTTAGAGGCATAGGGGTGGATAAATTTTTGGTACATGAGGAGGCAATTGTGAAACGATAAAGGAGGGGAACAAAAAAGAACCCTAAAAGCACAAAACAAAAACCCCTAGAAACCTAAACCTTTTCTCCTCCCTCACCCGGGCCACCGTCCCCGACCTTTGAAAAAGAAAACAAAAAACCAGAGAGCCCAGGCACTGTTTTGCTCCAACTCCTTCCATCTCCTGTGGCCTCTCTCCATCTTCTTGGCAGAGGAAAAACCAAGCCAGTCGGTTGCCCCCTCTCTTTGCCAAAGAGAAGGAACCAAAGCCAACAGATCAGTCCCCATTTCCATAATCTCCCCTCAGCTGGCCCCTGACCTAAACAAGTCCCAGCTCCATGCAGTCTCTCCTCACCCATCTTCCTCCTCCACAGGAGTTAGCCGCCGCCCTCTCTTTTTTTTGGGCAAAAAACCAAAGAGAACGAAGGTCAGCGAAGCTCCCCCCATTTCCACAAATCTTTTCCTTCATCTCCTCCTCCCAGCGGCGATGTCTCCACCTCAACCTAAACAACACCCTCGTCCACAAGCCTTACAGACGACAACAACAAGCCCAACCGTCGCTGCTACCAACAGGAGTGAAGACCATCAATGCCTTGACCATCCATCGAAAGAAGGAAAGAACAACAAACCGAGAGCAGAAAAAAAACCCAAGAACAGATCCGGAAAGGAGAAAAGAAAATTAAAATCGACTGCTTGTGGTGTTTCTTCTTTTGTAGTTAACGATGGTTGTCATCGCCGGCGAGGACAGTGAAGAGGGGAGGAAGCCGTTGCAGATCTCCCTTGTCGATTGTCGCCTTTTTTAAGCAGCGCGTGAACCCACGTGATGCCAGTGACGGTTACGCGTGGAGAAGACGCGTCGCCGCTGTTCCTGCAGTCCATATGGCCTCCCCTACAATTCTTGGATTTTTTAGGGTCCATTTCGTAATTTTTACATGCTACAATATGTATTTAAATTACTGTTAGTGGTTTTGTTTATTTTCTATAATTTGTTTAACATGTAATTATGGTGTATGTGTAAAATATACTAAAAAGAGAATGTGCGTGTGCGTGTGTGTGTGTGTTTGTGTGTGTTTGTATCTTCTTTATGTATTTTTTATGTGTTTTTGAATGATAAAACCAAAAAAAATGAATGAAAAATGAAAAAAAGAATTTAATATTTTAATTTGTAAATGGTCAAGTATCTGAAGGACAAGTAAAATCATGTTGTATTTCCCGTGAAAATGCGAGAACATGTTTCTACATATATTTTGGTATTTAATAACTGATTTATTAAAACCTTAAGAATTTGGTTAATATTTTAATATTTTATTTTGTATATGGTCAAGTATTTGAAGGACAAGTAAAATCATGTTATATTTCCAGTGAAAATATAAAAATATGTTTCTACATATATATTGGGATTTAATAACTGATTAATTTAAGCCTTAAGAATTTGGTTAATATTTCAAATTTCTAAATCGCATCAAACCACGAAGTAGCTTACCTTAGGTAGGGTGCGTTAGGGTGCTAATACATTCCCTAACCACAACCAATCACTTACCCTCGAATCTCTAACAAAGACTATTACACTCGGGTCTCCTAGTAACCTTCAATTAAATACTAGATGGTGATTCCCAAAGAATCAAATCAAGCAAACGAACGAAAATCACCAATGACGTCGCGCGAGGGATATGCGACATTCTTTATCTATTTTCAATGGTTTTTTTTTACTAAACCACCATAAATTGTTAAATATTAGCTTCTTGGTTTCTATATGGCTGATCAGCCATATGTATAACAGTTGCTCATAGTATCTTAATGCCTTATTGCCAATCTTCCTATAGTGATTGAGTGTTAGGATTGTTTTTGCTAGTATTGACATAGTGGGATTTATCAGACTGTTTTTGTATTTGATGAAAGTTACGTGATGCGAACCTCGTGATCACATGGTCACGCAACCCACACGCAAAGATATCAATTCCCGGAAAGCCAAGTAAATCAGGTTTGATAGAAGTGTGACACAAAGATAATTTGTAACTAGGCACCAGCACTATTGGAAACGGAGACCCTCACCCAACGAATATTCATTCGCGAACGAGAAGTATAAGGATGACGCCACGAAGACAGTTGTTCTTCGACAAGCCGTTTTTCAGTTCTTTAGAGAACCATGGAAGGGAGATTATCTCATCAACACACGCACACACAAGTGCGGCAAACAAGAAGTTTTATTAATCTGAATTGTCTAACTTCCATGTCTGGTTATGCTTTTATTTATACTAACTCTAAACTTAAATAAACCCTAATGGACCCTCTTATGTGGACTTATATGAAGCCCACTTACAATTGACCCAAATAAGTAATAATAACCCAAAGACTAAGAATAAAATAATAAAAATAATAAAAATCCAAAAATTAGCATCCTAAATATGCTAGAATCAGATTTGTCACCATTAAGAAGTCCCAAATAGACTAGGAAATCTGATCTAAAGGAAGAATTTATTCTGAAGTCTTCTTTCCTTTTTGTAGCTAGGATGAATGAGGAATCCTTATAAGAAAAGGATTCTCAAATAATTATGAATCCTTGCCACAGTTGAAAACTATGTTGCAGCTCATTAAAGATCTTTGTAAAATTAGTATATTTCCAAAATAAGCTGCCACATCCTTTCAGAAAACGTTTCTGCGTCAGTATATCAAAACTTATCGTAAATTTCTCAACCTTTATATTCTATCTATTTGGGTTGATATAGCACTATATATGAAATTGTAGCTCAATTGGACATCATTTACTTTAGGTTCCAGATTTAAACTTAACTTGTCGTAAACGAGTCTATTTTGCGTCAACTTTTGAAATTCACTTTCTTTCTGTTGTTTTCAATTCTTGCAATATATTTTCAACATATCCAACATATTTGGGTGTTATTTTATTATTTTGCATATTTCATTTCTGTTTTTATTTGAGTCTTCAGTTTCGTTCATATTTTGAATAGATTTGCTTGCTACTCGCTAGATTATTATCACAGTTTTGTTTTTGCTTGTTTTCTGGTTTTTATTGCTTCTTATATATACATATTTGGATTGCGATGCGAAGTTGGTTCTATTTGGTGTTGGTTCGAGTTCCGCAAGAACGTGAGACGAGAGCTGTGAGCGTGTGAGGATATTAAGAGTGTTTGAGCGAAACACGAGTGAGAGAAATAAAGAGATTAGTGTTCTAAAAAAAGAATCCAAAAGTCTATCCCATATTCTAGGGGAGATGAAGCAAGAACTTGATGTGTTAGCGGCAACAATCAATGCCCAACAAGCTTCAGAAATAGAGGAGAAAATACGCTGCAATGATGATATACGAAATAGAACGGCTGCTACTTTCATCCAAAGTTGTTGGCGAGGATTGTTGGCAAGAAAAGAACTCCAAAGGCTTCAAAAAGAGGCTAAGGAATTGTCCATTCAACTTATTGGTCATTCGAGGATGAATCATCTTGAAGAAAGAGGGAATTATACGATCCAGGCAAGGTCAAATTTGGATTCTGACGTAAAATGTGCAACTATCCAGTTTTACAGCAACAGTCACAATTCTCAATCCAACTGTTGATCGAGCTGCAGTTTTACGTGAAGTCTCCTGACATGTTGTCCTACCTTGGGTTAAACTTTCAGATCAATCAGAGTTCTGGAAGACATCGAAACACAGGTCAATAGAGGCTATTTGAATTTTGTTATTTACTTCCTTTTGACTTACAGACTTCCTATTTGGCTAGGATTTTTTTTCTAAAAGGATGTGGCAGCTTATTTTGGGAATCTCCTAATTCTATAAAGATCTTTAATGGGCTGCAACATATTTTTCAAGTGTGGCAAGGATTCATAAATGTTTCAGAATCCTGTTCTTACAAGGATTTCTTATTCATCCTAGCTACAAAAAGGAAAGAAGACTTCAGAATAAATTCTACCTTCAGATCAGATTTCCTAGTCTATTTGGGACTTCTTAATGGTGACAAATCTAATTCTAGTATATTTAGGATAGTAATTTTCAGATTTGTATTAATTTTATTATTTTATTCTTAGTCTTTGGGTTATTATTACTTATTTGGATCAATTATAAGTGGGCTTCATATAAGTCCACCTAAGGGGGGTCTATTAGGGTTTATTTAAATCTAGAGTAAGTATAAATAAAAGGCATAACCAGACATGTAAGTTAGACAATTCAGATTAATAAAACTTCTTATTTGCCGCATTTTGTGTGTGTGTGTGTGTGTGTTGGTGAGATATCCTCTCTTCCATAGTTCTCTAAAGAACTAAAAAACAACTTATTGAAGAACAACTGTCTTCGTGGTGTTATCCCTATACTTGTTCACGAATCAATATTCGTTGGATGGGGGTCTCTATTTTCAATAATATTGGTGCCTAGGTACAAGTTATCTTTGTGTCACACTCATATTAAACCTAATTTACTTGGCTTTCCAGGAATTGGTGTCTTTGCGTTTGGGTTGTGTGACCATGTGATCACAAGGTTCGCATCAACTATCCTTTCATTAACAAAAGATGCCCCTACTCCTTCGCAACCTTTGGCATCCATTAAACCAAGATTAATGGGCTATATTTTCCTTTAGTTTCTAGGATTACTAGGCTGCATGGAAGGTTATAATAAACCTTGAATTAGTTCTATAATATTTTCTTTCCTTTTCTTCTTCTTACGACAGAATATGTATTTAATATTATAGGCTTTATTTTATTTTGTTTGCTAGAGTCCAAAGCTTATTTGGGCTTAATTAATAGTTTGTTTTCAGCTAGGATCCCAAGGCTTGTTTGGATCAAGTTATGGGCTTTTTAGTTTAAGCTTTTTGAGTCAGTTTTGTAAGTGGATCAAATAAGTTCATTAGGGTAGATCTATTAGGGTTAATTTTTTAAAAACTATTTAAACTCATGTAACCTAAATTTCAACAGTCATTGATGAATAATACTTCTGAATTTTTTTTAGTTTTAACGTGTGAGAGTAATTCCTGCATTTTTTAGTTTTTGGATAAACTGAATTTGACTTATTGAAGATTAATTAGTTTTATACCGTCATTCTACTTCATTCCAATACCACGCAAACAAATAGTGTATAAAATCCTTGACTTTGCTTTTCCTATCCATGAAACCTGACCTTCATGCTAGCTTGGTTCTAAAATATGAAGGAACAAAATAATTGTAATAAGTAGTTTTTTCATCATCCTATGTATCTCGCCATGCATCCCCAACTAATTTTCCAGTCTTTTGTATTGAATATAGTCACAAAAATGTTGCTCATATATTTCTAAAGGTTACACACACACACATGCATGCATTAGTATATACATTAACTCTAAAAAAATATTTTGATGGTTAATAAGGCATGTTCCTTTCTTTAGTTTTATAGTTTCAAAACATAATGAAAAAAATGATTAAAACTTCCTCTAAACATATTATATTGATGTGAGGATTTATTTTTTAAATCTAAAAAAAATATAATCTTAATTATCTTACAAACTAATTTTAGAATATCATTTGTTGTTGAATAAAAAAGAAATAGTGTATACATATCCATGACTCCAATTGACTTATATGTAGTACTTATTTTTCTACTATATTTTTGCTAATCCATTCTTGAAAGAACTACCCAATCTTGCTAAAACTACATTATGTATATTATAACTCAATAACTTAGTAATTTTGATTAATTTTTTTATTGGTCCTAACTTGGGACCAATGTGGTAAATTCATAATTTACCTATCGTATCAGATAATATATTTAAAAAAAAAAATTCTCACTTGATATATAAATTAATAATCTCTTATACATCAATATATATATATATATATATATATATATATATATATATATATATATATAATTTGTTTATATTTGTTTCTTGTTATTTCTTTGTTCTTTTCACAAAATCGATGATATTGGCTGGAAACGTGTGACTCGATCTAAAAGATCATTCTCGGGTATAACAATGCCACGTATCTGTTTATTTAATAATACTGTTTTAATCCTTCCTTAAATTGGTATCAGAGCCTACTAGGATCTGAGTAGGAATAGTAACGTAAGACACAGAATTCCTAGAAAGAAAAGAGACCATTAGACAATAGGTGGATGCTACTGAATGGTGTAAGTCCCGTTTGAGAATCAGGGCAATAAACCCATATAACTTGCAGCCTGTTTCCTACTTTATCTTTCCTATTTATGGATTCAGTTTTTCACATGACTACTTCTATTTTAACTTCCTCTACATCTGAATCTTCTGAAAGTAGAAGGATTGTACAAAGTGAAGAGATAACAATTGAAGATTTTAAAAAAAAAACATTGATGATTGGAAAATTCCAAAGATTTCTTAAACTCAGATTTATCAAAAATCTAAATATGATATTTTCAAAACAGATTTTACTATTAAAACTGAAGAAAGAGATATTCAGCCCACAAAACCTTTTGAAACCATCCAACTCCTCTCTCAAAAATCTGTATAAAAACATCTAGCCCGAAAGTATAAATACATCCATGTTGTCCTTGTCCAAGTTGGGATAAAACCCCTTACAAAAGAAGGTTTAAACACCTCCATTCTAGCTGTCCTCCGAGATGCTAGATTCCAAAACTTCCAAGACTCAACTCTTAAGTTCTATTGAATGCCTTTACAATGACCTAGTATCATTTGATTGTTATCCAAACATAACCATATCCCTCAACGACAAGAATATTTTGCAAAGTATGCTACTACAAATAAAAACCCATAATTATGACATGTTAGAAGAATCAATCCCTATTGCTCTCATATTCAAAATTCACTACAAAGCCATGTTCTCAGCCTTTGCCAGCAAACACAAATTCCGATCTCAAAAAGGAGAAACACTCCTTCTACAAACAGATTTATCCCGCTCAAACATTGTTGTCCCAAAAGCAATCCCATGGAAAGATATATATCCCTTCCAGAAGATTGGATTCTTGAAGGTGCAGCACCGCCAGAATTACCCAAACCACCTCAACCTAATGTCCAAATTAAAAACATTACCTAGTACACAGATGACAAAGTCAAATTGTCTTTCCATTGACACTCTACAAGTTCTAGATTCTCAGAAGACTCTTTTTCTTCCAATACAATAGATCTGAGAAGGATTTCTAAAATCTCTTATGTTGTCAATATCCCTTATCACTCAAACCCTCCTAGAAAATCTACATCTGATATCCCTTCTACTAGTTTTCAAAATGCAGATTATACTACAAATATACCAAAATCCGTTTATACAGACCTTGAGCAACCATCTCCAACTTCACCAACCTTTTCAGCTGTTACCGAAAACATCCAAAATGAGTTGAATGTTTTGACTTCAGAAAAGCATTTTGTCACAAACAAAACTCTTATCAAAAGAGATTTTTATGGTGATCATAATTTTGAAAAACGCTCTTGGTTTTTCCAACACTTTCTCCAACAGAGAAATGATATCCAAAAACAATTTTATGCTTACATTGAGACTCATGAGGTACAATTTTTATTCTTTGATTGGTTTCATGGTCTGACCTCCACACCAACCTTGTCAAACAAATCAAGAAACAGGTCCAAACCATTCCTCTTCTCCATTTAGCTAACTCGTTAGCTCCTACAATCGTCGAAACCTATGCCTATGATCTAGGATATGGTGGGATTCTTAAACAAGTACAAGATAATAAAGAACAAATACTCCGGTACACATCCGCCCACTAGAATGATTGTCAAAAACATTACTCTACAATAAAAAAAGGAGATCCTTTCAATTGTTCTTTGCATTACAAAATTTGAAAGTGATTTATTAAATCAAAAATTTCTTTTACATGTTGATTGCAAATCTACGAAAGAAGTTTTACAAAAAGATGTCCAAAATCTTGCTTCAAAACAAATTTTTGCCCGTTAGCAAGACATTTTAAGCATTTTTTATTTCGATATTGTCTACATTAAAGGAGATTCAAATTCCAATCAAAAATTCATTCTTGAGGCTACAAAAGACTTGATGATCCTCAACTTCAAAAAACATATTTGGATAAACTGTTGAAAGATTTCAACCAACCAGAGCACCCTTCATCTAACCCTCCAAACCGCTCTACATTACCTTCTACTAGCACTAATACCTATGACCTTACAAAAATTCTTAACAAAAAAAAATCCAAAACCACAGTCACAATTCTAGAATTACATTCTGAGATTAAAACCCTCAAAACTGAGTTACAAACCTTAAAACAAGCCCAATAGAAAGACTTTGACGTGTTACAACATCTTCTGTCCAAAATTGAAAGTCAGTCTGACACCGAGTCTGAATCAGAAGATCAAACCATTGAATCCCATGCATTACCTCATGCACTTACCAATATTGAGCATATTCCAGATGATTTCCTGAATGTATTAACATATTATCTTCCAAAAAATATTTGATTAGAATTATGTTAAATTTTTTTAGAAGATTCAAACTTGACACTATTGCCTTATTTGACACGGGTGCAGATTTAAACTACATCAAAGAAGGCATAGTTCCAAAACGATTTTTACAAAATACTTCTGAAAAACTCTTTGTTGCTAACAATTCAAAATTGCATATTGCAGGCAAAACCCAAGCCTCTGTTTTCAACAAAGACATCTCTCTTAAAACATTCTTTGTCGTCACAAAAGATATTAATTATACCATCATCCTTGGCACTCCATTCATCGACATGATCACTCCTTATCAAGCACATCATAATTGTATTACCTCCAAAATTAATAACATCAAACTTGTTTTTCCATTCTTAGAAAAATCTAAGACTAGAAATTTGAATTTAATTAAAGCATGCTCCATACATACCTATCATATAAATGCACTGATTCATGGAAAACAATTCCATCTACATGATTTACAAAACCATGTTTCCTTTTCCTTTTTGTCTCCGCAACAATGAGGATCACAACCACTTGTTCTTTGAATGCTCCTATACTAAAGCGATCTGGTGGGATGTTTGTGACAGATGCGACATTCCAAGAATGACAAAAGGTCGGGATGAATGGATTCGATGGGGGCCTTGTCTCTTGGCATAGCAAGAGTTTCGTCAATTTTTCTCGTAAAGGCGAGTTTTGCGGCTACGAGTGTATCATGTATGGCAAGAACGGAATGCAAGGATCTTTCTTTGGAATGTCTAGAACTTTGAATTTGGTCTTTAATCAAATCGAATGTATCATTCGTGATAAGCTTGATTTGATGAGGAATGTCGTACCAACAAATGAAAACAAAAGGATCCAACGAGCTTGGAGGGTGAATACCATAGATTCTTAATTTGTTAGTTAGCTGGTTGTATTGGTTTCCCTAACGAATCTAGTGAGGTTTCAGTTTTATGGTCGGTGGCTAGCCTGTAGCCATCTGTTGTTTTATGTTTTATGGTCGGAGAATGGTCTGACATACCCGAAGGCAAAAATCTCGCTTCCGATAATGGAAAGTTCAGATTCCACTTCTCATTGACAAGCACTCTATCTAGTTTCCGCATGATTAAATTCTCAGGACATTGGTTCGACCAAGTATAATGCATACCTGAATACCGAAGATCATCTACTTTCGCTTCTCGAATACATGTATCCAATTTATCCATAGTACCGGCCCACGTAGTAGACCCTCCCGACTGTCCGATGGTTGCGGATAGCATTAAAGTCACCCATAAGAATCCACGGGGTTGACTCCCATCCATCACTACGACTCACTATATCGGACCATAATGCCTCACGTAAGGAAGCATTATTGTCTCCATAAATAATTGAAGTATGTTGCAGCCCATTAAAGATCTTTGGAAAAGTAGGAGATTCTCAAATAAGTTGCCACATCCTTTTAGGAAAAGAATCCTAGCCAAACAGGAAATCCACAAGTCAAAAGAAAGTAAATAACAAAATTCGTATAGTCTCTGTTGACCCGTATTGAGATGTCTTCTCAAAATCTGATTGACCTAAAATTTTAACCTAAGGTAACACAACATGTCAGAAGACTCCATGTAAAATTTTAGCCCGATCCAACGGTCGAATTGAAAATTATGACTATTGGCGTAAAACTGGATAGTTGCACTTTTTACATCAAAATCTGAATTTGACCTTTCCTGGATCGTATCATATTTAGGATATTTAGGATAGTAACTTTCTGATTCTAGCATATTTAGGATAGTAATTTTCTGATTTTTAATATTTTCTTCTTAGTCTTTAGGTCATTATTACTTATTTGCATAAATTATAAGTGGACCTCATATAAGTCCACCTTAGGAGGGTCCATTAGGGTTTATTTAAGTCTAGAGTTAGTATAAATAAAGGCATACCTTTTTTTTGGTAAGTTGACGTATGTATTAAAAGAAGAAGATACAAACATTATAAGGGGCATACCCCAGATTTACAATGATAACAGAAACATAAAACAACAGAAAAATGAGATCAATAAAACTTCTTGTTTGCCGCACTTTGTTTGTGTGTGTGTGTGTGTGTGTGTGTTAGTGAGATACTCTCCCTTCCTTAGTTCTATAAAGAACTGAAAAATGACTTATCGAAGAACAACTGACTTCGTGGCGCCGTCCTTATACTTTTCGTTCACGAATCAATATTCGTTGGGTGGGGGTTTCCGTTTCCAATAGTGCTGGTGCCTAGGTACAAGTTATCTTTGTGTCACACTCCTATCAAACCTGATTTACTTGGCTTTCCGGGAATTGGTGTCTTTGCATGACCACGTGATCACGAGGTTCACATCATTTGGTATCAGAGCTTGTCTCCATTATTTAGGTTATCCTTTTATTTCTTGTCCTTTTGTTTTTTTTATCTTCCGCATCAATTTTTCTTTGTGTCGTCTTTGTTTCGGGTCTTGGATCATAACTGAAAATAAAGTATTAATTAAACTCAAACAAGCCTTGGGTTGTAGCTAACAAAATAAAATAAAGCTCCTAATATTAAATGCATGTTCTGCCATGAAAAGAAGAGAAGGAAGTAAAATATTACAGAACTAATTCAAGGCTTATTTGTAGCCTTCCATGCAGCCCCTTAATCCTAAAAACAAAAGGAAAAGGTAGCCACCCATGTTGTTTCCAAGTTGTAGTAGGATTCTTTTGTTTCCTTTGTTTTCCTCCCCTCATGGCCTAAATAAGGTTGTATTGGCCCCCTCTTGCACATGGATAAGATGTACTAAGGTCTCCTCTTAATACTGTAATAGACCTTTCAATTCTGACTTGGTTGAAACATTCAAAACCAATGCATTCAATGCCTCTTTCAATACCTTTGTCTTAGATCAAGTCATTGGACCAGTTGGAACATGTAATGGGTCTTTGCTGGTGTTTCTAGGCTGGTCCACATCATCCCCTCTTTCTTTAAAAAGATTCGACCTCGAATCAAAATATGTGTCAAACAACGGAAGATCAGCAACATTAAAGGTAGCAGTAACACTATACTCACCTAGAAGGTCAATTTTGTATGCGTTGTCATTGATTCTCTCTAAAACCTGAAATGGACCATCACCACAAGGCTGTAATTTTGATTTTCTTTGGTTAGGAAATCGTTCCTTATGCATGTGCACCCAAACCCAATCACTAGGTTGGAAAACAACCAATTTTTATCCTTTATTTGCTTTAGAAGTGTAAAGCCTATTCTTTTTCTCTATTTGCAGTCGAACTCCTTCATGGAGTTATCTCACCATCTTTGCCTTCTTTTCACCATCTAAACTTACCCTTTCTCTAAAAGGTAAAGGAATTAAGTTCATAGGAGTTACTGGATTAAAACCATAAACAATTTTAAAAGGAGAAAAACCGGTGGTCAATGCATAGTTTTATTATAAGGAAGCTCAATAAAAGGCAAATATTCTTCCCAACTTTTCAAATTCTTTTGAATTACAACACGCAAAAGTTGAGATAATGTTCTATTCACTATCTCAGTTTTTCCATCTGTTTCTTTAGTTTTCCACACAATTCTCATCACCCTTCCTGATTTTCTTCACTCTTGTCTTACCTCCACTCTCAGCTAGGTTTGGGTGTTTTTGAGTAGTGGTTGAATGGTCTGATTTGTTTGGAGTGTTGGCCGAATATTTGTTTGTGTTTGGATGGGTGGCCGAATGGTTTGAAGTTGTTTGAGTTCTAGCTGAATCTGATGGTCTTCTCTCCCCTTGTTCCTCACCTTGATTTTCTCTCCCCATCGCCTCATGCTCACTCTTTAGCTTTATTTGATCATCATACACCTGTTTGGGTGTAATAGGTACAAAAGTGATGGTTTTACCATCTTTTACAATGGTATACCTATTTTTAACCCTATCATCAATTGCCTTCCTATCATATTGCCATGGGCTCCCCAACAAGATGTGACTTGCTTGCATTGGTACCACGTCGCACAGAACTTCATCAACACATTTCCCAATCGAAAATGGAATCACAACCTATTTAGTCACTTTCACTTCACCACTATCATTTAGCCATTGAAATCTATATGGTTTAGCATGCTTAACAGTACACAAATTCAGTTTACTAACAAGGGTGGTACTAAAAACATTAACACAACATCCATTATCTATAATTAACCACACACCTTCCTTTGTACATAACAACGCGTATGGAAGATGTTCTCCCTTTGTTGATTAGTTTCATCTTCCTTGACCTGAACCTGAAGTGTTAGCCTTATAACCAAGGACTCGACCGGTAATGCTAACCCATCCCCATCACTATCCTCCAATGGTGGCATACCTTCACAATCATATCTGTCACTTTCAGATTCCATATCACCATTATCTCTAATCATCATGATTCTCTTGTTTGGACATTTTAAAGCATAATGTCCAAGTCCCTAACATTTGAAACATTTAACAGCACAAGTACGTTTAGGTTGAGTTTCAGATTTACCTTTGGCACTAGTAGGGACATCAACTTTAGCTATTGGTGTTTCGGTTCTGGAATTCTGGAAGGAACAAAGGACTTCGGTTGGACAATATCCTCTCTCTTTAGATTTGACTTCCAAGATGATGAAGAACCCAAATTAAACTTTGGTTGAACATGTCCCTTCCTAAGTTGTCTCTCCACCTTTGTAGCCATGTGAACCATGTCCTCTAGCTCCACATAGTGCTGGAGCTTAACAACATTGGCAATGTCTCGATTCAACCCATTAAGAAATCTAGCCATGGTGGCTTCTCTATCCTCAACAACATTGGCCCGAATCATTGCTATCTCCATCTCTTTGTGATATTCATCAATTGTCTTATAACTTTAATTCAAACCTTAGAGCTTCAGATATAAGTCTCTGTAATAGTGGTTTGGCACAAATCGCGTCCTCATTAAGACTTTCACCCCCCTCCAAGTCTGAACAGGTCGTTCCCCATCCCATTAAATCAATGTATACTCCGTAAACTCATTTATCACCAATTCCACCTTCTTTCGTTTAGAATAGCTATGACAATAAAAGATCCAATCTACCTTTTTTCCCACTCCAAATAAACCTTGGGATCGTTTTTACCTTGAAAGTTAGGAATTTTTCAATTTGATGGTGTCCAAGTCCCCATCCATTTCTTCATAATTCCCCATGGCATGAAAATTCACATTCCTCCTCGCCCTGTTTAGTCCAGACCTCATCCCTTGGCTAGCATATGCAAAATCATAGTCCTCTTCACCCACATCTGCGTTTTCGTCAACAACGCTAGGAGAATCATCGGAGAACACACCATCAAACTTCTGCAACAAAGAAATAGCAACACTAGGCACAATATGATCAAGATCATCAGTATTAAAATAAGCCTCGTACACAAGTGAAATCATTGGCGTGTTTTTGAAAAATACAGATCTGATCTCACCCTCTCTAGCATAAAAATTAGGTTGTTTCTTTAGTTTTTTCACACAATTCTCATCACCCTTCCTGACTTTCTTCGCTTTTTTCTTAGCTCCACTCTTGGCTAGGTTTGGGTGTTATCTATGATAACTTGACTGGTTTTGGTTTTGCACTAAATTGGTTTATGATTTTAGATAATACCAGGGTTAAGATATGGAGCGATCTCACGGATGCTTTCCTAAGGCAATACAAATTCAATATTGAAATCGCTCCAGATCGAACAAGTTTGATAATAATGGAGAAAGGCAACAAGGAGACAGTGAGGGAATATGCTCACAGATGGAAGAACAAGGCGTTGAAGGAAGGATGCCGAAGTAAACAATATAGAAGGAGGGTATAAGGGTAAGAAGGATTTCCAAGCCCATAGGTATCACAACCAAAGCTACCAAGCCCAGCCTCCCAAAATACCCAATATCAGCTTTCCCAACTCTTTCTAGTAAGCCAGCCCACCTACCTTTTAAAAAACCAAACTGAAAGTAACCCAAGAAGAACATATAAAAAAAAAACCAAGAACAACTCCCATCTTTAACAATACCCTTAAAAGAGATATATGGGAAACAACTAAACATAGATCATGTAGCCCCCCTTCCTTTTCCATCACCTAAACCCCCTTTCTCAATTTGTACAAACTAGAACTAACTTATGAATACCATGTCAGAAATCCTAGCCACAACATTGATACTTGTTTAGCATTCAAGGTAGGGTGGATATCATTCGAGGATACACCCAACATCAATCAAGAGGAAGCTCTTGTAGTTATTCTAACTCGTTGCCCAATCATGCTTTTAGTAGTGGGGGAGTGAATGCAATAGAATATAGAGAGAAGAAGAAGCATGCTCTGAGGGTGACCATGGATAGGTTATACAACATGTACACAAAAAGTGTAGCAGGAAAGTGAGATCATTTTTTTAAGTTCCACGAAGCCATGGGACATAATATTGAAGAATGTGAGGCAAGTGATGACTCTCGATCTTTTGCGGACAGAGGACGATGGATAGGTTTCCAAAGAGGGAAAGCGAAAGTGTGTAGAATCCAACCAATTACAAGCAGTCCACAAAAACTTCCTGACAAGGCCTGCCTTACCCCATAACATAAACTACAATACGCTTTATAATTACAGAGACTCCTCTCCACTTTTGCAAACCGAGATTAATGGATTAACCTGGAGTGATAGGTTAGCCCTGGACTATTACCTCAATGTTATTTACTCTTTAAGCATATCGTACTACAGTTAGAACGTCAACATGAGCAACCCTGTATTCTTTGGCATACAAATGTAATTGGAAATCCCACCATTAAGAATATTGATAGATTCTGAGTTATAGGAGCCAAATGGACAAAAGTGAGGAGGACACCTACAATCTGTCACCACCAACTCTACCAAAAGAGAATAACAAAAGCCTACAATAAGAAAGTTAGATCTTGGGTGTTCCTAGAAGAGTAAATCTATGAAGGCCTCTACGTGGTATGTTTGTATATGATAATAGCCAGACAAATACAAAGCAGAATGAGAACACTATGCATAGTATCTAGGGGCGCCTTATGTTAAAAAGGACTTGTTTAGGCTTGTGAATTTTAACTTCGTAAAAAAATACTATGCATAGTGTATTTAATCTACTTTTAAAAAAATAAAGCCTAAGATAGAGCCTCTATGATGCGAACCTCGTGATCACGTGGTCACGCAACTTATAATCAAGATTGAGATAAGATCCTGGAAAGCTGAAATAGGTCTGATAGGAGTGTGACAGAATGAAAAGCTGCCTTGAGGCACCAACACTATTGGAATGAAGTAAAATGACCTCACGAAGCCCATTAATCTTTGATAAGTCAGATTCAGTTCGTGCATGGATTTTCTTCATGATTTCTGTTATGGCTGTCATAGACATGAAGGCCTTTGCCAGATGTGAAGATTAAATCACAGTTCTTTGGAAAAGTTTCAATTTTCTTGCTAGTTCCAGAGTGGTTTGTCGTAGCTTGATCTCCTTTGTTCACCGTTGGATCGTTACCATATTTGAGTATGTTGTTCTTCGGAACCTACTCTACATCTTGACCGAACGGATTTTTGTTACAATCAGTGTCTTTGGGAGATATTGGCCTCGTAATTCTGTTATTTCCGAGCTTAGGTTGCTTCTTGGACTCGGTTTATCTTATTAGAATTTTGCTCTCTCTAATATTTGTATGCTACCATAATGTCTCTATGTTCTTCCGTGGAAAATGTTCCAATGGTTAGCTCTCACATTAAACAACATAATCAAGTTAAGTCTCGGACATACATTAAGATTAGAAGCGCAAGATATGTTGAATAGCCATGGGATAAGGATTTCTCGGTTTCAAGGCTGATTTCGATGCTAGTATAGAGAAACACTCTACTGCCCAAGCTTCTAATGTTGTTCCGGAAATGAACCATGTGTTGGGTTCTAAAGTTGATGAGGTGAAGGTAGGGTCTCATCAACAAGAATAACTAAAACCTAGACCCAAATTGAATTTTTTAAATGCTTTGAAGGGTTCTGGTGTTGATGACAATGAGGGTAGCAAGACCCTTGGCATTAGTTCAGTCCGTAATCTGCACTTTGCTCCCCCTCTACTATGACCGATGGTCGTGTGACGGTAGCTCCTCCTCTTGATGTGTTTGAAGATGGTCGTGAATTTTGGAAATCCACCCTAGTTGGTCATTTTGTGGGGCGAAATTACCGTATCCCGTGGTTAATTCTATTGCCAAAAGAATATGGAGCTCCTACGGTCTATCGAAGTTTTGTCTTCGGATAATGGCTTCTTCATCTTCACCTTTGATTCGGTTGATCATGCCATTAATGTCTTTGGAAAGAGCCCCATGGCACATGGCAAACGAGCCTTTGGTGCTTAAACGTTGGCAACCGAACATGCAATTTTTGAAAGATGATTTGGCAAGAGTTCCGGTATGGGTTAAGTTGTATAATGTCCCTCTCGAGTATTGGACTATTAAGGGGCTTTGTGTAGCGAGTGCTATTGGAGTCCCCCTTCATGCGGATCATACGACATTGTTGCGTAAAGGCTTAGTTACGCAAGAGTTTGCGTTGAGATAGATGCTTCGAAGACGTTGGTTAAGGAATATGATCTTCGCTGTCCAAATGGGTTAGTTATAACAATTTCAGTTGAATACGAATGGATACCGTCGAAGTGCAGTAATTGCAATGTCTTTGGACACACCACGGCGCTATGTGCTACTAATAACATTGATAATCTTAAAGTGGTGGCAGAGGGTAAGAGGAATCTAGGAGCTATGAACTCTAAATCTGCGGATAACAAGCCGAATCGGTTTCAGTGGCGGGTAGTTGGTAAACGAAACAAGGGTTACGTGAGTGGGGAGAATGCTCCCTTGGCATCTAAAGTGGGTAATTGTGATGAGAATGGTTGTTCAACATCTGGTATACATATGCCGATTGTAATATGAATGATCATGCGACATCGGATGTGTGCAATGCTGGTTGTCATGAAGATGAAAATCCTTCCTCTCCTCTTGTCTTGAAGAGTTTACGAGAAGACATGAAACAGGAGCAAGGGGTGCGAATGCTTGCTTTAGATCAAGATATGGACGCAATGGGAGGTGATACGGATGGGGAACCAACCGATATCATGACAACCCCTCAAACCCCGAATTCCACCGAAAGGGAAACGTTAATCGGTTAGCTATTAAGGCTAGAGACTCTCTAGAAAAAAAGAAAAGGGGTTCAAAAGCCTCTTCAAAGAAGAATCAGAAATCTGGCTCCTCTCCGAGGAGGCACGTCAAGGTAATCTTTGTGTTGTTGTTTGTACTCCTCTCTATTTTCCTATGATTATTGGATGTTGGAATATTAGAGGTTTGAATGATCCTATAAAGCATTCGAGTGCGTAGACTCATCCATCAAGAGAGGATAGCTTTTTTTGGTTTGGTTGAAACTCGAGTTAAAGACAAGAATAAAGATAATGTTTCTAAACTTCTTCTGCGTTCTTGGTCCTTCTTGTATAATTATGATTTCTCTTGTCGTGGTCGTATTTGGGTTTGTTGGAATGCGATACGGTGAAGGTGGATGTTGTTGGAATGTCGGACCAGGCTATTCATGTTTTGTCACTATATTAGCTACCAAAATCGGTTTCAATACTTCAATTATTTATGGAGACAACAATGCTTCCTTACGTGAGGCATTATGGGTGATATAGCGAGTCGTAGTGATGGATGGGAGTCAACCCCGTGGATTCTTATGGGTGACTTTAATGCTATCCGCAACCGGTCGGACGGAGTTAGGAGGGTCTACTACGTGGGCTGGTACCATGGACTGATTGGATACATGTATTCGAGAAGCGAAAGTAGATGATCTTCGGTATTCGGGAATGCATTATACTTGGTCGAACCAATGTCCCGAGAATCGATCATGCGGAAACTAGATAGAGTACTTGTTAATGAGAAGTGGAATCGAACTTTCCATTATCGGAGCGAGATTTTTGCCCTCGGGTATGTCGAGACCATTCTCCTATGGTGGTAAAGGTTATTGGCAATGATCGGAACATAAAGAAACCATTCAGATTCTTCGATATGTGGATGGATCATGACGAGTTCATGCCCTTGGTGAAGAAGGTATGGGATCGGAATTCGGGGGTTGTCCAATGTATCGTTGTGTTGCAAATTAAGAAAGCTAAAGCAGGAATTGAAACTTTTCAATATGGCTCACTTCTCTAACATTTCGGATAGAGTTAAAGATGCAAAAAACGAAATGGATAAGGCTCAACAGGCTCGCATACAGCGCATGAGAATCCAATTTTGCGCATGCGAGAAAGGGATGTTGTTCGTCTATACGCTTCTACCGTCGGGTCAAGAGAGTTTTTTCAAACGAAGGCAAGGATACAATGGCTTAGCTTGGGGGATCGGGAATACTAGCTACTTTCACAAATCGGTAAATGGAAGACAGAATAGAAATAAGCTTCTATCACTTACAAGGGAGGATGGAGAGGTTGTCGAAGGACACGAGGCAGTCAAATCAGAAGTAATTGCATACTTCCATCGTGTGTTAGGAGTGGATCAGATGCCTAGGGTTTTGAACGAGGAAGTGATGGAATCGACAATTAACTTGAAACTGTCTTCAACGCAACAGCATGTACTCGCATAAGATGTAACAAGGGAGGAGATTAAGCATCTATGTTTAGTTTGAAGAACAACAAAGCCCCTGGACCGGATGGCTTTAACGTAGGTTTCTTCAAAAGAATGTGGTACATAGTTGGGGAAGATGTAATCAACGCTGTTAGATCCTTCTTTCAGACTCGTAGAATGCTTAAAGAAATGATGCTACATCCATTTCCCTTATTCCTAAAGTTGTTAATCCTACAAGGTTGACAGATTTTCGTCCTATATCTTGCTGCAATACAGTGTACAAATGCATTGCTAAGATTCTAGCTGGGAGAATCAAAGTTGTTTTGCCATCCTTAGTTGGTCCATTCGATGCTTTTATCTCGGGACGGCGAATCGGTGATAACATTCTTTTGTCTCGGGAACTAATGAAAGGCTATCATAAATCTACGGGACGCTCGTTGTGCTATGAAAGTTGATCGATGAAGGCTTATGACTCGGTGCGGTGGGATTTCGTTGACGCCATGTTAATAAAAATGGGATTCCCTAGAACAGGTCATTGATTGGATCATGGTTTGTGTTACATCATGTCAATTCTCTATCAACGTCAATGGTGAGCTTGCGGGTTACTTTCAAGGGGGAAGAGGGTGAGACAAGGGGATCCATTGTCGCCATATTTGTTTGTCCTATGTATGGAAATCCTTTCGGGGCTATTCTGCAAGATGAGTGCCAACCAAGAATTCAAGTTCCACTTCGGAGATGCAAGAAGGACAAAATTTCTCATCTTTGTTTTCTTTGACGACTTGATGATTTTTAGCAACGGGGATGTAAAGTCAATTCGTATGATCGAACGGTGCTCACAAAGTTTCAAGACCTATCAAGTCCGTATCCAAATCCAAACAAAAGTGACATCTTCTTGAGCGGTGTGTTAAATGCCGAGAAGGAGCAAATTATTCATATTCTTGGGTTTAGAGAGGGGGAGCTCCCTATGAAATATTTGGGAGTACCTCTTCTCTCATCCAGACTAAAGGCTGTTTATTGTAAGGGCCTTGTGGATCGAATCACCTCTAAAGTTCGACATTGGACTTGTCGAACACTCTCGTATGCGGGATCTGCACAACCGATTAATTCAGTCTTATTTTCCATACAGTCTCTATGGGCATCTCTCTTTCTCTTACCTGGGCAAGTAATTAAAAATGTGGAGCAAATTATGAAATCCTTTCTTTGGTCGGGTTCGAGATATGAGAACTATCTGGGGCTAAAGTGGCTTGGGATCGGGTATGTCTTCCAAGAAAAGAGGGGGGCTAGGAATAAAACGGATAACAGAATGGAACAAGATTGCTTTGTTGAAACACATTTGGAACCTGTGCAATGACTCAGATGGCTCAATATGGTCTACTTGGATCAGATCCAATCTTTTGCGAGGTAGGAATTTCTGGACAATCAAGACACCACAGAATTGCTCTTGGGCTTGGGGAAAGATTCTAAAGCTGAGATCCTTAGCATGGCCGAAGATGAAGTACATCATAGGAGATGGAATGACAACCTCTCTATGGTTTGACAATTGGCATCCTCACAGCCCACTCGCGGATTCTTACGGGGAAAGATTCATCTATGATTCGGTATGGCCAAGAACGCGAAGGTGAATGTGCTAATTCATAACTCGAGAATGGAAAACTCCTACCACCCAAGCTATTGGCTGGCACCCCATTATAGAAGCTATTCCTTCCAATTCTAATCCTAAAATGGGGCAAAAGGATGAGATAGTTTGGTTGGATTCACCAAATCACAGATTCTCGATCAAAGTAGCTTGGGAACAACTAAGACATCATCGTCAGATGGTTGAATGGCATGACATTGTGTGGTTCAAGAATGTTGTTCCAAGACATTCATTTCTTCTATGGATGGCTGTCCAACGAAACTCACAACTCAAGATAAACTTCATCGGTTTGGTATACATGGTCCCAATAGATGCTCGCTCGTCTCCGCAACAATGAGGATCACAACCACTTGTTCTTTGAATGCTCCTATACTAAAGCGATCTGGTGGGATGTTTGTGACAGATGCGACATTCCAAGAATGACAAAAGGTCAGGATGAATGGATTCGATGGGCCACTTGTCTCTTGGCATGGCAAGAGTTTCGTCAATTTTTCTCGTAAAGCGAGTTTTGCAGCTACGGTGTATCATGTATGGCAAGAACGGAATGCAAGGATCTTTGCTGAAATGTCTAGAACTTCGAATTTGGTCTTTAATCAAATCGAATGTATCATTCGTGATAAGCTTGATTTGATGAGGAATGTCGCACCAACAAATGAAAACAAAAGGATCCAACGAGCTTGGAGGGTGAATACCATAGATTCTTAATTTGTTAGTTAGCTGGTTGTATTGGTTTCCCTAACGAATCCGGTGAGGTTTCAGTGTTATGGTCGGTGGCTAGCCTGTAGCCATCTGTTGTTTTATGTTTACGTTATCATTGTAAATCGGGGTATGCCCCTTATAATGTTTGTATCTTCTTCTTTTAATACATACGTCAACTTACCAAAAAAAAAAGAACTGAACAATGCAAGAATAACTCTCACACGTTAAAACTGAAAAATTCAGAAGTAAAATTCATCAATGGCTGCTGAAAGTTTGGTTACATGAGTTTAAATAGTTATTTAAAAATTAATCCTAATGGATTTACCCTTATAGGTTGAACTGACCCACATACAAAACTAACGCCAAAATCCAAATTCGTATCATAAGGCTGAACCATATCACTTTATCACCTTCAAATATTTGGTTATCCATCAAAATAGAACGTGGATTTGCATTACAGCCTCTATTCAAAGAATGTCCAATCTCTTAGGTAAAGACAGAATGGGTTGCATTGATGTCAACCCCGTGATTATGTGGTCACGTAACCAACAATCAAGATTGACATCTGATCCCGAAAAGTCAAAATAGGTCTGATAGGAGTGTGACATAATGGAAACTTGCTCCAAGGCACCAACACTATTGGAATGATACGTAGAATGACGTCACGAAGCTAATTAATCTTCGATACGTCAAATTTAGTTCGTTCAAGAACTGAAAAATGCATGAATCTCTCTCACATGTTAAAATTAAAAAATTAAGAAGTAATATTCATTAATGGCTGCCAAATTTTAGGTTACATGTGTTTAAATAGTTCTTAAAAATTAACCCTAATGGATCTATCCTTGTGGGCTTAAACTATCACACAAACAAAACTGATCCAAAAATCCTAAACTGAAAACCCATAACCGGATTTAAACAAGCCTTGGATCCTAACTGAAAACAAGGTACTACTTAAGACTAAACAACCCTTGGGTTGTAACCAACAAAAATAAAAATAAAGCTTACAATATTAAATCCATGTTCTGCCATAAGAAGAAGAGAAGGAAATAAAATATTACAGAACTGATTAAAAGCTTATTTATAGCCTTCCATGCGACCTATTAATCCTAGAAACAAAAGGAAAAGGTACCCATGTTATTTCCAAGTTGTAGTAGGATTTTGTTTCCTTTGTTGTCCTCACCTTATGGCCTAAATAAGATTGGATTTGGCCTCTCTTGCACATGGATAAGATGTACCTAGCCTCCTCTTAATACTCCAATGGACCCTTCAAATCTAACTTGGTCGAAACCTTCAAAACCAATGCATTTAATGCCTTTGTCTTGGACTGAGTCATTGAACCATTTGGAACATGTAGCTGGTCCTTACTGGTGTTTCTAGGTTGGTCCACATCATCCCTTCTCTCCTTGAAAGGATTCGACCTCGAATCAAAACTTGTGTCAAACAAAGGTAGCACTAACACCATTAAATGCATTAAAGGATTTGACCTCTAACAAAGTAAGATCAACAACATTAAAGGTAGCACTAACACCATTAAATGCATTAAAGGATTTGACCTCTAAGAAAGTAAGATCAACAACATTAAAGGTAGCACTAACACCATACTAACCTGGATGATCAATTTTGTATGCGTTGTCTTTGATCCTCTTTAAAATTGACTATAACCACGAGGCTATAATTTTGATTCCCTTTGGTTAGGAAATCATTCCTAACATACACCCAAACCTAATCATCGAGTTGGAAAACAACCTGTTTAGGCTCCTTATTTGCTTTAGAAGACTACAGTCTGTTCATTTTCTCTATTTGCAACTGAACTTCCTCATAGAGTTGTCTCTCCATCTTTGCTTTCTTTTCACCATTTAAACTTACGCTTTCTTCAAAAGGTAAAGGAATTAAATCCATAGGAGTATATTAAACCCATAAACAATTTCAAAAGGAGAAAAGTTAGTGGTGGAATGCACAATTCTATTATAAGCAAACTCAACAAAAGGAAAACATACTTCCCAATAGATGGTTGTCCAACAGAAACTCACAACTCAAGATAAACTTCATCGATTTGGTATACATGGTCCCAATAGATGCTCACTCTGTCTCTGCAACAATGAGGATCACAACCACTTATTCTTTGAATGCTCCTATACTAAAGCGATCTGGTGGGATGTTTGTGACAGATGCGACATTCCAAGAATGACAAAAGGCTGGGATGAATGGATTCGATGGGCCACTGTCTCTTGGCATGGCAAGAGTTTCGTCAATTTTTCTCGTAAACCGAGTTTTGCAGCTACAGTGTATCATGTATGGCAAGAACGGAATGCAAAGATCTTTGCTGGAATGTCCGAACTTCGAATTTGGTCTTTAATTAAATCGAATGTATCATTCGTGATAAGCTTGATTTGATGAGGAATGTCGTCCCAACAAATGAAAACAAAAGGATCCAACGAGCTTGGAGGGTGAATACCATAGATTCTTATAGTTAGCTGGTTGTATTGGTTTTCCTATCGAATCTAGTGAGGTTTCAGTTTTATGGTCGGTGGCTAGCCTGTAGCCATCTGTTGTTTTATGTTTCTGTTATCATTGTAAATCTGGGGTATGCCTCTTATAATGTTTGTATCTTCTTCTTTGAATACATGCGTCAACTTACCAAAAAAAAGAAAACATACTTCCCAACTTTTCAAATTCTTTAGAATAACAACACGCAAAATTAGGGATAAAGTTTTATTCATTACCTTTGTTTGTCTATCTGTTTGCGGCTAACAAGTTGTTAAAAATAAAAATTTAGTTCCCAACTTTCCCTAAAAAGAACTCCAAAAGTAGCTACTCCTAGGAATGCCATGCAAATGTACAATCTCTCTAAAAAACAATTCTGCGATATGAGATGCATCATTTGTTTTATGGCATGCAATGAAATGCATCATTTTAGAAAACCTATCAACCATAATAAAAATAGTGATATGATCCAGGCAATGTCAAAATTGAATTTTGATGTAAAATGTGCAATTATCTAATTTTATGGCAACAGTCATAATTCTCAATCCGACCATTGGATTCGGGAAGGCATCGCAATACTGGTCAACAGAGGCTATACAAATTTTGTTATTTGTTTTCTTTTGACTTGTGGACTTCCTATTTGGCTAGGATTCTTTTCCTAAAAGGATGTGGCAACTTGTTTTGGGAATTTTCTAGTTCTATAAAGATCTTTAATGGGCTGCATCATAGTTTTCAAGTGCGGTAAGGATTCATAAATGCTTCAGAATCCTTTTCTTACAAGGATTCCTTATTCATCCTAGCTACAACAAGGAAAGAAGATTGAAGAATTAATTCTACCTTCAGATTTGATTCTCTTAGTTTATATGAGACTTCTAATTGGCAACAAATCTGATCCTATCATATTTAAATATTAATTTTGGATTTATTATTGTTGTCATTATTTTCTTCTTAGTTTTAGGTTTATTTATATTATTTGGGTTTAATTGTAAGTGGGCATCATATAAGTCTACATAAGGGGTCAATTAAGGTTTATTTTAGTTTGGAGTCACTATAAATAAGGGCATAACCAGACATGTAAGGTTAGACAATTCAGATTAGTAAAACTTCTTGTTTACCGCACTTTGATCACGAGGTTCGCATCGAATAGAGTCTCTACCTATCTTTGACCTAGGTAAACCTAAAACAAAGTTCATAACAATATCTACCCAGGGTTCAATAAGCATGGGCAATGATGTATGTAGTCCATAGAAACGTGCATTTATATTATCTTCATCTGATAACAGTCCTTGTGAGGGAGTCCAAGCATATTATCCCATGACCACTATGTTACAAAACATGATGTCATAGTTGGCACACAACGAGGGCTCTATGCTAACATGCCTGAACTTCTTTGCACACAAAGTTAGATGTAGTTAGCAATGCTAGCAGATTAATAAATAATGCAACAAGACAATTGAAAATTTTGTGAGGCTATTGATAAAGAAAACTAACCTGAATTTTTTCTATTCACCATTCATCAGTTGCCAAGATGGTCCCAAGTTCAGTACTCCAACCAACTCCAGTTTCATTTATTAATTTTTTCCACCCCCTCAGTCCTTTTAATCCCATCCCATTTGTTTTTAAGCTGAGCTTTTGTTAATGAAAGTCCTGTTTGCTCTTCATCCTATTTGTTTTTAAGCTGAGCTTTATTGAAATGGGTGTTTGGTCTCATGCCTCTATCAATAACCGTAATGCAAATGTTACAAAACATGTGTAACATTGCCTTGATCCAACAAGCTTTATTATATGTGTCAGACCCATCCATTGCTTAATGGTTGACAATGCAATAAAAATGAAACAAAATAAATAACTGATTGAATGCTGACAAGGGCTAAAATAATAGGCAATTACATTTGCAACAATCAACAAGGGCTAAATATTTTATTTAAATATTTAAACAAAATATTTAACATTGACCTAGGAAAAGAACACCATTATCCATCGTTTACGGCTAGGACTACTGGGGTATCTAATCCCATTCGCTCCCCTAGCTTTCGTCTCTTAGTGTCAGTGTCGGCCCAGCAGAGTGCTTTCACCATTGGTGTTCTTTCTCATCTTTACGCATTTCACCGCTCCACCAGAAATTCCTTCCCCCTACCATACTCCAGCTTGGCGGTTTCCACCGCCTGTCCAGGGTTGAGCCCTGGGATTTAACGGCGAACTTAAAAGGCCACCTACAAACGCTTTACACCCAATCATTCCGGATAACGCTTGCATCCTGCAATTACGACCACGGAGATAAATTATAAGAAAGTTTGACCCCTCCCTCTAAATTTTTTTTTGTATTTTGAATTTTGAGGACTTTTATTGAATTTAAATGCGTCTCTCAACTCTAAAGAATTAGAGAATACCTACCAGAATGACTAATCCAATCCATAATGATGTGCCGGAAAATACAACATTTTTGTTGCTTGATCAACCATCAGGAGAAGAAAAAACAACAGGTACACTAATTAATAAGATTGACAAAGTAGCAATTAATTCAAAAACAGCCAATTGGAAAGCAATAGTCATGTTTTTAATCCTCCAAGCTACCAACAAAAGAACTATACCATTTGATCCCTCTATCAGGAAAAAAAATGCATCGTGGGGGGATTATACCATGAATCCATTGATTCTATATGACTTATTTCCACCTTCCCACTTTATTTGAACATATAGTTGAGAGTCCTTTTTTATTTCACAAATGCTTATTCTAGATCATACATTTTTTTTTGGTAAGTTGACGTGTGTATTAAAAGAAGAAGATACAAACATTATAAGGGGCATACCTCAGATTTACAATGATAACATAAACATAAAACAACAGATGGCTACAGGCTAGCCACCGACCATAAAACTGAAACCTCACTAGATTCGTTAGGAAAACCAATACAATCAGCTAACTAACAATTAAGAATCTATGGTATTCACCCTCCAAGCTCGTTGGATCCTTTTGTTTTCATTTGTTGGTACGACATTCCTCATCAAATCAAGCTTATCACGAATGATACATTCGATTTGATTAAAGACCAAATTCGAAGTTCTAGACATTCCAAGCAAAGATCCTTGCATTCCGTTCTTGCCATACATGATACACTGTAGCTGCAAAACTCGGTTTACGAGAAAAATTGACGAAACTCTTGCCATGCCAAGAGACAGTGGCCCATCGAATCCATTCATCCCAGCCTTTTGTCATTCTTGGAATGTCGCATCTGTCATAAACATCCCACCGGATCGCTTTAGTATAGGAGCATTCAAGGAACAAGTGGTTGTGATCCTCATTGTTGCGGAGACGAGTGAGCATCTATTGGGACCATGTATACCAAACCGATGAAGTTTATCTTGAGTTGTGAGTTTCTGTTGGACAGCCATCCATAGAAGAAATGAATGTCTTGGAACAGCATTCTTGAACCACACAATGTCATGCCATTCAACCATCTGACGATGACGTCTTAGTTGTTCTATTCGGCGGAATAAAAATAAAATAGTAAAATAGAAATTATCTTTCGAAGAGATGGCCAAGTGGTTGATAGCTCCGATATGGAAAACTGGTATAGTTCTTTCCCAACTATCTAGGGTTCGAATCCCTCACTCTCCTTTTCTCGGTGAATCTATTTATGTTTTTATTGCTTTTTCTGGTTCAATATCATAAAGGTGAATGGCTTGACTAGGTAGGATAGTCGAGCCAGAAAAAAATCGATTAGATCTAAATCATGATCAATTCCTTTTCTCAACTAGTTAAGAGGAGTCATGGAAAGAACAGGTTCAAAATCACGATCAATTCCTTTTTCAAATCCTACTGCAGCTGCACGAGCCCTTCCCGCGTGCCATAAATGACCTATGATTAGGAAGAACCCGAGAACAAAATGAGAGGTAGCTAACCAACTTCTAGGAGAGACATAGTTGACTGCATTGATCTCGGTAGCTATGCCACCTACGGAATTTAATGAACCTAAAGGCGCATGGGTCATTTATTCTGCATAACGTAGTTCTTGCCAAGGTTGTATGTCTTTTTTCAACCTACTCAAGTCCAAACCATTTGGACCTCTTAGAGGTTCTAACCAAGGAGCGCGCAGATCCTAAAAACGCACAGTTTCTCCTCCAAAAATAACTTCTCCGGTGGGTGAAAGCATTAGATATTTACCGAAGCTGGTAGGTCCTTCAGCGGATCCCATGTTAGCCCTAAGACGTTGGTCTCTAACTAGAAAAGTAAAAGCTTGAGCTTGAGAAGCTTCTGGTCCAGTGGGCCCGTAAAACTCACTAGGATAAGCGGTATTATTGAACCAGACAAAGCAATAAGCAATGAAACCAAAAACAGCTAAAGCGCCTAAACTATAAGACAAATAAGCCTCCCCGGACCACACAAGTGCACGGCGAACCCATGCAAAGGGTTTGGTTAAGATATGCCAGATTCCACCAAGTATATAAATGGAACCTAACCATACATGCCCCCAATTATATCTTCCAAATCATCCACACTAACAATCCACCCTTCTCCTCTAAAAGGAGATTTTAGTAAATAACAAAAAATAACACTTGGGCTACGGGTCAAGTTGGTAATTTTTCTTACATCTCCCCCCCTCATCCGAAGCCCAGGTATCATATACGCCCCCAAAATAAAGAGCTTTGAATAATAGAAGAAAAGCACCTATACCTAGCAAGATTAAGTGAATACCTCAAATTGTTGTCATTTTATTTCTATCTTTCCATACCTAACCAAAAAATGAAAAAGATTCTTCAAGAGTCTCAACTCCTAGAAGTGCATGATAAATACCGCCAAAGCCCAATATTGCAGAGGAAATTAAGTGAAGTACACCAAATACAAAGTATGGAAAGGTGTCTATGACTTCCCCGCCAGGACCCACCCCCCAACCTAGAGTAGCTAGGTGGGGAAGTAAAATTAATTCTTTTTCATACATTGGCTTCTCTGGTATGAAATGGGCCACTTCAAATAGGTTCATTGCTCCGACCCAGAATACGATTAATCCAGCATGGGCTATATGAGCTCCCAGCAGTTTATCAGAAAAATTGATAAGTCGGGCATTCCCAGCCCACCAAGCGAAACTTGTGGTTCCTTGGTCACGACCAGCTAAAGCTAAAGTTCCATTAAAGAGCGTTTCCACGGGGTAGAACCTCTTCTGGGAATATAAGGTTTTCATAAGGCTGATCTTGAGCCGCCATCCAAGCATGAATGCCTTCATTTAAAAAAATATTTTTGGTATAAAAAGTCTCAAATTCAGGATCGTCCGCCACTGGAAACACCACTTCCCGTCCGACTTGCATGTGTTAAGCATGCCGCCAGCGTTCATCCTGAGCCAGGATCGAACTCTCCATGAAATTCTTAGTTGCATTCTTATAGCTTCCTTGTTCGTAGACAAAACTGATTCGGAATTGTCTTTCATTTCAAGGCTTGTATACATGCGCTTCATATTTGCTTAGAGTTTGCTCCAAGAAATATAGCCATCCCTACTCCCTCATGTCAATCCCACGAGCCTTTTATCCATTCTCATTCGATCACGGCGGAGGGTGAGCAAGTCAAAATAGAAAAACTCACATTGGGTTTAGGGATTATCAGGCTCGAACTGATGACTTCCACCACGTTAAGGTGACACTCAACCACTGAGTTATATCCCTTCCCTTGCTCCCATCGAGAAATAGAAATGACTAATCCTAAGTCAAAGAGTTGAGAAACTCAACGCCACTATTCTTGAACAGTTCGGGCCCTCTTTTCGCACTATTATGGATATGAAAATAATGGGAAAATTGGATTCAATTGTCAACTACTCCTATCGAAAATAGGATTGTATACGGATTCGAGCCATAGCACATGGTTTCAAAAAAGCATATGATTTTCCCGATCTAAATAAAGCAGGTTTTACATGAAGAAGATTTGGCTCAGCATGTTTTATTCGATACAGGTAGGAGAAGACCCCGACTCAGTATTCTTAAATTGGTATTCTTCAAAAAATAGAGAAATCAGAACCAAGGCAAGATGATACAGATCAACCCCTTCTTCTTGCGCTAAACATCTTACCATTTCCGAAGGAACTGGAGTTACATCTCTTTTCCATTTCCATTCAAGAGTTCTTATGTGTTTCCACGCCCCTTCGAGACCTCGAAAAATGGGCAAATTCCTTTTCTTAGGAACACATACAAGATTCATCACTACAAAAAGGATAATGGTAAACCCACCCTTGACTATTTTATTTCATTTATTAACTACATTTATGAATTTCATAGTAATAGAAATAAAATACATGTATATCCTACCGTGACAGAATTTGTAACTTGCTATCCTCTTGCCTAGCAGGCAAAGATTTACCTATGTGGAAAAGATGATTCATTCGGATCGACATGAGAGTCCAACTCCATTGAATTGCTAGAATCCATGTTGTATATTTGAAAGAGGCAGATTTCTCCTCGGTCCACAGAGATAAAATGTAGGATTGGTACCAACAGTTCATCTCGGAAGAAAGGACTCACTGAGCCGGGATCACTAACTAATACTAATCTAATACTAACTAATCCTAATCTAATACTAATAGAATAGAAAAGAACTATCTTTTCTGTATACTTTCCCCTGTTCAGTTGTTACCGTGTGGCTTACGCAATCGATCGGATCATATAGATATCCTTTCAACAAAACATAAGTCATTGAAAGGATCTCGGAGACCCACTAAAGCACGAAAGCTAGGATCTTTCAGAAAATGGATTCCTATTTGAAGAGTGCATAACTGCATGGATAAGCTCACACTAACCCGTCAATTTGGGATCCAATTCAGGATTTTCCTTAGGAGGTGTCGGGAAGGAATTGGAATGTAATAATATCGATTCATACAGATAGAGAAGAAAAGGTTCTCTATTGATTCAAACACTGTAAGGGGTAGCAAAAGAGGAAAAAACCGAAGATTTCACATAGTACTTTTGATCAAAAAATCAATCTGATTTATTTCGTACCCTTCGCTCAATGAGAAAATGGGTCAGATTCTGCAGGATCAAACCTATGGGACTTAAGGAATGACGGAAGGGAATAAAAAAAGAAAAGAGAGGGAAAAATAATAAATAAAATAATAAAATAAATAAATAATAAACAATGTTGTTCAAGGTATTGTGCTTCTTATTCTTCAATTTTTGGTTGATTGACGGGGCACTTTCACAGGACTGAATGTGACGTTTCTAATCACCCTAAAGGCTGCAACCACCATCATTCGACCGAGAAACACCCCCTGATGCAATCCTCGTAATCACGTGGTCACGCAACACACAATCAAGATTGAGATCTGATCCCGGAAAGCCGAAATAGGTCCGATAGGAGTGTGACACAATGGAAACCCGCCCCCAAGGCACCAACACTATTGGATTGAGTAGAATGACGCCACAAAGCCAATTAATCTTCGATAAGTTAGATTCAGTTCGTTCAAAAACTGAAGAACGCAAGAATCACTCTCACGCATTATAACTGAAAAATTCAGAAGTAATTATCATAAAATAAAAGATTTTTTTTTTTTGGTAAGTTGACGTATGTATTAAAAGAAGAAGATACAAACATTATAAGGGGCATACCCCGATTTACAATGATAACGAAACATAAAACAACAGATTGCTACAAGCTAGCCATCGACCATAACACGAAACCTCACTGGATTCGTTAGGGAAACCAATACAACCCGACTAACTAACAAATTAAAAATCTATGGTATTCACCCTCCAAGCTCGTTGGATCCTTTTGTTTTCATTTGTTGGTGCGACATTCCTCATCAAATCAAGCTTATCACGAATGATACATTCGATTTGATTAAAGACCAAATTCGAAGTTCTAGACATTCCGGCAAAGATCCTTGCATTCCGTTCTTGCCATACATGATACTATCGTAGCTGCGAAACTCGGTTTACGAGAAAAATTGACGAAACTCTTGCCATGCCAAGAGACAGTGGCCCATCGAATCCATTCATCCCAGCCTTTTGTCATTCTTGGAATGTCGCATCGTCACAAACATCCCACCGGATCGCTTTAGTATAGGAGCATTCAAAGAACAAGTGGTTGTGATCCTCATTGTTGCGGAGACAGAGCGAGCATCTATTGGGACCATGTATACCAAACCGATGAAGTTTATCTTGAGTTGTGAGTTTCCGTTGGACAGCCATCCATAGAAGAAATGAATGTCTTGGAACAAAGCATTCTTGAACCACACAATGTCATGCCATTCAACCATCGACGATGACGTCTTAGTTGTTCCCAAGCTACTTTGATCGAGAATCTGTGATTTGGTGAATCCAACCAAACTATCTCATCCTTTTGCTCCATTTTAGGATTAGAATGGGAAGGAATAGCTTCTATAATGGGGTGCCAGCCAATAGCTTGGGTGGTAGGAGTTTTCCATTCTGAGTTATGAATTAGCACATTCACCTTCGCGTTCTTGGCCATACCGAATCATAGATGAATCTTTCCCCGTAAGAATCCGCGAGTGAGGTCGTGAGGATGCCAATTGTCAAACCGAGAGAGGTTGTCATTCCATCTCCTATGATGTACTTCATCTTCGGCCATGCTAAAGATCCGAGCTTTAGAATCTTTCCCCAAGCCCAAGAGCAATTTCTGTGGTGTCTTGATTGTCCGAGAAATTCCTACCTCGCAATGCATTGGATCCGATCCAAGTAGACCATATTGAGCCATCTCGAGTCATTGCACGGGTTCCAAATGTGTTTCAACAAAGCAATCTTGTTCCATTCTGTTATCCGTTTTATTCCTAGCCCCCCCTCCTTTTTTGGAAGACATACCCGATCCCAAGCCACTTTAGCCCCCGGTAGTTCTCATATCCGAACTCGACCAAAGAAAGGATTTCATAATTTGCTCCACATTTTTAATTACTTGCCCAGGTAAGAGAAAGAGAGATGCCCAATAGACTTGTATGGAAAATAAGACCTGAATTAATCGGTTGTACCCGTCTGCATCCGCATACGAGAGTGTTCGACAAGTCCAATGTCGAACTTTAGAGGTGATTCGATCCACGAGGCCCTTACAATAAACAGCCTTTAGTCTGGATGAGAGAAGAGGTACTCCCAAATATTTCATAGGGAGCTCCCCCTCTCTAAACCCAAGAATATGAATAATTTGCTCCTTCTCAGCATTTAAAACACCGCTCAAGAAGATGTCACTTTTGTTTGGATTTGGATACTGGACTGATAGGTCTTGAAACTTTGTGAGCACCGTTCGATCATACGAATTGACTTTACATCCCCGTTGCTAAAAATCATCAAGTCGTCAAAGCAAAACAAAGATGAGAAATTTTGTCCTTCTTGCATCTCCGGTGGAACTTGAATTCTTGGTTGGCACTCATCTTGCAGAATAGCCCGAAAGGATTTCCATACATAGGACAAACAAATATGGCGACAATGGATCCCCTTGTCTCGGCCCTCTTCCCCCTTGAAAGTAACCCGCAAGCTCACCATTGACGTTGATAGAGAATTGACATGATGTAACACAAACCATGATCCAATCAATGACTGTTCTAGGGAATCCCATTTTTATTAACATGGCGTCAACGAAATCCCACCGCACCGAGTCATAAGCCTTCATCGAGATCAACTTTCATAGCACAACGGCGGGTCCCGTAGATTTATGATAGCCTTTCATTAGTTCCGAGACAAAAGAATGTTATCACCGATTCGCCGTCCGAGATAAAAGCAGATCGATATGGACCAACTAAGGATGGCAAAACAACTTTGATTCTCCCGGCTAGAATCTTAGCGATGCATTTGTACAATGTATTGCAGCAAGATATAGGATGAAAATCAGTCAACCTTGTAGGATTAGCAACTTTAGGAATAAGAGAAATGGATGTAGCATTCATTTCTTTAAGCATTCTACGAGTCTGAAAGAAGGATCTAACAGCGTTGATTACATCTTCCCCAACTATGTGCCACTTGATTTAGTTTTGTAAATGACTTTTGTTAAGTTCTATGGTTTCTCATTTAAAACTATACTTTGTATCCTTGCCCCTCACATTGACATTTTATTTATTCAAACAATTCATCTTTACTTCTTTTATGGCTATTTTGGGCTGAGAGCCCCCTAGGGAAAACTATGGTTTTTTTCCCTTGCAAAATTGAATTATCATGCTTTACTTGTTAAAAAAAAGTTTCTTCAACATATAATCTATTTATTATTAACATACAAAATCTCAAAATCTCTCCTTCCCCTTTTAACCTTGCTTTGACAGACAATTGGCCTAAGGGGACCAAGGGTTCCTTTCTTCTTCTCATGTAATAACTATCTTACTTAGCCATTGTTCACATTATAAACAACACATCACATGAAATTTACAAAGAAAAATATAAATTATTCTATTCCAATTCACTCCTCCAATGGTCGACCACCTTTGCTTCTTTAACCATTGAATTGTTTTTGGTATTTTTATATAATTTTACATTCAAAGAAATCAATTGATGCGGATCAGCCCAACACCAAGTGTAATCATGCCAACGACCCATTGGAGGTGCCAATTGAGTCAATCACAAGAGCTAGGGCAAAGAAGCTTAAAGAAGCATTGAATAGGCTTGTTTATAACATATGGAGCAAAATGGACCTAGAGAGGCTTGAAACATTTAAGGAGCATGAAGGACAACCTTTAATTCATCTAGTTCAGGTTCAAGAAGAGCCCAATTCATGTGCAACAAGGGGTTGATGTGTCCGGCCCAATACCAGCCTTGTTAGACTTGTTATTTTTCCTAATCCTACAAGGATAAAAAGTCAGCAATTTATTCTCCTAATTAAGTAAAGAAGTTGGCCATATCTTATTCCTAAAGAGGGGAGGACTATTTAATGCTTTTCCTAACTTAAAAAGGAAAGTAATTAAATCAGCAACAAAGGAAGAAATTTGTCTTCTTTTTTGTCCAAGTTAAACAAGGAAATTCAAGCTAATATCAAGGGGGGCAGCAACACAAATTTTCCATATCAGATTTTTCCTAGTTTATTTAAGATTTCTTAAGGGTGACAAATTTGATTATAGCATATTTAGCATGATATTTTTTGGATTTTTATTATTTTTCTTCTTAGTTTTTGGGCTATTATTACTTACTTTAGTTAATTGTAAGTGGGCTTCATATAAGTCCTCTTAAGGGGGGTCCATTAGGGTTTCTTTAAGTCTAGTCAGTATAAATAACGGCATAACCAAAGATGTAAGGTTACACAATATTCAAATTAATAAAACTTCTTGTTGCCGCACTTTGTGTGTGTGTGTTGTTGGTGAGATAATCTCTCTTCCATGGTTCTCTAAAGAACTGAAAAATGACTTATCAAAGAACAACTATCTTCGTGACGTCATCCTTATACTTCTCGTTCACAAATCAATATTTGTTGGGTGGGGGTCTCCGTTTTTCAATAGTGTTCGTGCCTAGGTACAAGTTATCTTTATGTCACACTCCTATCAAACCTGATTTACTTGGCTTTCCAAGAATTGGTGTCTTTACATGTGGGTTGCGTGACCACATGATCACGAGGTTCGTATCATTTGGTATCAGAGCTGGCTCCATTAATCAGGTTATATCCTTCTGAAATTTTTGTTTCTTGTTGATTCCGCAAAAATTATTATTTCATTCTATTATTGTTGAAAATATATCAGTAGCATCAAAAAAACAAAACAGAAAAGAGAAAAGAGAAAAGAGAAAAGCTAAACAAAAAAAATTGTTCAAAAAGATGTTTATTGGATTCTACCGCAAAAAACTAAACATGGAGGCCAAATTTGAAGAGAGAGGGGGATGTCCAACCAAAGCCTTATACAAAGGCCGAACCACCTGAGGCCAAAAAGGATACTCATATGGATGGGAAAGGTAAATCTGAATCTCAACCTACTCGTGATAGAGATATTAAATGCTTTACGTGTTTAGGGAAGGGGCACATTGCATCTCAGTGTCCAAACCGAAGAGTTATGCTTACAAGAGACAATGAGGAGGTTGAATCTGAAAGTGACAAATCTGAAAGTAAAGAGATGCCACCTTTGGTGGATTGTAGTGATAAGGAGATTGCATATCCTGTTGAGAGGGAGGCCTTGGTTATAAGCCGTGCGCTGAACATGCAAATCAACGAAGATGATGTAGATCAGCAACGGGAAAATATATTTCACACTCGATGTCACATCCAAAACAAGGTATGTAGCATGATAATTGATGGAGGTAGTTGTGCTAATGTTGCTAGTGATACTCTTGTGAAGAAATTGAATCTGAGTTGCATTAAGCATCCTAGGCCTTATAGATTGCAATGGTTGAATGATTGTGGTGAAGTGAGGGTTACTAAGCAGGTTTTGATTGCGTTTGCTATTGAAAATTATTCCGATGAGATTTTGTGTGATGTAGTCCCAATGCATGCTAGTCACTTACTTTTGTGGCGTCCATGACAGTTTTATCAGAAAGCGATTTATAATGGGTATAGAAATAGGTTCACTATTGTAAAGGATGGTAAAACCATCACTCTTGTACCTCTTTCTCCAAAACAAGTGTATGATGATCAAATGAAATTAAAAAAGGAATGTGAGGATGGGAAGAGTGAAAATTCACGTGAGGACAATGGTGAGAGAAAACCATCAGATTCATTTAAACCTAAATCATTAATTAAACTGGTTGAGAGTGGAGGTAAAAACCGAGGAGTGAAGAAAGTAAGCTTATGTGATGATAATAGTGTAGAAAAAATAAAGAAACAACTTAATTTTTATGCAAAAGAATCTCAAATCAGATCTGCATTTTTCACTAATAAGCCAATGATTTTACTTGTGTAAAAGGATGCTTATTTTAACACTAACGATCTTGATTCTGTTATTCCTAGTGTGGCTGTTTCTTTGATGCAGGAGTTTGATGATGTATTCACTGAAGACATCCCTAATGGATTACTACCATTAAAGGGGATTGAACGTCAAATTGATATTCTGCCCGGAGCTTCAATTCCTCATCATCCAGCCTATACAAGAAACCCCGAGGAGACGAAGGAGCTTCAAAGGCAAGTAGCTGAGTTGATGATGAAGGGGTACATTCATGAGAGTATAAGTCCTTGTGCTACTCTAGTGCTACTTGTGCCTAAAAAGGATGGAACATGAAGGATGTGTGTCGATTATCGTGCCGTCAATAACATAACGGTAAAGTATCGACATCCTATTAGGATAAAAGAGGGTGATGAGTGGAAAATCGCATTTAAGACTAAGCGGTTTGTATGAATGTTAGTCATGCCGTTTGGACTTACAAATGCGCCTAGCACGTTTATGCATTTAATGAATCATGTATTGCGTACGTTTATATGTAAGTTTGTTGTTGTGTATTTTGATGACATTTTGATCTATAGTAAGAACTTAAATGAGCATCTTGATCATTTACGTAATGCACTTAGTGTGTTGCGTAGTGAGCAATTATATGCTAATTTTAAAAAGTGTACCTTTTACATGGAAAAAATTATGTTTCTTGGCTATGTGGGCAGGGTATCGAGATGGATGAGAAGAAAGTTAAGGTCATCTGGGATTGGCCTACGCCAAAATCGGTAAGTGAGGTAAGTAGTTTTCATAGACTTGCTAGTTTTTATAGAAGGTTGAAGGATTTTAGTACTATTGCTGCACCTTTAACTGAAATTGTGAAAAAGTCTATTGGATTCAAATGGAATGATGAACAGGATGAGACTTTTAATTTGTTGAAAGATAAACTTTGTTCGGCGCTTGTTTTAGCTTTGCTAGACTTTACAAGAGCTTTTGAAGTTGAATGTGATGCATCAGGTATTGGTTTATAGCTGTGTTAATGCAGGATAGGAGGCCCATTGCATATTTCAGCGAAAAAGTTAATGGGGCAGCCTTGAATTACCCTACATATGACAAGGAGATCTATGCCTTAGTAAGAACCTTAGAGATGTGACAACATTACTTGTGGCCCAAGGAGTTTGAGATGCATTCTGATCATGAATCATTGAAGCACTTGAAAGGGCAAGGTAAGCTGAGTAAGAGACATGCCAAATGGGTTGAATTTATTGAAACCTTTCCGTATGCCAAAGGATGAGATAGTTTGGTTGGATTCGCCAAATCACAGATTCTCGATCAAAGTAGCTTGGGAACAACTAAGACGTCATCGTCAGATGGTTGAATGGCATGACATTGTGTGGTTCAAGAATGTTGTTCCAAGACATTCATTTCTTCTATGGATAGCTGTCCAACAGAAACTCACAACTCAAGATAAACTTCATCGGTTTGGTATACATGGTCTCAATAGATGCTCACTCTGTCTCCGCAACAATGAGGATCACAACCACTTGTTCTTTGAATGCTCCTATACTAAAGCGATCTGGTGGGATGTTTGTGACAGATGTGACATTCCAAGAATGACAAAAGGTTGGGATGAATAGATTCGATGGGCCACTGTCTCTTGGCATGGCAAGAGTTTCGTCAATTTTTCTCGTAAACCGAGTTTTGCAGCTACGGTGTATCATGTATGGCAAGAACGGAATGCAAGGATCTTTGCTTGGAATGTCTAGAACTTCGAATTTGGTCTTTAATCAAATCGAATGTATCATTCGTGATAAGCTTGATTTGATGAGGAATGTCGCACCAACAAATGAAAACAAAAGGATCCAACGAGCTTGGAGGGTGAATACCATAGATTCTTAATTTGTTAGTTAGCTGGTTGTATTGGTTTCCCTAACGAATCTAGTTAGGTTTCAGTTTTATGGTCGGTGGCTAGCCTTTGTAGCCATCGTTGTTTTATGTTTCTGTTATCATTGTAAATCGGGGTATGCCCCTTATAATGTTTGTATCTTCTTCTTTTAATACATACATCAACTTACCAAAAAAACGATTTTGCTAATGTTTACAATGCTTGCGAAACTTCGGCTTTTGGAAAGTTCTATAAACTTGATGGATATTTTTTTAAAAGAGAGTCATTTGTGTGTTCCATTAAGTTCTATGCATGAATTGCTTGTACGTGAAGCATATGATGGGGCATTTTGGTGTTGTTAAGACTTTGGATGTGTTGCATGAGCATTTTATTAGCCTAAAATGAAAAAAAATATGCAACGCATATGTGATAAACGCATAACTTATAGGAAAGCAAAGTCTAGGACTCAACCACATGGCTTGTTGGTATCCCTTTGCCTGTACCGAAAGAACCATGGGTAGACATTTCAATGGACTTCATCTTAGGTTTACCTAGGTCAAAATGGGGTAGGGATTCCATCTTTGTAGTTGTTGATAGGTTTTCAAAAATGGCACACTTCATTCCATGTCATAAAACTCATGATGCAACTAACATTGCTGATTTGTTCTTTAGAGAGATAGTACGACTTCACGGGGTCCCTAAGAGCATTATTTCTGATATAGATGTTAAGTTCCTTAGTTATTTTTGGAAGGTGTTATAGGGCAAATTGGGTACTAAACTATTGTTTTCAACTACTTGTCACCCCTAAACAGATGGACAAACCGAAGTAGTTAATAAGACCTTAACACAACTTCTGCGTGCTGTCATTCAAAAGAACTTAAAGAATTGGGAAGTTGTTTGCCATTTATAGAGTTTGCATATAATCGTAATGTGCATTCTACTACTGAATTTTCACCATTTTGAAATTGTGTGTGGATTTAACCCTTTAACTCCAATGGTTCTGATTCTTTTGCCAATTGATGAAAGAGTTAGTTTGGATGGTAATTGTAAAGCACAAGTGAACATACTTCATGAGAGTGTGCGGCAACAGATGGAAAATAGGAATCATGTGTATGCGACCAAAGTCAATAAGGGGCACAAACATGTTGTCTTTCAGCCCGGCGATTGGGTTTGGGTTCATATGCGCAAGGATAGATTTTCGGCCCATAGGAAATCAAAGCTACAACCACGAGGAGATGGGCCATTTTAGATCCTTGAGAGGATCAATGATAATGTTTATAAAGTTGATTTGCTAGGTGAGTATGGTGTTAGTGCTACCTTTAAAGTTTCTGATCTTACTCTATTTGATGTAGGTGATGATTCGAGGTCGAATCCTTTTAAAGAGAGAAGGGATGATGCGGATCAGCAAAACACCAAGTGTAATGCATTAATTACCCATTGGAGATGCTAATTGGGCCAATCACAAAAGCTAGAGCAAAGAAGCATAAAGAAGCATTGAATGAGCTATTTCAGAATATATGGAGCAAAATGAACCTAGAGGGGCTTGGGACATTTAAGGAGCATGAGGGACATCCTTTAATTCATCTAGTTCAGGTTGAAGAAGAGCCCAATTCGTGTGGAACAAGGGGTTGATGTGTCCGGCCCAATACCAGCCTTGTTAGGCTTGTTTTTTTTCTAATGCTACAAGGATAAAAAGTCAGCAATTTATTCTCCTAATTAAGTAAGGAAGATGGCCATATCTTATTCCTAAATAGGGGAGGACAACAACAAATGAGGAAATTTGTTTTCTTATTTGTCCAAGTTAAATAAGGAAATCCAAGCTAATTAAGGACATCAAAGGAAAGGGGGCAGCAACACAAATTTTCCAAATCAGATTTTTTCTAGTTTATGTAGGACTTTTTAAGGGTGACAAATCTGATTCTAGAATATTTAAGATGCTAATTTTTGGATTTTTATTATTTTCTTCTTAGTTTTTGGGTTATTATTACTTATTTAGGTCAATTGTAAGTGGGCTTCATAAGTCCACCTAAGGGGGGTCCATTAGGGTTTCTTTAAGTCTAGGGTCAGTATAAATAAAGGCATAACTAAACATGTAAGATTACGCAATTTTCAGATCAATAAACTTCTTTGCTGCACTTGTTGTGTGTTGGTGGGATAATCTCCCTTCCTTGGTTCTCTAAAGAACTGAAAATGACTTATCGAAGAGCAACTGGTTTCGTGGTATCAGCCTTATACTTCTCGTTCGCAAATCTGGTGCCTAAGTACAAGTTATCTTTGTGTCACACTCCTATCAAACCTGATTTACTTGGCTTTCTGGGAATTGGTGTCTTTGCGTGACCATGTGATCACGAGGTTCGTATCATTTGGCATGATAGATTTTTGTTTAAGGAAAATAAATTATGTGTGCCTAATTGTTCTTTACATGAATTGCTTCTGAGGGAAGCACATGGGGAGGTTCAATGGGGCATTTTGGAATTAATAAAACTTTGGAGGTTCTGTATGAACACTTTTATTAGCCTAGTATGAAAAGAGACGTGCAAAGAATGCAAAGAGATGTGCATAACAAGCTAAGTTTAGTGTAATGCCTCATGGACTATACACATCTTTGCTTGTTCTTAAGGAACCTTGGGTTGATATTTCTATGAATTTCATTTTAGGTTTACCTAGGTCTATGAAAAGGAGTGATTCTATATTTGTTGTTGTGGATAGTTTTCTAAGATGACATATTTCATTGCTTGCTGATGCAATAAATATAACTGACCTATTCTTTATAGAGATCATTCAGCTACATGGTCTTCCTAGGAGCATCGTATCCGATCGTGAGAGAGAGTGTGGTGCTGTCGGAGCTACATCTACTCCATCCACCGTTGGATTGCTCTCATTTCTGACTATGTTGTTCCTTCCAACCTTCTCTCAACATTGACCGAACGGATCTGTTATCCAATCAACGAGGTAAGAGATATTGATCTCGCAATATTCAACTATTCTGCATTTTCAGTTCTGGAACTATGGAGAAGTGGTGAAGTTGCAACATAGTGAATGGATTTTCTTCATGATTTCTCTTATGGTTGTCATAGACATGAAGGCCTTTGCCATATGTGAAGATTAAATCACAGTTCTTTGGAAAAAGTTACATTTTTCTTGCTATTTCAGAGTGGTTTGTCGTAACTTGATCTCCTTTGTTCACCGTTGAATCGTTACCATTTTTGAGTATGTTGTTCTTCAAAACCTACTCTACATCTTGAGTGAACGGATCATTGTTACAATTAGTGTGATGGGAGATATTGGCCTCATAATTCTGTAACTCTCTTCTTCCTTCATGAACTAATCTGCATCTTGTTGTTTATGAGATTTCATTGCTGTTATTTCTGAGCTTAGGTTGCTTCTTGGACTCAGTTTACCTTCTTAGAATTTTGTTCTCAGAGTATTTGTATGCTACCATAATGTCTCTATATTCTTATGTGGAAAATGTTCCAATGTTTAGCGCTAACATTGAACAACACAATCAAGTTAAGTCTGGACAGACATTAAGATTAGAACTGCAAGATATGTTGAATAGCCATGGGATGAGGATTTCTCGGTTTCAAGCCGATTCTAATGTTAGCATAGAGAAACACTCTCTTGTCCAAGCTTCTAATGTTGTTCCGAGAAATGAACCATATGTTGGGTTCTAAAGTTGATGAGGTGAAGGTAGGGTCTCATCAACAAGAACAACTAAAACTTAGACCCAAATTGAATTTTTTAAATGCTTTGAAGGGTTCTGATGTTGATGACAATGAGGGTAGCAAGACCTTTGGCATTAGTTTAGTCCGTAATCTGCACTTTGCTCCCCCTACTATGACTGATGGTTGTGTGACAATAGCTCTTCCACATGATGTGTTTGAAGATGGCTGTGAATTTTGGAAATCCACCCTAGTTTTATGGGGCAGAAATTACCGTATCCCGTGGTTAATTCTATTGCCAAAAGAATATGGGGCTCCTACGGTCTATCAGAAGTTTTGTCTTCGGATAATGGTTTCTTCATCTTCACTTTTGATTATGTCGATCATGTCACGATGTCTTTGGAAAGAGCCCCATGGCACATGGCAAACAGGCCTTTGGTGCTTAAACGCTGCCAACCGAACATGCAATTTTTGAAAGATGATTTGGCAAGAGTTCCGGTATGGGTTAGGCTGTATAATGTCCCTCTCGAGTATTGGACTATTAAGGGGTTGAGCTGTGTAGCGAGTGCTATTGGAGTCCCCCTTCATGCGGATCATACTACATTGTTGCGTAAAAGGCTTAGTTACGCAAGAGTTTGCGTTGAGATAGATGCTTCGAAGACGTTGGTTAAGGAGTATGATCTTCGCTGTCCAAATGGGTTATTCATAACAATTTCAGCTGAGTACGAATGGATACCGTCGAAGTGCAGTAATTGCAATGTCTTTGGACACACCACAGCGCTATGTGCTACTAATAACATTGATAATCTTAAAGTGGTGGCAGAGGGTAAGAGGAATCTAGGAGCTATGAACTCTAAATATGCGGATAACAAGCGAGAATCGGTTTCGGTGGCGGGTAGTTGGTAAACAAAACAAGGGTTCTGTGAGTGGGGAGAATGCTCCCTTGGCATCTAAAGTGGGTAATTGTAATGAAAATGGTTGTTCAACATCTGGTATACATATGGCTGATTGTAATATGAATGATCATGCGGCATCAGATGTGCGCAATGCTACTTGTCATGAAGATGAAAATCCTTCCTCTCCTCTTGTCTTGAAGAGTTTACGAGAAGACATGCAACAGGAGCAAGGGGCTGCAAATACTACTTTAGATCAAGATATGGACGTAATGGGAGGTGATACAGATGGGGAACGAACTGTTAAGGAGTTAACATCAACGATCCTGACAACCCCTCAAACCCCGAATTCCACCGAAAGGGAAATTGTTAATCAGTTAGCTATTAAGGCTACAGACTCTCTAGAGAAAAAGAAAAAGGGTTCAAAAGCCTCTTCAAAGAAGAATAAGAAATCTAGCTCCTCTCCGGGAGGCACGTCAAGGTAATCTTTGTGTTGCTGTTTGTACTCCTCTCTATTTTCCTATGATTATTGGATGTTGGAATATTAGAGGTTTGAATGATCCTATAAAGCATTCAGAATTGCGTCGGCTCATCCATCAAGAGAGGAAAGCTCTTTTTGGTCTGGTTGAAACTCGAGTTACAGACAAAAATAAAAATAATGTTTCTCAACTTCTTCTGCGTTCTTGGTCCTTCTTGTATAATTATAATTGCTCTAGTCGTGGTCATATTTGGGTTTGTTGGAATGCTGATACGGTGAAGGTGGATGTTTTCGGAATGTCAAACTAGGCTATTCATGTTTCTGTCACTATATTAGCTACCAATATCTGTTTCAATACTTCAATTATTTATGGAGACAATAATGCTTCCTTACGTGAGGCATTATGGTCTGATATAGTGAGTCGTAGTGATGGATGGGAGTCAACCTCGTGGATTCTTATGGGTGACTTTAATGCTATCCGCAACCAGTCGGACAGGTGAGGAGGGTCTACTACGTGGGTGGTACTATAGACGGATTGGATACATGTATTCGAGAAGCGAAAGTAGATGATCTTTGGTATTCGGTATGCATTATACTTGGTCGAACCAATGTCCTGAGAATCTGATTATGCGGAAACTAGCTAGAGTACTTGTCAATGAGAAGTGGAATCTGAACTTCCCATTATCGGAAGCGAGATTTTTGCCTTCGGGTATGTCACCATTCTCCTATGGTGGTAAAGGTTACGGCAATGATCGAACATAAAGAAACCATTCAGATTCTTCGATATGTGGATGGATCATGACGAGTTCATGCCCTTGGTGAAGAAGGTATGGGATCAGAATTCGAGGGGTTGTCCAATGTATCAGCTGTGTTGCAAACTAATAAAGCTAAAGCAGGAATTGAAACTTTCCAATATGACTCACTTCTCCAACATTTCAGATAGAGTTAAAGATGCAAAAAACGAGATGGATAAGGCTCAACGGGCTCGCATACAGCGCATGAGAATCCAATATTGTGCATGTGAGAAAGGGATGTTGTTCGTAAATACGCTTCTACCGTCGGGGTTGAAGAGAGTTTTTTCAAACGAAGGCAAGGATACAATGGCTTAGCTTGGGGGATCGAATACTAGCTACTTTCACAAATCGTAAATGGAAGACGAATAGAAATAAGCTTCTATCACTTACAAGGGAGGATGGAGAGGTTGTCGAAGGACACGAGGCGGTCAAATCGAAGTAATTGCATACTTCCATCGTGTGTTAGGAGTGGATCGGATGCCTAGGGTTTTGAACGAGGAAGTGATGGAATCGACAATTAACTTGAAAGCTGTCTTCAACGCAACAAAGCATGTACTCGCATAAGATGTAACAAGGGAGGAGATTAAGCATCTATGTTTAGTTTGAAGAACAACAAAGCCCCTGGACCGGATGGCTTTAACGTAGGTTTCTTCAAAAGAATGTGGTACATAGTTGGGGAAGATGTAATCAACGCTGTTAGATCCTTCTTTCAGACTCGTAGAATGCTTAAAGAAATGATGCTACATCCATTTCCCTTATTCCTAAAGTTGTTAATCCTACAAGGTTGTGATTTTCGTCCTATATCTTCTTGCAATACAGTGTACAAATGCATCGCTAAGATTCTAGCGGGAGAATCAAAGTTGTTTTGCCATCCTTAGTTGGTCCATTCAGATTGCTTTTATCTCGGGAGGGAGAATCGGTGATAACATTCTTTTGTCTCGGGGAACTAATGAAATGCTATCATAAATCTACGGGACCTGCTCGTTGTGCTATGAAAGTTGATCGATGAAGGCTTATGACTCGGTGCAGTGGGATTTCGTTGACGCTATGTTAATAAAAATAGGATTCCCTAGAACAGTCATTGATTGGATCATGGTTTGTGTTACATCTTGTCAATTCTCTATCAACGTCAATGGTGAGCTTGCAGGTTACTTTCAAAGGGGAAGAGGGCTGAGACAAGGGGATCCATTGTCCCCATATTTGTTTGTCCTATGTATGGAAATCCTTTCGGGGCTATTCTCGCAAGATGAGTGCCAACCAAGAATTCAAGTTCCACTGGAGATGGAAGAAGGACAAAATTTCTCATCTTTGTTTTGCTAACGACTTGATGATTTTTAGCAACGGGGATGTAAACTCAATTCGTATGATCAGAACTGTGCTCATAAAGTTTCAAGATCTGGGGTATGCCAACGACCCATTGGAGGTGCCAATTGGGCCAATCACAAGAGCTAGGGCAAAGAAGCTTAAAGAAGCATTGAATGGGCTTGTTCGGAACATATGGAGCAAAATGGACCTAGATGGGCTTGAGACATTTAAGGAGCATGAAGGGCAGCCTTTAATCCATCTAGTTCGGGTCCAAGAAGAGCCCAATTCGTGTGGAACATGGGGTTGATGTGTCCGGCCCAATACCAGCCTTGTTAGGCTTGTTTTTCCTAATGCTACAAGGATAAAAAGTCAGCAATTGATTCTCCTAATTAAGGAAGGAAGTTGGCCATATCTTATTCCTAAAGGGAGGAGGACTATTTAATGCTTTTCCTAACTTAGGAAGGAAAGTAATTAAATCAGCAACAAAGGAGAAAATTTGTTTTCTTATTTGTCGAAGTTAAACAAGGAAATCCAAGCTAATCAAGGACATCAAGGGGGGGCAGCAACACAAATTTTCCAAATCAGATTTGTCCTAGTTTATTTGGGACTTATTAAGGGTGACAAATCTGATTCTAGCATATTTAGCATGATAATTTTCGGAATTTTATTATTTTTATTATTTTCTTCTTAGTTTTTGGGTTATTATTACTTATTTGGGTCAATTGTAAGTGGGCTTCATATAAGTCCACCTAAGGGGGGTCCATTAGGGTTTTCTTAAGTCTAGAGTCGGTATAAATAAAGGCATAACCAAACATGTAAGGTTACGCAATTTTCATATCAATAAACTTCTTTGCTTTGCACTTATTGTGTGTTGGTGGGATAATCTCCCTTCCTTGGTTCTCTAAAGAACTGAAAACGACTTATCGAAGAACAAACTGTCTTCGTGGCGTCATCCTTATACTTCTCGTTCGCGAATCAATATTCGTTGGGTGGCGGCCTCCGTTTTCAATAGTGCTGGTGCCTAGGTACAAGTTATCTTTGTGTGGGTTGCGTGACCATGTGATCACGAGGTTCGCATCATTTGGTATCGGAGCTTGGCTCCATTAATCGGTTATATCCTTCTAAAATTTTTGTTTCTTGTTGATCCCGCAAAAAAATTCCTTAGTATCCAATTTCTTCTACTCCTTGAATTTGCAGCATATAAAAAAAAATTGTTATTTCATTCTGTTATTGTTTAAAATATATCAGTAGCATCAAAAACAAAAAAAAAAAACAGAGAAGAGAAAAGCAAAAAAAAAATCGTTCAAAAAAAAGATGTTATTGGATTTTGCCGCAGAAAACTAAACAAGAGAAAATTGGATCAAATCAACTCGGAATTAGCTCAAAATTTATAATAGATTACGGGGCTCCTAATCCACCACATATCAAATTTGGGGTCAATTGGATATCGTTTGTTTTGGGTTTCAAATTCGGGTCTAATCAGGTCTGATTCATAATGTTTTTGCGTCAGTATATCAAACGTTATCGTAAATTGCTCAAACTTTATATTCTGTCTATTTGGGTTGATATCACACTATATCTGAAATTTTAACTCAATTGGACGTCATTTACTTTAGGTTCCAGATTCGGACTTAACTCTTCGTAAACGAGTCTCGTTTTGTGTCAACTTTTGAAATTCGCTTGCTTTTGTTGTTTTCGTTTCTTGCAGTTTATCTTCATCATATACAACATATTTGGGTGTTGTTTCATCATTTTGCATATTTTTTGTTTTGTTTTTTATTCGAGTCTTCGGTTTCGTTCATATTTCGGATAGACTCGCTTGCTACTCGCGAGACTATCATCGCAGTTTTGTTTTGCTTGTTTTATAGTTTTTATTGCTTCTTGAGTCATATATATATTTGGATTGCGCTCCCAAGTTGGTTCTATTTGGTGTTGGTTTCGGTTTCGCAAGAACCGCGGAAGGTGAGACGAGAGGTGTGAGCGTGTGAGGATATTAAGAGTGTTTGAGCGAAACACGAGCGACGTGAGGATAATTTTTTTTTACCACTAATCAATTTTTGCAGGTACTATCATGTTAGATCAAAACAACACACCACCCCATCCCGAGGGAGAACTTACGTTCCAAATGCAAGCCATGACGCACATGATAGAGAGGATGAATTTTGTGATGGGAAATGTGTGTGACAGACTTGATAGGGTAGAGAAACGTGGTAACGAGGCTGGTACAAGCACCCAAATATATGAGGAAGCTTGTGGCTGAACCGAAAGCAAACAATGGCGGTAGGGCCGAAAAGCCAAGGTGGGCTGATTATGAGGATTTTGAGGAGGCCGTTGATGATATTGGTGATGGTGGTTTTGAGGATGAGGGCGTAGGCCATTGGGAAGGTTTTCGGCAGCCTAGAAACCGAAGGGATTATGGGAATAGAACTAGGGGCCAATTCGGCCAAAGGGAAAATTTCTGTAGTGTTGGGGGACATGCTGATTTAGATGGTGATTTGGATGCCATCAAACTGAAAATACCTTCTTTTCAAGGTAAAAACGATCCCGAGGCATATTTGGAGTTGGAGAAAAAGGTGGATTGGATTTTTGATTGCCATAACTATTCGGAAAAGAAGAAAGTAAAATTAGTAGTCATCGAATTCACAGATTATGCACTGATATGGTGGGATCGGAATGTTATTAGTAGAAGAAGGAGTGGAGAGAGGCCGGTAGCGTCGTGGGAGGAGATGAAAGTGTTGATGAGAAGATGATTTGTGCTTAACCACTATTATAGAGATTTGTATTTGAAATTGCAGGGTTTGAATCAGGGTTCTAGGTCCGTGGATGAGTATTTCAAGGAGATAGAGATTGCCATGATTCGGGCCAATGTGATTGAGGATTGGAAAGCTACCATGGCTAGATTTCTAAATGGGCTGAATAGGGACATTGCGAATGTTGTAGAATTACAACATTGTGTGGAATTGGAGGACATGGTCCATATGGCAACGAAGGTGGAGAGGCAAATAAAGAGAAGGGGCAAGTACACGTTTTCAGACCAATTCGGCTTCATCTTCCTCAACATGGAGGCCGAATTTGAAAAGAGAGGGGGCTGTCCTACCAAAGCCTTATGCAAAGGTCGAACCATCTAAGGCCAAAAAGGATACTCATACGGATGGGAAAGGTAAATCTGAATCTCAACCTACTCGTGATAGAGATATTAAATGCTTTAAGTGTTTAGGGAAGGGGCACATTGCATCTCGGTGTCCAAACCGAAGAGTTATGCTTACAAGAGACAATGGGGAGGTTGAATCCGAAAGTGAAGAGATGCCACCTTTGGTGGATTGTAGTGATGAGGAGATTGCATATCCTGTTGAGGGGGAGGCCTTGGTTATAAGGCATGCGCCGAACATGCAAATCAAAGAAGATGATATAGATCAGCAACGGGAAAATATATTTCACACTCGATGTCACATCCAAAAGAAGGTATGTAGCATGATAATTGATGGAGGTAGTTGTGCTAATGTTGCTAGTGATACTCTTGTGAAGAGATTGAATCGAGTTGTGTTAAGCATCCGAGGCCTTATAGATTGCAATGGTTGAATGAATGTGGTGAAGTGAGGGTTACTAAGCAGGTTGTGATTGCGTTTGCTATTGGGAAGTATTCCGATGAGATTTTGTGTGATGTAGTCCCAATGCATGCTAGTCACTTACTTTTGAGGCGTCCATGGGAGTTTGATCAGAAAGCGATTCACGATGGGTTTAAAAATAGGTTTACTATTCTAAAGGATGGTAAAACCACCACTCTTGTACCTCTTTCTCCAAAACAAGTATATGATGATCAAATGAAATTAAAAAAGGAATGTGAGGATGGGAAGAGTGAAAATTCACGTGAGGACAATGGTGAGAGAAAACCATCGGTATTCGGCTAAACCTAAATCATTAATTAAACCGGTTGAGAGTGGAGGTAAAAACGAGGAGTGAAGAAAGTAAGCTTGTGTGATGATAATACTGTGGAAAAATTAAAGAAACAACCCAATTTTTATGCAAAGGGATCTCAAATCAGATCTGCATTTTTCACTAATAAGCCAATGATCTTACTTGTGTATGCTTATTTTAACACTAACGATCTTGATTATGCTATTCCTAGTGTGGCTGTTTCTTTGATGCAGGAGTTTGATGATGTATTCCCTGAAGACATCCCTAATGGATTACCACCATTAAGGGGGATTGAACATCAAATTGATCTTGTGCCCGGAGCTTCAATTCCTAACCGTCCAGCCTATAGAAGCAACCCCGAGGATTGAATAACTGTCTTCGTGGCGTTATCCTTATACTTCTCATTCGCGAATCAATATTCGTTGGGTGAGGGTCTCTGTTTTCAATAGTGCTGGTGCCTAGGTACAAGTTATCTTTGTGTCACACTCCTATCAAACCTGATTTACTTGGCTTTCCAGGAATTGGTGTCTTTGCATGTAGGTTACGTGACCACGTGATCACGAGGTTCGCATCAGTAATTGATTGGATCATGGTTTGTGTTATATCATGTCAATTCTCCATCAACGTCAATGGTGAGCTTGCAGGTTACTTTCAAGGGGGAAGAGGGCTGAGACAAGGGGGATCCATTGTCCCCATATTTGTTTGTCCTATGTATGGAAATCCTTTCAGGGCTATTCTGCAAGATGAGTGCCAACCAAGAATTCAAGTTCCACTGGAGATGCAAGAAGGATAAAATTTCTCATCTTTGTTAGTTAGCTGGTTGTATTGGTTTCCCTAACGAATCTAGTGAGGTTTCAGTTTTATGGTCGGTGGCTAGCTTTGTAGCCATCTGTTGTTTTATGTTTCTGTTATCATTGTAAATCTGAGGTATGCCCCTTATAATGTTTGTATCTTCTTCTTTTAATACATACGTCAACTTACCAAAAAAAAAGGTTTTACTAATGGTGTTAGAATAGGTATAATATAAACTCAACATGGACTTCAAAGTTTATATCCAAGAAAGTTTGATATTATGTCTTATCTTTTTATCTTACTAATTATTAATACCTTGCTTGTTAAATGACTATCTAGATTTGTGTTATATAACACTTGGTACATTAAATGCTTGATCTATCATAGTCTTCGGCCGACATCGTTGTTATGCGAGGAACTTGATTTGTTATTAACATAAGTTAGCAATATGAATGCCTGATGATATTTATAAGTATTGTGTTACTTAGATAAGATGATTAATATGATCATGTTAATAATTTATAATGAGCTAATAACAATAAATCATCCGATTGGAACCTCCTTTGTGTGTGGTTTTCAATTGAGTAATAAAAAGAATTTATATTATATTTATTTGAAATACCATTAGTGAATCCTCTAACTTTGACATCTGTTTTATCATTATTTAATCCTTACACCAATATCATATCCCAAAACTCTCTTCAACTCCTTTTCTGTTATTATTCTCTTCAAATCTTTTTCTTTATTTGTAATTTATATAGTTAACTTCCCTATGGTTCGACCCCGGTCTTGCCGGGTTATTTATTACTTCAACATTCCTGCACTTGGGATAAGACATCAACTCTTTGATCATGTCAAGTTTTTGGTGCCGTTGCCGAGGAGGTAAGTATTGTATAAATTATATATTTCTTTTATTTTCTTTTGTTTTTACTTTTATTTGTTTTTCTAATTTCTTTTCTTTTCTTTTCTTTTGCACTTGCATGAGAGTTTGGACACATACATTAAGTTGTAGGCTTTTTAGGAAATCTTCATTTTCTTCAGAAAACATGGCCGAAGAAGATAATCAGTCAATTCATAATGAGAATAATCGTGTAAGAACATAATGTGCCGTGACTGATTCGAAAATCGGTAACAACGAATCTGACGAAAATTGGATGAAGGATGGGTCTGGTTGGATGTCTTTTGGTGTTTAGGCTGGATTATAATGATTTTTAAGGTAAATAAGATGGAGGATAGACTAGAATGATACTTTGATAAGTCGATCTGGACGTCACAAAGATAAATTTAGGATTTCGACGCCACACTCTTTGTGATTGAAGAGTGATAAGTCAGGTAGTGTTCTCCACAAAATCAATTTGGAAGAACAACTCTTAATTCTCTGAATTAAGTTGCAAATCTTGGCCAAAAGTTGATTATTACATATTTTAATACTATATTTATAATTGGAACATCCCTCCAAAGTTAGAAAAAATTCAACATGGTAGAAGTCAAGCCTAAAAAACAGACTTTGACAAACTAACCTAGATAAATTAACTAGCACATGTTTTTTGACCTTTCTAACATAAACAGACCAAATTTAAAACAACCATATGTTCTTACACAAAAGTCCAATGCAATCATGGTTGGACAACTAGAAAGAACTCGTTCTGAACTTGAAATCCACCTAGATTAGTCTATAAATGGGTGTATTATATTACAATATATAATTAACAGTATATTATTGACAAAGTTTAATTAGTATTACACATATATACACTTACTGAATAAAAGGTCTCAGCTCATCACAGTTAAATAGAACATAATTGTGTGCTTGTTTGAACTCTATTTCTGACAAATATCTTCCTCTTATGCCATTTTTAGGTGTGGGTCGTTGAGGATTAGAGAATATTGTTAAGTTACCACTAGAAGACACTTCACTGCCATCATCATGTTGTGAAACGCGATTGATTCTCGTTCTCAAATGAGGTTCGAAATAGTACGAGATAAATGTTGAGATCTCCTCAACAATATAGGCCTCATATATCGAAGCCTCAACATGCGCCTTGTTCTTAACCTTTTTCTTGAGATTGAACAAGTACCGCATTGAATTAATCAAATATTTTCAATGAAGAAAAAAAAGAAAATACTTTTATATATGAATTACATTGCAACTGTCATATCTAATCGTTCAAATGGGTACATTCATTATACTGGACCGGTCCTCCAACTTTTGCCTCGAACGGTAGATGTATGAGGAGATGTTCCATTGAGTTAAAAAATGATGGAGGGAATATCATCTCAAGTTTGCATAGTGTCTCGATGATATTCGTTTCAAGCCTCTTAATATGATCAACATTCAACTTGCTGAAGCATAAATCTCTAAAGAAATGACTGATCTCGATGAGTGCATCCCATATCCCCTTTGGCTACAAATCACGAAAAGCTAATGGGATGAGTGTTTGCTTCACGTGGCAGTCATGACTCTTCATTCCATACAATCTGCACTCCTCCATATTAACCAGCCTTGATATGTTCGAGGCATGTCCATCCGGAAAATACAAACTCTTAAGCCATTTGTAGACTAGTAGTTATGCGTTTTTCTATAACATGAAGTCTGCTCTTGGTTTTGCGACCTGTGACTCTTCACAAACCAACTCCATCTTTTGTCGGTTACAGAACAAAGCTACATCCAATCTAGCCATGATATTGTCCTCTGTCTTCCCCTTTACATCCATGACTAGGGCTGTGCATTTTCAGTTCGGTTCGGTCCGGTTTTGGACCAAAATAAACAACCAAACCGTTTTTTTTAGTTTTTGAACCGAACCGAACCGAAAACCGGTTCAAACCGATTAATTTCGGTTCGGTTCGGTTTTTTCCCCTTCCAAACCGGTTCAAACCGAATTGCAATGCCAAGATGCCATCCTCTAAGAATCAACAACGTTGTTCTCGTTGTTACAACTTGCAAAGGAAAAAATAATTGCAAAAAAACAGTATCAATTCTTAGCAATCAGTGCTTTGATTTTTCTGGACACTCTTCAGCTTCTAGACCCGAAATAATCCCTTCTCTCTGGCAATCAAGATGGGATCTTTTTATGCCGTGACCCATGAAGGAGAATCAAGTAAATCAATGGAAGAATCATCAGCAATTCATCTTGGCAAGTTTGAGAGATGAGAGACAGAAAGCATGGAAGATTGAAAGAGAAGAAGACAAATTTTACTTAAATGTTGAAAGGAAATATTAAAGCTTTACCTGTAATCTTTACTTTTCCTTCACGTTAAGGGATGAGAGATAAAGAGAGCATGGGGGCTGTGAATGAAGGGACCCTTCAATGTGAAAGCATTCAAAGATTTAGGAGGGGAGAGGGCGGCGGTGTGAAAGGGAAATAAATGATAAAGTTCTGCTAGGGTTGTTGGCTAATGGGAGGGAGGAGTGGCCCGCGCTTGGTTTATTACTCTTTTTTTTCATTTTTAAACCGAACCGGTTCAGACATTTTCCTAAATATTTTAACCAGTTCAATTGGTTTTTTTTTCCAGTTCGATTTTTTCGATTAATTTTTTTTTGGTTTTTAGGTTTTTTTGCTCACCCCTATCCATGACGGTGTTGAAAATGTTCTCAAACATGTTCTTTTCAATGTGCATGACATCAAGGTTATAGCGGAGAAAATTGGTCTTCCAATAAGGAAACTCCCAAAAGATACTTCGTTTTACCCAATTATGGGTCAAACCAAAACCAGGAAACTTCTTACAACATCATGCAATTCTTCACCAGAAAGACACAAGGGTGCAACATCCTCTTCAACTCTTCCAACAAAGAAATCTTTTCTGTTCTTTATGTATCTTTCAACAAATAAAAAAACCTAGCTGCATCTGCATTAGGTTCTTCTTCTACAATTGGACATTGACTGACATTACCTTGATTCATTCTCATTGCATCTATAACCATATTCCTGTAAGGATTAGTGTTGTCATTTGCTGCTTCATGCACGTTGCTATCACTAGAAGCTGACCCAACCATCTTTTCTCCCATTCTCCTCTTACTAACAAATACTTCTCCGTGTGCATACCAATACTGATAATTCTCCATAAACCCTTTGTGTAGAAGATGCATCATTACAACATCTTGATGCAGATACTTTTTATTTTGACACTTCTTGCATGAACACCTAATACCGCCTCAAGTAAAATTTCTGGGAATAGATGTTGTGAAATTAATAAAACCCTGAACTCCATTACAATAATCCATCCTCCGCAATTCTTGGGGTGAATCTCGATACATCCATGAACGATCATTCATGACTTATATCGAACCTCTATAAAATTATGATGACAACATGTATTAATTAACTATGTTAGGTAAATAAATTTGCAAAAATATTGGTTTATCTCGAGATTATCCAACAAACCAATTACAACTTCTCATAAACATTAAATATTCATTATCAATTATTAACATCCATACAAATTAATACATATATATCGATTTATAAAAATTATTTCAAAACAATACCATTGATGATAAAAATTAAAACGGACCCATTAGACAAGCTATTAATTATTTCAAAACAACACATGTAATTCGGTAATTCAATAAAGTTTCAACAATTTACAAACAAATACAATCTTACAAAATCCAAAACAAACCATAACAAGTATAAAATTATACATTCATATACTACAAGTTTGTTTGAGAAATAATAGTAAAACATGTACATCTACTAACAAAATATATATACTAAAAAAACAATAAAATTCACATTTAAATGTTAAAATTTAAAAAGATAGAATTACTTACAAAAACTGATAAAAATCCGTCGGTAAATCAGAACACGGATGCTGTGACGAGAAGACTTCAAGAAATATGACTTGTTGTGTTGAGAAGAGGGAGTTTTGTTGTCGGGGGGGCTGATTGTTTGCAGTTGGGGAGAGTTGAGATGGGGAAGAAGAAGGAGAAATAGGGGAGGAGAGGGTCGATAATATATTAACTTTTGCCAATGGCTTCACTAACAGAACTATTCCGTCTCGTGATTCCCGTCGGCCAAATCGATGGTAAGTACACGTCACCATACGGAGCTGCCGTTTTGAACCCCTCGGTGATTTCGTTAGGAGTTTCATCGTTGAATCGGTCACGTCACCGTACAGAGTTGACGCTTTGAATCCCTCAATGATTCCGTGGGTAAAAAATACCCGCAATAACCTCCACGTCAGTGAACCGCCCTTTTTTTTATATATTCTCAACATTCCATTCGTAATTCCGTTAGTAGATAGCGATAGCCAAATTCCATCGATATCTACCGATGAAATTACTGACAGCATAAATTCGGTCGGTAATGGTGATCTCAAATTACCGACAGAATTATTTTGTTGGCAAATCCGTTGATATTAAAGTGAATTTCTGGTAGTGGATCTAGGTTCGTCTCAGTCCATTGTGTTGTGCGAATCTTTTAGAAATGCATTTGATCACGAGGAAAGGATTAAACGACTGATCGACCAAGGAGAAAGCTCTCTTTTTAATGTCCCTCCCAAAAAATAGAACTATCAGTCTACTCAGATAGGAAAGTCAAGTTCATGTGGAAGCTTCAGTCACAGATGGGGAAGCAAGAGAGAGAGAAGGAAGCTTGGTTTGATCAGACATTGATCCCCTCGGGAAAATCCCATGTTGGTGGAGATCCATCCATTGGGGCACTATACCCCACCCACACCCAAATCAATGCTCAGCTAGCTTGTTTCTGATGACTATTTGGGATATTCCAAAAAGAAGAGGAAGATGACAGGAGTGCGAAACTCAACCACTAAAATTGGTACACGAAGGCTCCATTATGTGGGTTCACCTCTAAAGATCTTAAAAAACACGAAATGCGGACAAAGGGCATGATTAAACCGTCTTTTCGGATGAGTACTTTGCTTCAGTACCGGGAGTCTGACAAATGAAGTGAACTCTGCATTGACTGCTTAGTACTTGACTCAGAAAGAAGATTCACTCACTGTGCTTACATTTCATGACAAAGTGGTCGAGAAAAGATGTTATTCTGTGTCGAAGCAAGAGGCATTAGGAATCCTAGGAAGAGCGCCTGAAAAAAGCTCACTCAGTAGTATGGTCTCATCGAGTCGGAGAGTGATGGCTGCCCTTCATGCTCCTTAAATGTCTCAAGCTCCTCTAGGTCCATCTTGCTCCATAAGTTCTGAACAAGCCCATTCAATGCTTCTTTAAGCTTCTTGGCCCTAGCTCTTGTGATTGGCCCAATTGGCACCTCCAATGGGTCGTTGGCATGATTACGTTTGGTGTTGGGCTTATTCGCATCAGAGAGGAAGCATCAATCAGCGCATAGGGAATCCGGTGATGGAAAGAGTGCTCAACAGCAGCTCCCAGTTAAATCGATAGGCCGAAAGCTAATTTAGACAAAAAGATTTTTGGTAGGGAGGGATACATGTTTCCGTCCCAACGGAGTGATTGATGGAATCGAACATATTCGGTTGAGTCGACCTTCTATATTACCTAGTTGCCCATCGATCCCTCATATGGGGCCACTACCCCCAATTAAAAGTTTCTCCTGGTCTGGCTAGAGCAATGAGGGGAGTTAGAGTGGGGTCTTTCCTTGCGCCCAACGCGTATCACTACTATGAGGCAGCAGCTAGCAATGCATGATAAGAACATCTTTTATCCCACCTATTAGACCATATTCATTAGTCGATTCCATCCCGAATCTAGCTGACCTGACTCCCCTTTTTATCATTCCCATCCTAAAAACCCCATTCTTTTTACATCGGACATAATACCATCCTCCACAACTCATACGTCAATTGAACTATGTCCATCCTGGAACAAGTAAGGTCTGAAGGTGCTTCCTTCCTTCGGTTGCCTAGGGTCGGAGGCAAGCTTCAAGACAAGACTGAAAGCACCAAGTCAGAAAGAAAGGAGCAAGTGTGGCTTTCTATCTCCCTGTTTGTTGCTTGGAGACCAGGGGTACGTGCAACCAACAGGAAGTTGTTCTGGCTTTAGAACTGAGACCAAAGGTGCTTGGCAGGAGGTCACGACAGCTTGCTTTCTAAGGTACGAACTAGTGCTGGTAAATGAACGAACCTGTGAATTCTCGCGGTAGACGTTCTCGAGGTCTTTGGTCTAGTGAAAGCCTTCTTTCTTAGGAAGCGCAAAAAGTCCATTGAATTTTTAAGTGGTTAAGGGTACCTGTTTCTATGGTTCAACCTCCTTGGATCTGGGCAACAATCGATTTCTCAATAGGGCCGACGATCAAATCTTCGAACAGCACCCATGCATGCAGGCCCATACCATAGCTTGACTTTTGTCGGGAAGTCAGGCTTGCCCTCTTGGCAGACTATGACCAATTCTAGACCATAAGGGAAAATCAGCTCTATGTGAAAAAGGTGCTTTGCATAAGGTCTAGTTCCTTGGGCAATGGATTGGTGACGACATGAGTTGATTGGATCAAAAGAAGATGCGTGCAAGCCGTGTTGGACTAGGAGACGCCACGCAAGGTGTAGGAACTACAATTCTTCATCGGATTAGTCATACTTTAAAAGATATATTTATATTAGAATAAATACTATAGGCTCGAGGGCTTCTCGGGTGATCGTAAGGGCTTAAGCTGCTTCTACCTTTTTCCTTACCTTCTAGTAAAGGGCGAATGAGGGGCGTGTGCAACCTAGAGATATGGTCGTCTCTCTTTGATGAATGTGAATCGAGGTTCGATTCATTTGGAAAAGAGGTCAGTCTTAGGGGAGACCATGCGAATGGTTGAATTGATGACTTCGCTTCGATCTCTTTGACTGAACCTGAAGGAGACTTCGATCATTCAACTTTAGCTTATGAATGGTCACTTAGAATTCCGAAAGTTATTCTTCTCTTTCAGATCCTGACTTTGGTAGAACTTGTCTTTGATTGGGATTTCGATTGAAAAGATGTTAGACTGGTTCCTCATGTGCCTAAAAAGCTGGAGGCAATCTCGATTGAAGCCAATTCAAGTTTTTCCTATTTAATCTTTATTATAGAAACAACACTCGATCTAAAGGGGAGTAGTGGTTGAAACCTCTGTAATCGATCGATGGTAACCTCGAAGCTGTCTAGGACATGAGCAAACTCATATTAGGCAATCGTCGCAAAGATCAATGGTACAAAGAAGAGGCACAATAGCGAAGATCAATCCATCTCAATCTACAAAAACATTGCTTTAGGCATGCAACCAACCCGACTTGCGCCCCATCCTTTTACCCCCGCTTGCGGACTTTGGAACCAATGGCTAGCACTACCGTGAAAAGCTATAGTCGAAAGAACCAATGGCTAGCCAGGATCGACAACAAATAGTGATACAACTCCAACTCAAACGAAAGCCCTGAAGATATGGAAAGCAGTTAGCCCTAGCTAAATCTTAAATATATTACTACTATGGGGCAGACTGGCTTGCATAAGGATTGTAACGCGATGCGAAGGAAGGGAATTCGAGAAACTGCTCCTATTTATACTAGAACTAGCTTCGCTTATCTTATCACTAGAAGAGAGATAGCCTCGAAGGGCTTAGCAAACAAGAGGGCAGTGCCTTGCCTGACTTCCTGACAAAAAAAGAGGATATATTGCTTGCTCTGGAATAAGAAATGATGCAGAGGTTGTCTTTGAGAGTTTTAAAACGAGAAGTAGAGAGACTTTTGGTGAAGATGTCACAGTTTTGTTCTCCGTAGAAAGACAAGAAAGGTGCAAGTCACCAATGTTAACATGTTCACGCACAAAGTTAAGATCAATCTCAATGTCTTTCTTGCGCGCATCCTGGATAGGATTAGAAGCCATATAGGTAGTACTGAGATTGTCAAAAAAAACTTGAATCGGACGTAGAATAGGAATACAAAGTTCACGAAGAAGGAAGCCAAAGTCAGTCAGCAACAGTGGTAGCTAAGGGGTTAGGCAGCTAGGAGTTGGAAGTTAGGGGAAGTTGTCTTCGTTAAAAGGAAAGAGAAAAGTACTTTCAAGAGATCCTGGGCCGAAAGCCATTTCTCTTTTGCTTCTTGGGTATCTAGCTTTAACACGCTTTCTGCTTAAAGAAAGATTGCCATAGAGACGACTGATACAGACAGGGGACAACTCTTTTTAAGAAACCAAGGGATTCGATCAAAGAAAGAGAGAGAAGGGTTCACGGGCAGGTCTACAAGATCGACCTTTCTTTTGTCAGAATTATCACATTTGAGTTTCTGGTATAAGCTCTCCTACATGAGATTTATTAAATAAAAGAATGATTTGTGGGTGTGTCTATTTTATGGTTTAACAATTTCTAGACCCGTACTGATTCGGCAGCTCGATTGGAATATTTAAAAGGAGTAATTCGTCCAGCACCTCTTGGTGTGCTGCTTCTTGCCACTACTTTTTGAGTTGGTTGAATTCATATAAAAGAGTTTTTTTTTTTTCCAGTTTTTCTAGTGGAATTAGACTTTCTCTCTTTCTAAACTGGAAATACACTCTTTTATTTACTGAGGCTTTCAAAACCTGAGTACCCACCCCCCTTGCGTAACCCCTAACGTGAAAAGCCCTTGCACGACATCTGTTTTCTTGTTTGTTGACAGGAGAAGTCTATTTACATGAAGGAATTACATTGAATAAAGTAGAGGAATAAAAACCTACGAATGCCTTCCTATGTTGGAACTCGAACTCCATAACTGACCAACCGGTGAAGGGAAAGCTGGACCTCTTAAAGGGGTAGCCAGACCCCAAAAAAAATCTAGCAGTTATTGATGGCTCGGAAAGAAAAGCTGGGCTAGGTGTTCTTCCCTGAGCTTAGAAAGGAACTGTTCGCCTCAAGGCTGTATTATTATCCTATCACGTGTCAGGTTTAAAAGGATAGGCACTTCTTATAGGTACTGGGCTGGGTGGAAGGCATTGAAAGATAGGAGGAATAGTGGTAAGTGGAAAAGAAAAGGAGGATCACGAAATGCAACACAAGGGGTTTAGCACTTGCGCGAAGGAAGAAGCGAATCAATCAGAATGGAGACAGGGAGGCGAGGTGAAAGAGAGATTTTTGAGCATGCAAGCAGCAAGCAACAACAACGGAAAAGCCGTTGCACGCTAGCTTCTAGTTTAGGGGTATAGTAGGGGTGCCTTTTTCTAAAACTTATATTAATAAGCTTTTTATTTTAGAACCCTAGTTTTGGAGTTTTCCGCAACCTGTACCGTCACTAATATTACTAATATAAAGAAAGGGTTTTTTCAGCTACATCGCACTGCTGCATAAACAATGGATCCGCCGGGTTGGATAAACAACCTTCTCTAAAAAAGAGTAGTGAAAAGCCATGTCACTTGGAACGAAACTGGTTGCTTGCTTACTTTTATTAAGACCATTTTGGTAAGCAAAATTCTGTAAGCATGGTTGCTTACAAGACAAAACAAAAGCTAGCTTCTATATGTTCTTTGCCTGAACATATGGAGGAAGCAGCCCTTTATCTGATCTGGCCTATATACACTACTAAAAATAAGGGTCAATAGCATCGGCAATTTGCAACGGAATATTTCAGATGCAAATTTAGCAACGGATTAGCAACAGATTATATATATATTAATTTTTTAATATTAGTAACAGATTTAACAATAGAAAATCAGTTGCTAATAAATAAATTAATATATTAAAAGTCAGCAACGGATTATCCGTTTCTAATACAATGACACGGTCTACAATGACTGTGCTGATAAAGAAAATAAACAAAATTTGAATTATATATATATAAACGAAAAAACACCCGGGAGGAGACAATTAATTACTACAATTCAAAATCAAACAACTTTCATTCTCCACATAAAAAACCCTAACCCATTCAATTTATCCCTTTCTTTCTTTTCCAGAAACCCACCTCTCCTCTGTCACTTTCTCTTAAATTATTGTCCAGGAATATGTAATTCCAAAACATCCCTTTTCAATAACCCCACTTTTGCTTTACTTCTTCTGTGTTGTGCTCTCAAGAACCCACTTGCAAAGGATGGTGGTGTGCTCCCACTTGCAAAGAATTGTGTTGTGGTGTGCTCCTATTTGCAAAGAATCATGCTGTGCTCCTAAGAATCCACTTGCAAACGGTATAACAAATTAAAATAGGTATAATTAGAAACCCATATTTGAGAGATTTTATTTGTAATTTAGAGATAATACATTTTATTTTATTAACTAATTTTATTGATGAGAATAATAATTTTGTTTGATTTTTTGCAAATTACAATGACTGTGCTGATAAAGAGAATAAACAAAATTTGAATTATATATATATATATATATAAACGAAATAACACCCGGGAGGAGACATTTAATTACTCCAATTCAAAATCAAACAACTTTCATTCTCCACATAAAAAACCCTAACCCATTCAATTTATCCCTTTCTTTCTTTTCTAGAAACCCACCTCTCCTCTGTCACTTTCTCTTGAATTATTGTCCAGGAATATGTAATTCCAAAACATCCCTTTTCAATAACCCCACTTTTGCTTTACTTCTTCCGTGTTGTGCTCTCAAGAACCCACTTGCAAAGGATGGTGGTGTGCTCCCACTTGCAAAGAACTGTGTTGTGGTGTGCTCCCATTTGCAAAGAATCATGTTGTGCTCCTAAGAATCCACTTGCAAACGATATAACAAATTAAAATAGGTATAATTAGAAACCCATATTTGAGAGATTTTATTTGTAATTTAGAGATAATGCATTTTATTTTATTAACTAATTTTATTGATGAGAATAATAATTTTGTTTGATTTTTTGCAAATTATTTGTTAAATATGGCTTTTATCACATGCTAATATTTTTAATTATTAATGTAATGTATTTTATTTTAAATTTATTAACTGGGTGAGGTATAAAAAAATATATACAGAAAGGGGGGGTTGAGATTTATGTTGACAGATCATGCAAAAACAGAGCATGAAAAATGTTGTGGAAAGTAGCCTAACTACGGTTGCAAAACTATTGCTTTCTTTGAGGTAACTAGTAAAATTGTTGCAAAACAGAGCATGCAAAAAGATGTAATCCTAACTAGTGGTATAAATTACTAGTTACAAAAACCGGAAAAGACTAGGGAGGGAGCTTTCTTTGCAGTAGCCTTCTTGTCATTTGTGCAATTTAAACAATTTTTTAGTTATGGCACTGCTTGTGTGCGACACCATGCTTCTATTTAGGTGTCCATTTGTTGAGCTTTATCTTCATTCTTTTGCGGGGAGCCCGGAAAACTTTTAAGTTTCACCATCCCTTCATTTGAAGCCCTTACTCAATTTGGTGTTGCTACGGTCTCTGCTGAAAATATTGCTACAAGTATGTTTTGTGGAAAAAATACCGTTGTTTCAAGAATGAAATTCAAACCAAACGAAAGATGCGGTTGCCTTACATTAAATGTTTTTGTTTCTTTTTTATGTTAAAATACTTTCTCGGCCATCTCTTATCCGCATTAACATAAAGCAGTGCGTGTATTAGCTTAAAGATGTTGATAGCTGACCTTAGTTAAACATGTTTGCACCGCTATTTTTAAAGTGTAGTCAAATATGCAAGTAAGTATATGTGTTTCTAAATGTGGTTCACTTTAGTATTCTATGAACTTGTTTTAGAAATGGTTTGAAAATGCTAGTGCATTTTCTTTGTCTATTCGTTCGTTGCAAAACAATTCGGTTTGGTTTAATTCAACGGTCAAATGCCTGCACCTCCGATTTCGGTGGTTAGGTGGTGTTGTGTTCATGATCGAGTCCTCTCGTTGTACATGTGGATTGTGAACCGCAAACTAGAGTTTTGGGGGATATGGTTTGTTAGGGGCTTAAGGTATTCAACTTTAGGATGTGGGATGCTTCATGCCGATCCAAGTCACAACTATAGAGTAATAAATTTGGTGGAATGTTTGCGGTGGTGGTCATCGAAACTGTCGTTGTGGTGACTAGTGGGAACAGAGGAATAGGATTTGAGACAACGAGACAACTTGCAGACCATGGATTAACAGTTATCCCGACATCACGAGAAATTAGCACTGGTCTTGAAGCCGCCAATGTCCCGAAAGAGTTGGGTTTGAGTGTGGATTTCCATCAACTTGATGTCCTAGATTCTTTATCCATCAAGAAATTTGCTCGAGTGGATAGAACAAACTTATGGTGGAATAGATGTTCGGTAAGTTGATTGTAATTTTACCGTGTCGCTTCGGCAATAGTTATACCATGATTCCATGTTTTATGTATGTTTTTACCTACATGTTGTCCTGAATTTCTTTGACATGTCTTATGCACATTATTCCTTTTGCAGGTGAATAATGTTGGTGTTAATTACAATCTTGGGGCTGACAATTCAGTTGAACATGCCCGAATGTTGTTGCTACAAACTATTATGGTACCAAAAATGTCACTCAATCTCTAATTCCTTTGATGAGACCTTCGCTGTAGGTGCTCGTATTGTTAATGTAAGTTCACGGCTTGGAAGACTAAATGGCGAGCCGAAATGTAAGGAATACTTTCCATCTCCCTTAGCCCTCTTTCTACGACATAGGTGCTCGTATTGTTAATGTAATTTTTTATAATATCGTTTGCCTTTATTAATTTAATTTGTTATTGTACCATTAATTTCGTTTGTATTAATACAAGTTTAACTAAATTTTTATAATATGAACATTATTTTTATTCTATTTTTTTATTAGTGATGCATTTATTTTTAATATTAATTTATGTTGGTTATATATATTCTACAACTTTTAAAATATCTATAAATAATTAATTAAACAAATTAAAATTCATAAATAAAAAATTAATTTAATAAAAATAATATATTCAGCAACGGATAATCCGTTGCTGCGAAATCAGCAACCGAAAAATTCGTTGCTGAAAAATCAGCAATGACAAATCTGCATTAGATTTTGTTCATTGCTGATTCCGTTGCTAAATTGTTTTAGCAACAGATTTTAGTATTATCTGCAACGGAGTAATCCGTTGCTAATTAATACATTTTTTAGTATATACCAGTAGTGGAGTGGCTTGCTATTTTCAATCATAAAAGGAAAATGGAGCAAGGCAAGGGAGAAAGATGTTGTCCCCTCTTCTCTGGTAACCCGTTGCCAATCATATAAAGCACTCCGCCCGCCACCTCATGTTCCAAAGTGAAACGGTTGTTCTTCCTTCCCCGCTCCCTTTTTTTATACATATACGGTAGCGGCTAGGTAACATAATGGAAATATATCGGACAGCAAATCCTGGAATGATGGTTCGACCCCGTCCTTGGCCTCGGGGAGTGGCTAGCAGCACAGAACTTTAATTAATCAAATGGCATAGGGGGGCTTTCCTTTGTTAGAAATCCACAGACAACATAGTGAAACTTCCAAACCAAAGAAATGCAACATGAGAAGGAGCCTTTTAAGCTTCAAATTCAGTTTTTCGAATGAAAATACGTCTCATGGTCTATCGAAGGTCCTATACCAGTTAAACTCAAATCTATCTTACCTTCAATCCATCTTGCCAGCTCATAAATGTTAGATCGGGCTGACACAACTGAATTGGTTAAGGAAAAGGAAACCCCAGCGACCAAGCACTCCCCCCCAAAAGCCGAGATCGAACAAGCGCTAGATTATCGAGGACACGTCCGAAGAGGAGGCGGGCACCCTCTAAATCACCCACCCTACCCACTAATGGACTATGAGGGAGGCAGGCGAACGGAACCGACTGAGAACCCGAACCGATTGACTGGCCCTGAATACATACTCAATTCATTAGGGTCGGAGATGGATGAAACCTATCAGAAGTGCAAATAAATCGCGCAAGCAAAGACGGAAACAGACCATAGCGCAACGACTAGGACTCGTGTCAGAGGAGTTTTGAGCATGAGCTACCACTCATGTAGCGGCAAGGACCCGCAACTCTCGAAGGGGCCACCCACCGCCCGACGTAGCAAATCCTCCCTTTACTCAATGTACCGCGCTTATCCTCTTTCAATCAAGGGAGAAAAAAAAGAAAGAGAGAAAGAGGTCTTTATTGAAGAGGCTTTGCACCGAAATAGGTGTAGAAGTTTATTACTGTCCGTGCTTTCGAAAAGATGAAGATGCAAAGGGTAAAGAGAAAGTGTCTTTTGAATAACCAACCTGACATAAGGATTCTAGCTCGCCCACTTTAGGCATATGAGGATTCTCAGGCGGGGGGAAGCGACACTCGACATCTATTAAACAACACCAAGAACAAAGCCATACCATGCCTTCAGGAGAAAGTAGTGATGATTTCCATAAATGCTGCCCTCGAGGATGCGTACAAGAAGGTCTTTTCCAATTCCTATAAACATGGTGCCCCTCTACTGAGATGTGGGCGTGAAAACGCCGTGAAGACTTTGACCGAATGAATAGGGATCAATTAATAGACATTTTGATCACGGCCGGCCAGTGCTTTTTTCGTTCGCTATGTGCTGACTGGATGCGTACTCGCATGATTGATGGACAGGGGAATTTCATGAATGACGAGACCGGCCTAACCTAAAGTAAAGGCTCTTCCCTCTCTTGATGGCGAATCTTGATTGATTGACACTAAGAACCGATTAGGAGAAAGACGAAGCATGGCATGAGATACGCGGCGGATAAATTTCCGATAGCGAATTACTTGACTTGATGGATAGGGGGAGGGACCTCCAACTTAAGCACGAAATCAATGTTGAGTCAACAATAATTGAGAGCCAAGCGAGATCGAGACCCGTCGTATAGGTTCGGGAAAAACAAAGCCCTTAGGGTAGGGTAGGGGGTAAAGCCGCTTCGCGCTTCCTCAAATATCCCAATAAATAAAGGCAGGGGCTTCAAAGCTTGACTAAGAAGCGCGAAACATCAACTTCATGAAAGAAAGGGGTGCCCTTGCGCATTCTTTCTAAAGCGCCAACGAGCAAGAGCAAGAAAGGGCCCTGTCACTATAGATAAGGTGTTAGTGCTAATGAAAGATTGCAGGGCACTAGCTTACTAATAATATAGGACTTTTTTAGCTTGATCAGAATTGATTCTATGATTGAATAGCAGAAGTGCTACTTAGTAGTAGAAACTCAGAAAGACAAACAGAGAGGGGACTCTACCAGGGAGGTTCCTTGTTTTTGGTAGGAATAGTTCAAGCCTTTGTTACCCCTCGGTAGAGTGAGACTACTTAGCGAAGCGCAGGACGTGGAGATCATCAATATGAATCTTGAGAGCCGGGAAGGGGCTTGTTATCGTAACCTTTTTTCTTGAAAAAAAAAAGTGACGAACCCGGTCATAGGTTGGTCCAAAGAACAAGAGTCAGCTTCCTTAAGGGAGTTCTTCCTCGGTAGCTCAATGTTAGAGCGCGTCCGTTAATCGACGGCGGTCGTAGGTTCAAATCCTACTTGGGGTAATTTTGAGTTATTGCTTTTGACCACTGTTTTTCTCTTTAGTTTCTAAACTAGCAGAATCATGGGACATCAAAAGTGGGAAGTTGATTGTAGGTTTTTATTCCTCACTCTCATATAGGTGAACTTGGTTCGTTCAATTCTTAGGGAAAAGGAAGGATCCACTGTGAATGAATAGGAAGACCAGAGTAGTATCTTCATTAGTCGGAAGGACTCCATTAGCTCAAAGAACAAACAAGAAAAGGCTTACTATTTAGGTAGGATATATGGATGTAGTCTAATGGCTAAAGCTCTGCCAGCTTCTTGTAAACTGAACTCTCTTCTCTTTAGGTTCCGAGTTGTTTTTTTTGGGTAAGATTTTTCTTCGCCACTTGTACCAACGAAGTTCTTGGTTATTTGAGAGGAAGGAAGATCTCCACTCATTTCATTCATTCAGTGCCTACGGCGAGGCGCGACCCACAACAAACAAAGGCAACGAAGTTGCTTGCTGTAGCCCTCTTTTAGTAGATTAGGCTGAGTAAGCGTAAGCTATTTAAGTAGGCTCGAGAAGGGTAGGCTCGTAGCTTTGCCAAAAGCGACTAGTCGCCTCCTTTCCTCTACCGAAAGATGTTTGGCCAAAAGTGATGAAGGGGGTGATGCGAACCTCGTGGTCACGCAACCCACACGCAAAGACACAAATTTCTAAAAAGCCAAGTAAATTAGGCTTGATAGGAGTGTGACAGAAAGATAACTTGTACCTAGGCATCAGAACTATTGGAAATGAAAACCCCCACCTAACGAATATTGATTCACGAACGAGAAGTATAAGGATGATGCCACGAAGACTGTTGTTCTTCGATAAATCTTTTTTCAATTAATTAGAGAACTATGAAAGGGAGATTATCTCACCAACACACACACACACACACACAAAGTGCGGCAAACAAGAAGTTTTATTAATCTGAATTGTCTAACTTACATGTCTGGTTATGCCTTTATTTATACTAAATCTAGACTTAAATAAACCCTAATGGACCTCCCTTAGGTGGACTTATATTAAGCCCACTTACAATTGGCCCAAATAAGTAATAATAATCCAAAGACTAAGAAGAAAATAATAAAAATCTGAAAATTACTATCCTAAATATGCTAGAATCAGATTTATCACCATTAAGAAACCCAAATAAACTAGAAAATCTGATTTGAAGGTAGAATTTATTCTGAAGTCTTCTTTCCTTTTTTGTAGCTAGGATGAATAAGGAATACCTCTAAGAAAAGGATTATGAACATTTATGAATCCTTGCCACACATGGAAACTATATTGCAGCCCATTACAAATATTTGGAGAATTAGGAGATTCCCAAAATAAGTTCAAATTCTCAAATTCGGATTTTGATGTAAAATGTGCAACTATCCAGTTTTACAGTAATAGTCATAATTCTCAATCCAAGCATTGGATCGATCTAAAATTTTACGTGGAGTCTCCTGACATGTTGTCTTACCTATGTTTAACATTTCAGGTCAATTGAAGTTTGGGAAGGTATCGAAACACGGGTCAACAAAGGCTGCATGAATTTTGTTATTTACTTCCTTTTGACTTGTAGACTTTCTATTTGGTTAGGATTCTTTTCCTAAATGGATATGGAAGCTTATTTTGGAAATCTACTAATTCTACAAAGAGCTTTAATGGGCTGCAACATAGTTTCCAGGTGTGGCAAGGATTCATAATTATTTCAGAATCCTTTTCTTACAAGGATTCCTTATTCATCCTAACTACAAAAAAGAAAAGAAAACTTCAGAATAAATTTTACCTTCAAATCAGATTTCCCAGGACTTCTTAATAGGACTCCCAGTTACTGCGCGCGATCGTATACTGAGGTGCTCCTCGACAGTTTTCAGCTTATCTTCTACCAGAAATGCTGGGATATAGTGTCAATAGTCCAAAAAGCTTTCACAACAGCATCGTTGGAGGAGAGTCTCAACATACCTTCATCGTCCTATAAAGAGGTAAATAGAGCTAGGCTGTCTTGCTAATGGGCAAGGCAGCCTAAAGAAAGTAGCTCCTATAGTCGAATGAATTGATTGACCACAGCCTCTTTGAACAGCCTTTAGAGAGGATCATAGAGGCCTTATTTCCTTAGTGAAATAGAGAGAGAAGAGAAAGGTTGTATTTCAATGGGGGTTTGGAGTTTGTCATGGAAGCTCCCAAACTCTTCGATGAGGATGACTCCTTCCTTTGAAGAAGGATGCAAACAGAGTTCCAAACCGAAAAGCATCGAGAAAGAAATGGTTTATGAAAAAATCTCCTCGCACCTTACTCTAAGAAGTAAGCAAGTAAACCCCTCAAAAGATGTGCACAAGAGTTAGCCTACTTCCTTTTTCCCTAGCGACTTTCCTTATTTATTCTTACTTGCTCAAACTGACTGGAATGAACGTAGGCTCACTAGACTGCTAACAAGAGACATTGCTTTCATCTCTTATTCCTTATCCTAATTCAAAGAGACCTAGGTTGGTTGTTGCTAAAAGATAGAAAATCTTCCTTTTTGATTACCCAGGCATGCTTGCCTGAACTAAGAGGAATGAATGGATAGAATGGACAGTGGTACTATACTGTACTACCTTTCTTTCCCGCACCGACCAGATTTCTTTCCTTGGATAGACTGATTGGCATTCTTATGAAAAGCCAAAAAGGGGCTTGGACTGAGTGGACTTCCCGTTCACATGCACACTCGCAAAGGCACCGATTTGATTGGATAGGCTGCCTTGACTTTCTAAGAAGCATTGGCTTGCAACCGTTAACTAGGTGGGACTCACGAGGGATCAAGGGAAATAAGACTGAATGATTAGAAATAAAGTGCACCCGAGAGGAAGGAGTTTACTACTTCTTTACTTGACTTTAGAGTAAGGGACTCTCTTTATTAGTCTTCGAAGATGAGTCCTTTCTAGCTTGATTGCGAAGCATGCTTTTGTCCTCGTGAGAGGAAGATTAAGCACCCTGATTCTATTGGTAATTCCTTCATGCCCAAAAAGAAAGTTAGACTAACCGATAGAGTATATAGTTACTGATGATTCCTTAGAACTTTTGACAAAGGGAGCTAATGGGGGAATTTCATAAAGAAGTCTTGGTGAAAACATATGTGCCATTTAGTTTGAGTTTATTAGCACTCAAGAGATCTCACGGTGATCGCCGACGAGAAAAGTGGCGTTCGCTTACCATAAGACATAGTTTCAGTGTACTAAAAAAAATCTAAATAGAAGTCTATCATTTAGTACTTCTTTGATATAATAAGGGGTTGACTACTGCTTATGACCTTAAAAGATCTTCCAATAGGAGACTGAAGGGATGAAATCACTCGAGGAAGGAAGAAGGTGATGTACAGATAAGCTCAAAATAGAGAAATTGGAACTGGAAGAAGCTATGCTACCTTTGGCTCTCCTTCTCCTTCTCTTTCCCTTTCCAGTTCAGGGTCAACTGGAGCTTGGTCAGGTACTAGAAGGAGGGGGTCTTAGCCGGCATGCACCTTCTCAACTCTCCACGAAAGTTGGCTACACCTAACTATGTCAAACTCAAAAGAGAAGACGCTTTCGCACTACCCTCTCCTTCTACTTCAAAGTAAACCACTACTTCTCTTTCAAAGTAAACCACTCCTTCTCTGACTATAACCTTTTAAAGCACTGCTTTAAGCCATAGATTCCTCGTTTGAACTTGCATACTTTGCGCTCCTGTCCATCATCAACAAAGCCGATGGATTGGTACATTCTATTCATAAAGATCCCCATTAAAATAAGAAATTCAGTTTTAACATTTGGTTGAGCTCTAGATCTAGCTAGATGTGTGAGAATGGATAAAATGAGCCTAATAGAGACGAATCTAAGAACTGGTCTAAGAACCTCATAATGGATTCCCTCCTTTTATGTAAAGCCCTTAGTCACTTATACCTTTCAATAGATCTATCCACTTTACGTTTAATCTTAAGAACCCATTTGTTACCGATTGTTTGAGGCCCTGGTGGAAGGTCAACCACGTCCCAAACTGGATTTGCTTTCATCGACTCCATCTCCTTCTACATTGCTTGAAGGAATTCCCTAGCAAGTCTTGTAAGAGCCTCTTCTTTAGTCTTTCTCTTCATCTACCAGAGCTAGCATAAAGGCCTTTTCTTCAATCTCAAATCGACAACGAGGGTCACGCTCACTTTTATGTAGCTGAACTTCTTCTTGATCCTGCTCCATTGGAGTTGGTTCACTCAGTGTGTCACCCTTACTTGCCCAGGAGACTAAGGATTTCATACCTTCTCCTCAACTTGTTGATTAGGTGCTCCAAGATCTGGATCTTTCATTTCATAAACTGGAAGTCCTTACTAAGTAGAGCCAGCATTCTCACCATGGAAGTGAAATTAACCAGCATTCAACTCCTAGCCTCTCCCATTCAAGCATTCGCCCCTATGTCCCTCTGTACCAAAAGAGATAGGCTTTCTAGCTGATCGATGGAATTGATTGAGTTCTAAAGATACGTCGCATTTCCTAAGTAAGAAGGAATGAGGATCGAGCTATAGTGTGTTTCTATCCTTAAGAGATTATCTACTTCAACTCTCTCTTCTAGCTGCCAAAATTCTTGAGCAGATTAAGGGTATAGCTCCTGGTGAACAATATTTAAATTAGACTAGACATCTAAGAATAAGGAAGGGGATCCTAAAGAGTACATCATGACATCTTTCGTGCTCTAATGATGGATAAGTTTTTTGATATAGAATCAGCTCTATAGTTGATAACTGACGAGTGAGCACTCAAAGCTCCAAACCAGTGGCAATTGGGATTTTTGGAAGAAAGCTATTCCTTCTGATCTTTGCTTAACCTCCTATATCGCCCCGAAAATGGCTTTCTTTATTCTTTCTATCATATCTTGTATATATGAGGTTTAGAACTCAAACATAGCTAGATCACTTAGAGAGACATTTTTAAAGAAGGCTATTGATACCAACTTATTTCAACTCTCCTTGCACGTGACTCTGGCTTCGGCTGGTTCGCTTTCTTAGTTCTTCCTAGCTCCTGAGGTGAAGAGTATCCACTTTTTGATAAGTAGTCATATGAGGGAACCTTACTATTCAGTTTCACTTGAGTACCCTATCACTATCTCTTTCTTTGTCGGTGGAAACAAGATAACATAAAAAGAGAAAGCCACAGGTGAACTCAAAGCAAAGCTAGAAATCATACGTAAAGTGGCTGATCTCTTTGAGGTCACTACTCACTGTCGTAAGTGGTAAATCGCTCAACGAGTGACTTCTACGAGTAAAGACATAAGGGTTCAAGGCTTTCTAATACAGGGAACATAAAAAGAACCATGTCTCGTCAGAAAGTCTTGGATCTATGTCAGGATAGTTCGGTTTTGAGTAAGCATGTAAGCAAGCAGTAAGTACAAGCAACTCTCCCTTATATTCTAATACGATGCAAGTCTATCTTTCCTCTCTTCCGAATCAGTCCTTCTAAAAGGAAGTTCCCATGCCACCGCTTCAGGCTTACCGTACTTATTACCATCCAAAGAGTTCAACCCCTGTACTTCACCTAGAAAGTTTTCCGAGGTTTAGACATATTAGAGCTACCACTAGTGCCTCCCCTCTAGCTCTAGGATGATTGAACTAGCAGATATGCTGATAAAATCAAAGCTGATCTTGGGATCTTTATAACAAATAAACATCTCTTCCTTTTAATAAGACTCGAAGATGCAAGTCTAGATTCACTTTCTTTTCTTAAAAGCATTGCTTCGCATCGGTGATTGCTTTCTTGCCAACATGCCCTCCTTTTAGACATAGATCTATCATTACCGACTAAGGAAGGGCAAACATGGAAGATTTCCAATCATTTTGACAATGTCATACCTTCCTTCTCGTTTGATCCCTAGTACTTTCTATTTACTATTCCTCTTGAAAGCACTGTAGAATTAGACAAAGAAAGTCTCTCACCAAGCTGACTGAATGTTGCCCTTTCCCACTTAGATTTTCCTGCGAGTTCGATTTCTTCTTACTTAGTAGAATGGCAACCCTTGGAGTTCGATCCAAATAAAAGCAAAATGCCGAAAAGCAAATCCAATTCAATCTTGACTTCCTTTTAACTTCTAGGCTTTTACACGAGTTGCAGAGAAGAAAAGGATGAGATTTACCAAATTAGAATGCGCACCTTCTTTGTAAATTCTCATGCCCCTCCAATGCCTTAGTTTAGGCTATAACTGATTGATGAGCCTTCTATCTCCTTTGGTTAAGCAAGGCTGAATGAGGAAGAACAACTTATAGGCTTTCTACCTTCGCTAACAGAAGAGAAGAAGAAAGGTTTTAGCATAGAATGAGAAAATGTAAAATAGCATTACTGACTTTTCTCCCATGATTTGACAAGTGAGTGTGGGATGAGGGTGCTCACTAATAATATAAAAGAAGAAAACGAAAAAGCAAGTTTCAATTACGAGAACGTACATTAATGGATTACTTTGTCTCCATTGCTGGGATTTTCAATTGAATCTCTTCCCATACTTCACAAGCAGCCGCTAGAAAAGGACTCTATTCGCTAGACTCACATCCCTCATTACAAGCTTCTGGAGCTACTCGATTAGCAACAGAACCGGGTGCCCAAAACTTCCTCCATCGAATTCTAGTACGGAAGAATCTCGGTCAGAGTGGGCATATGCCAAAGGTGAATACCCTTGAAGCTACAGGTAGAGAGAGCCAATCTTAAGTGAAATAAAGCGGCTCCTGCTTTCTCAGGTTGAGGAGTGAGTCAGAATGCTGCTAAGTCTCTTTACTTTCATAGTCAAGGGTATAAGAAATCCATTTCTAATCTTTAAGACCAGCTTCCATGCTTTAACTCGACTAGAAATTAGGATATACTTGCTCATACGTAACTAGAAAGCATAGGTCCAAGACTCCTATACCCGATCTCTGCTAATAGAATCGTGAGATTCAAACAAAATATGGGTTCACACCTTGTATTATAGGCACCTTATGCTCCAGTTTTTAGCTTAAAGATCTTTGTCTCTATCGAAATCTAAGAAAGCATTGACTTTTCACGCTTGGGTTGAAAGCGGACAAATGTGAAGAAAATCCGTAAATAAGCTCTTCGTTGAGCTCAAATCTCTAAGCGCAGGCAAGTCAGCTAGCGGGGAATTGAATGCTCTGCAGTGATGAGCCCAGCTGCTAAAGCAGTTGATCCACTCAGATCGGTTGATTTCATGCAGACTAGGGAATGAGAATTAAGGAGGTTAGTGATAGTGATGCGGATCAGCCCCACACCAAGGATAATCATGCTAATGACTCATTGGAGGTGCCAATTGGGCCAATCACAAGAGCTAGGGCAAAAAGCTTAAAGAAGCATTGAATGGGCTTGTTCAAAACTTATGGAGCAAGATGGACCTAGAGGGGCTTGGGACATTTAAGGAGCATGATGGACAGCCTTTAATTCATCTAGTTCAGGTCCAAGAAGAGTCCAATTAGTGTAGAACAAGGGGTTGATATGTCCGGCCCAATACCAGCCTTGTTAGGTTTGTTTTTTTTCCCAATGCTACAATGATAAAAAGTCAGCAATTTATTCTCCTAATTAAGTAAGGAAGTTTGCCATATCTTATTCCTAAAGAGGGGAGGACTATTTAATGCTTTTCCTAACATAGGAAGAAAAGTAATTAAATCAGCAACAAAGGAGAAAATTTGTTTTCTTATTTGTCCAAGTTAAACAAGGAAATCCAAGCTAATTAGGGACATCAAAGGAAAGAGGGCAGCAACACAAATTTTTCAAATCAGATTTTTCCTAGTTTATGTAGGACTTCTTAAGGGTGACAAATCTGATTCTAGCATATTTAGGATGGTAATTTTTGAATTTTAATTATTTTAATTATTTTCTTCTTAGTTTTTGGGTTATTATTACTTATTTGGGTCAATTGTAAGTGGGCTTCATATAAGTCCACCTAAGGGGGTCCATTAGGGTTTCTTTAAGTATAGAGTCAGTATAAATAAAGGCATAACCAAACATGTAAGGTTACGTAATTTTCAAATCAATAAACTTCTTTGCTGCACTTATTGTGTGTTGGTGGGATAATCTCCCTTCCTTGGTTCTCTAAAGAACTGAAAACGACTTATCGAAGAACAACTGTCTTCGTGGCGTCATCCTTATACTTCTTGTTCGCGAATCAATATTCATTGGGCGGAGGTTTTCGTTTCCAATAGTGCTGGTGCCTAGGTACAAGTTATCTTTGTGTCACACTTCTATTAAAGCTGATTTACTTGGCTTTTCGGGAATTGGTGTCTTTGCATGTGGGTTGCGTGACCACGTGATCACGAGGTTCGCATCATTTGGTATCAGAGCTTGGCTCCATTAATCAGGTTATATCCTTCTAAAATTTTTGTTTCATGTTGATTCCGCAAAAAAATTCCTTAGTATCCAATTTCTTCTTCTCCTTGAATTTGCGGCATAAAAATTTTTTTTTATTTCATTATGTTATTGTTCAAAATATATTAGTAGCATAAAAAAAAAAAGAAAAGAGAAAAGCAAAAAAAAAATTCGTTCAAAAAAAGATGTTTATTGGATTCTGCAGCAGAAAACTAAACAAGAGAAAATTGGATCAAATCAACTTGGAATTAGTTCAAATTTGATACTCTAATTACTGGGGTCCTAGTCGCACCACATATCAAATTTGGGTCAATTGGATATCGTTTGCTTTGGGTTTTAAATTCGGGTCTAATCAGGTCTGATTCTTAACGTTTTTGCGTCAGTATATCAAACCTTATCATAAATGGCTCAAATTTATGTTCTGTCTATTTGGGTTCATGTCGCACTATATCTGAAGTTTTAACTCAATTGGACATCATTTACTTTAGGTTCCAGATTCGGACTTAACTCGTCGTAAACGAGTCTGTTTTGCGTCAACTTTTGAAATTCGCTTGCTTTCGTTGTTTTTCGTTAATTGCAGTTTATTTTCATCATTTTGCATATTTTTTGTTTCTATTTTTATTTGAGTCTTCAATTTCGTTCATATTTCAGATAGACTCGTTTGCTACTCGCGAGACTATCATCGCAGTTTTGTTTTGCTTCTTTTCTAGTTTTTATTGCTTCTTGAGTCATCATATATATATTTGGATTGCGCTGCCAAGTTGGTTCTATTTGGTGTTGGTTTCAGTTTCGCAAGAACCGCAAGAAGGTGAGATGAGAGGTGTGAGCGTGTGAGGATATTAAAAGTGTTTGAGCGAAACACGAGTGACGTGAGGATAATTTTTTTTTACCACTAACCAATTTTTGCAGGTACTATCATGACAGATCAAAACAACACACCATCCCATCCCGAGGGAGAACTTATGTTCCAAATGCAAGCCACGACGCAGATGATGGAGAGGATGAATTTTGTGATGGGAAATGTGTGTGACAGACTTGATAGGGTGGAGAAACGTGGTAACGAGGCTGGTACAAGCACTCGAAATGTGAGGAAGCTTGGGGTTGAATCGAAAGCAAACAATGGCAGTAGGGCCGAAAGACCAAGGTGAGCTGATTATAAGGATTTTGAGGAGGCTGTTGATGATATTGGTGATGGTGGTTTTAAGGATGAGGCCACAGGCCGTCGGGAAGGTTTTCGGCAGCCTAGAAACCGAAGGGATTATGGGAATAGAACTAGGGGCCAATTCGGCCAAAGGAAAAATTCCCTTAGTGTTGGGGGACATGCTGATTTAGATGGTGATTTGGATGCTATCAAACTGAAAGTACCTTCTTTCCAAGGTAAAAAGGATCCCGAGGCATATTTGGAGTGGGAGAAAAAGGTGGATTGGATTTTTGATTGCCATAACTATTCGGAGGCGATGAAAGTGAAAGTAGTAGTCATCGAATTCACGGATTATGCACTGATTTGGTGGGATCAGAATGTTATTAGTAGAAGGAGCCGATAGCGTCATGGGAGGAGATGAAAGTGTTGATGAGAAGGCAATTTGTGCCTAACCACTATTATAGAGATTTGTATATGAAATTACAGGGTTTGAATCAGGGTTCTAGGTCCGTGGATGAGTATTTCAAGGAGATGGAGATTGCCATGATTCGGGCCAATTTGATTGAGGATCGGGAAGCTACGATGGCTAGATTTCTAAATGGGCTGAATAGAGACATTGCTAATGTTGTAGAATTACAACATTGTGTGGAATTGGAGGACATGGTCCATATGGCCACGAAGGTGGAGAGGCAAATCAAGAGAAGGGGGAGTACACGTTTTCAGACCAATTCAACTTCATCTTCCTTAACATGGAGGCCGAATTTGAAGAGAGAGGGGGCTGTCCAACCAAAGCCTTATGCAAAGGTCGAACACCCTAAGGCCAAAAAGGATACTCATACGGATGGGAAAGGTAAATGCGAATCTCAACCTACTCGTGATAGAGATATTAAATGCTTTAAGTGTTTAAGGAAGGGGCACATTGCATCTCGGTGTCCAAACCGAAGAGTTATGCTTACAAGAGACAATGGGGAGGTTGAATCTAAAAGTGACAAATCTGAAAGTGAAGAGATGCCACCTTTGGTGGATTGTAGTGATGAGGAGATTGCATATCTGTTGAGGGGAGGCCTTGGTTATAAGGCGTGCGCTGAATATGCAAATCAAAGAAGATGATATAGATCAGCAACGGGGAAATATATTTCACACTCAATGTCACATCCAAAAGAAGGTATGTAGCATGATAATTGATGGAGGTAGTTGTGCATTATTACCCTTGTGAAGAAATTAAATCTGAATTGTATTAAGCATCCTAGGCCTTATAGATTGCAATGGTTGAATGAATGTGGTGAAGTGAGGGTTACTAAGCAGGTTTTGATTGCGTTTGCTATTGGGAAGTATTCTGATGATATTTTGTGTGATGTAGTCCCAATGCTAGTCACTTACTTTTGGGGCGTCCATGGTAGTTTGATTGGAAAGCGATTCATGATGGGTTTAGAAATAGGTTCACTATTGTCAAGGATGGTAAAACCATCACTCTTGTACCTCTTTCTCCAAAACAAGTGTATGATGATCAAATGAAATTAAAAAAAGAATGTGAGGATGGGAAGAGTGAAAATTCACGTGAGGACAATGGTGAGAGAACCATCAGATTCGGTTAAACTTAAATCATTAATTAAACCAGTTAAGAGTGGAGGTAAAAACAGTGGAGTGAAGAAAGTAAGCTCGTGTGATGATAGTAGTGTAGAAAAATTAAAGAAACAACCTAATTTTTATGTAAAAGGATCTCAAATCAGATGTGCATTTTTCACTAATAAGCCAATGATCTTACTTGTGTATAAGGAGGCTTATTTTAACACTAACGATCTTGATCCTGCTATTCCTAATGTATTTGTTTCTTTAATGCGGGAGTTTGATGATGTATTCCCCGAAGACATCCCTAATGGATTACCACCATTAAGGGGGATTGAACATCAAATTGACCTTGTGCCCGGAGCTTCGATTCCTAACCGTCCAACTTATAGAAGCAACTCCAAGTAGACAAAGGAGCTTCGAAGGCAAGTAAATGAGTTGATGATGAAGGGGTACATTCATGAGAGTATGAGTCCTTGTGTTGTGCCAATGCTACTTGTGCCTAAAAAGGATGGAACATGGAGGATGTGTGTTGATTGTCGTGTCGTCAATAACATAGCGGTAATGTATCGACATCCTATTCCTAGGCTTGATGACATGCTAGATGAGTTACATGGATCATGTATTTTCTCTAAGATTGACCTAAAAAGTGGGTACCATCGATTAGGATGAAAGAGGGTGATGAGTGGAAGGTATCATGTATGGCAAGAACGGAATGCAAGGTTCTTTCTTTGGAATGTCTAGAACTTCGAATTTAGTCTTTAATCAAATCGAATGTATCATTCGTGATAAGCTTGATTTGATGAGGAATGTCGCACCAACAAATGAAAACAAAAGGATCCAACGAGCTTGGAGGGTGAATACCATAGATTCTTAATTTGTTAGTTAGTTGGTTGTATTGGTTTCCCTAACGAATCCAGGTGAGGTTTCGGTGTTATGGTCGGTGGCTAGCTTGTAGCCATCTGTTGTTTTATGTTTGTTATCATTGTAAATCCGGGGTATGCCCCTTATAATGTTTGTATCTTCTTCTTTTAATACATACGTCAACTTACCAAAAAAAAAAAAGAGGGTGATGAGTGGAAAACTGCATTTAAGACTAAGCATGGTTTGTATGAATGGTTAGTCGTGCCGTTTGGACTTACAAATGCGCCCAGCATGTTTATGCGTTTAATGAATCATGTATTGTGTGCGTTTATAGGTAAGTTTGTTGTTGTGTATTTTGATGACATTTTGATCTATAGCAAGAACTTAAATGAGCATCTTGATCATTTGTGTAATGTACTTAGTGTGTTGCGTACTGAGCAATTATATGCTAATCATAAGAAATGTACCTTTTGTATGGAAAAAATTGTGTTTCTTGGCTATGTCATAATTGCGCAGGGTATCGAGATGGACAAGGGGAAAGTTAAGGCCATCCGGGATTGGCCTACACCAAAATCGGCAAGTGAGGTAAGGAGTTTTCATGGACTTGCTAGTTTTTATAGAAGATTTATGAAGGATTTTAGTACTATTGTTACACCTTTAACTGAAATTGTGAAAAAGTCTGTTGGATTCAAATGGAATGATGAACAAGATAAGGCTTTTAATTTATTGAAAGATAACTTTGTTCGGCGCCTGTTTTAGCTTTGCCAGACTTTACGAGAACTTTTAAAGTTGAATGTGATGTGTCAGGTATTGGTATAAGAGCTATTTTTTTTGGTAAGTTGACGTATGTATTAAAAGAAGAAGATACAAACATTATAAGGGGCATACCCCAGATTTACAATGATAACAGAAACATAAAACAACATATGGCTACTGAGGCTAGCCACCGACCATAAAACTGAAACCTCACTAGATTCGTTAGGGAAACTAATACAACCAGCTAACTAACAAATTAAGAATCTATGGTATTCACCCTCCAAGCTCGTTGGATCCTTTTGTTTTCATTTGTTGGTGCGACATTCCTCATCAAATCAAGCTTATCACGAATGATACATTCGATTTGATTAAAGACCAAATTCGAAGTTCTAGACATTCCAGCAAAGATCCCGTTCTTGCCATACATGATACACTGTAGCTGCAAAACTCAGTTTACGAGAAAAATTGACGAAACTCTTGCCATGCCAAGAGACGGTGGCCCATCGAATCCATTCATCCCCAGCCTTTTGTCATTCTTGGAATGTCGCATCCGTCACAAACATCCCACCCAGATCGCTTTAGTATAGGAGCATTCAAAGAACAAGTGGTTGTGATCCTCATTGTTGCGGAGACAGAGCGAGCATCTATTGGGACCATGTATACCAAACCGATGAAGTTTATCTTGAGTTGTGAGTTTTGTTGGACAGCCATCCATAGAAGAAATGAATGTCTTGGAACAAAGCATTCTTGAACCACACAATGTCATGCCATTCAACCATCGACGATGACGTCTTAGTTGTTCCCAAGCTACTTTGATCGAGAATATGTGATTTGGCGAATCCAACCAAACTATCTCATCCTTTTGCCCCATCTTAGGATTAGAATTGGAAGGAATAGCTTCTATAATGGGGTGCCAGCCAATAGCTTGGGTGGTAGGAGTTTTCCATTTTGAGTTATGAATTAGCACATTCACCTTCGCGTTCTTGGCCATACCTGAATCATAGATGAATCTTTCCCCGTAAGAGTCCGCGAGTGGGCTGTGAGGATGCCAATTGTCAAACCATAGAGAGGTTGTCATTCCATCTCCTATGATGTACTTCATCTTCGGCCATGCTAAGGATCTCGGCTTTAGAATCTTTCCCCAAGCCCAAGAGCAATTCGTGGCGTCTTGATTGTCAGAAATTCCTACCTCGCAACACATTGGATCGATCCAAGTAGACCATATTGAGCCATCGAGTCATTGCACGGGTTCCAAATGTGTTTCAACAAAGCAATCTTGTTCCATTCAGTTATCTGTTTTATTCCTAGCCCCCTCTCCTTTTTTGGAAGACATACCGATCCCAAGCCACTTTAGCCCCAGTAGTTCTCATATCGAACCCGACCAAAGAAAGGATTTCATAATTTGCTCCACATTTTTAATTACTTGCCCGGGTAAGAGAAAGAGAGATGCCCAATAGACTTGTATGGAAAATAAGACTGAATTAATCGGTTGTACCCGATCCTGGCATACGAGAGTGTTCGACAAGTCCAATGTCGAACTTTAGAGGTGATTCGATCCACGAGGCCCTTACAATAAACAGCCTTTAGTCTGGACGAGAGAAAGAGGTACTCCCAAATATTTCATAGTGAGCTCCCCCTCTCTAAACCCAAGAATATGAATCATTTGTTCCCTCTCAACATTTAACACACCGCTCAAGAAGATGTCACTTTTGTTTGGATTTGGATACAGACCTGATAGGTCTTGAAACTTTGTGAGCACAGTTCTTATCATACGAATTGAGTTTACATCCCCGTTGCTAAAAATCATCAAGTCATCAACAAAACAAAGATGAGAAATTTTGTCCTTCTTGCATCTCCAGTGGAACTTGAATTCTTGGTTGGCACTCATCTTGCGGAATAGCCCAGAAAGGATTTCCATACATAGGACAAACAAATATGGGGACAATGGATCCCCTTGTCTCAGCCCTCTTCCTCCTTGAAAGTAACCCTGCAAGCTCACCATTGACGTTGATAGAGAATTGACATGATGTAACACAAACCATGATCCAATCAATTCTTGTTCTAGGGAATCCCATTTTTATTAACATGGCGTCAACGAAATCCCACCGCACGAGTCATAAGCCTTCATCAGATCAACTTTCATAGCACAACGAGCAGGTCCCGTAGATTTATGATAGCCTTTCATTAGTTCCCGAGACAAAAGAATGTTATCACCGATTCTCCGTCCCGAGATAAAAGCGATCGATATGGACCAACTAAGGATGGCAAAACAACTTTGATTCTCCCGGCTAGAATCTTAGCGATGCATTTGTACACTTGTATTGCGGCAAGATATAGGACGAAAATCTGTCAACCTTGTAGGATTACCAACTTTAGGAATAAGGGAAATGGAAGTAGCATTCATTTCTTTTTTTTTTTGGTAAGTTGACGTATGTATTAAAAGAAGAAGATACAAACATTATAAGGGGCATACCCCAGATTTACAATGATAACGGAAACATAAAACAACGAGATGGCTACAAGCTAGCCACCGACCATAACACTTGAAACCTCACTGGATTCGTTAGGGAAACCAATACAACCAGCTAACTAACAAATTAAGAATCTATGGTATTCACCCTCCAAGCTCGTTGGATCCTTTTGTGTTCATTTGTTGGTGCGACATTCCTCATCATTTCATTTCTTTAAGCATTCTACGAGTCTAAAAGAAGGATCTAACAGCGTTGATTACATCTTCCCCAACTATGTGCCAGATTCTTTTGAAGAAACTGCGTTAAAGCCATCCGGACCGGGGGGCTTTGTTGTTCTTCAAACTAAACATAGCATGCTTAATCTCCTCCCTTGTTACATCTTGTGCGAGTAGATCTTTGTTGCGTTGAAGACAGTTTCAAGTTAATTGTCGATTCCATCACTTCCTCGTTCAGAACCCTAGGCATCCGATCCACACCTAACACACGATGGAAGTATGCAATTACTTCGATTTGACCGCCTCGTGTCCTTCGACAACCTCTCCATCCTCCCTTGTAAGTGATAGAAGCTTATTTCTATTCTGTCTTCCATTTCTTGATTTGTGAAAGTAGCTAGTAATTGCAATGTCTTTGGACACACCACAACGCTATGTGCTACTAAGAACATTGATAATCTTAAAGTGGTGGCAGAGGGTAAGAGGAATCTAGGAGCTATGAACTCTAAAGCTGAGATAACAAGCGAGAATCGGTTTCGGTGGCGGGTAGTTGGTAAACGAAACAAGGATTCTGTGAGTGGGGAGAATGCTCCCTTGGCATCTAAAGTGGGTAATTGTAATGAGAATGATCATGCGGCATCAGATTGACAAGCACTCTATCTAGTTTCCGCATAATCAGATTCACAGGACATTGGTTCGACCAAGTATAATGCATACCTGAATACCGAAGATCATCTACTTTCGCTTCTCGAATACATGTATCCAATCCGTCCATAGTACCGCCCACGTAGTAGACCCTCCCTAACTGTCCGACTGGTTGCGGATAGCATTAAAGTCACCCATAAGAATCCACGGGGTTGACTCCCATCCATCACTACGACTCACTCTAAATGCCAAGGGAGCATTCTCCCCACTCACAGAATCCTTGTTTCGTTTACCAACTACCCGCCACTGAAACCGATTCTCCGCTTGTTATCCGCAGTTTTAGAGTTCATAGCTCCTAGATTCCTCTTACCCTCGCCACCACTTTAAGATTATCAATGTTCTTAGTAGCACATAGCGTTGTGGTGTGTCCAAAGACATTGCAATTACTGCACTTCGACGGTATCCATTCGTATTCAGTTGAAATTGTTATGAATAACCTATTTGGACAGCGAAGATCATATTCCTTAACCAACGTCTTCGAAGCATCTATCTCAACGCAAAGTCTTGCGTAACTAAACCTTTTACGAAACAATCTCGTATGATCCGCATGAAGGGGGACTCCAATAGCACTCGCTACACAGCTCAACCCCTTAATAGTCCAATACTCGAGAGGGACATTATACAGCCTAACCCATACCGGAACTCTAGCCAAATCATCTTTCAAAATTTGCATGTTCGGTTGCGCCAACGTTTAAGCACCAAAGACCTGTTTGCCATGTGCCATGGGGCTCTTTCCAGCACATTAGTGGCATGATCGACGGAATCAAAGGTGAAGATGAAGAAACCATTATCTGAAGACAAAACTTCTGATAGACCGTAGGAGCTCCATATTCTTTTGGCAATAGAATTAACCACGGGATACGGTAATTTCTGCCCCACAAAATGACCAACTAGGATGGATTTCCAAAATTCGCAGCCATCTTCAAACACATCAAGTGGAGGAGCTACTGTCACACGACCATCGGTCATAGTAGAGCAAAGTGCAGATTACGGACTGAACTAATGCCAAGGGTCTTGCTACCCTCATTTTCATCAACATCAGAACCCTTCAAAGCATTTAAAAAATTCAATTTAGGTCTAAGTTTTTGTTGTTCTTGTTGATGAGACCCTACCTTCACCTCATCAACTTTAGAACCCAACATATGGTTCATTTCTGGAACAACATTAGAAGCTTGGACAGTAGAGTGTGTCTCTACACTAACATCGAGAATCGGCTTGAAGGCGAAATCCTCATCCCATGGCTATTCAACATATCTTACAGTTCTAATCTTAATGTATGTCCAGACTTAACTTGATTGTGTTGTTCAATGTTAGAGCTAAACATTGGAACATTTTCCACAGAAGAACATAGAGACATTATGGTAGCATACAAATACTAGAGAGAACAAAATTCTAAGAAGATAAAGCGAGTCCAAGAAGCAACCTAAGCTCGAAATAACAGCAACCTAACTCATAAACAACAAGATGCAAATTAGTTCATGAAGGAAGAAGAGAATTACAGAATTACGAGGCCAATATCTCCCAGCACACTGATTGTAACAATAATCCATTCGGTAAAGATGTAGAGTAGGTTCCAAAGAACAACATACTCAAATATGGTAACGATCCAACGGTGAACAAAGGAGATCAAGCTACGACAAACCACTCCGAAACTAGCAAGAAAAATGAAACTTTTCCAAAGAACTGTGATTTAATCTTCACATATGGCAAAGGCCTTCATGTCTATGACAGCCATAAGAGAAATCATGAAGAAAATCCATTCACTATGCTGCAACTTCACCACTTCTTCATAGTTCCAGAACTGAAAATGCAGAATAGTAGACATATTGCGAGATCAATATCTCTTACCTCATTCATTGGATAACAAATCCGTTCGGTCAATTTTGAGAGAAGGTTGGAAGGAACAACATAGTCAGAAATGAGAACAATCCAACGGTGGACGGAGTAGATGTAGCTCCGACAGCACCACACTCTCTCTCTTTCTCTCTTTTCTCTCTCTCTCTCTCTCAAGTTTCTGTTTAGGTGCTATTACAGTTTTTGAGAAAAATGTTTAGATACATTGGACAACCCCTCGAATTGTGATCCCATACCTTCTTCACTAAGGGCATGAACTCGTCATGATTCATCCACGTATCGAAGAATCTGAATGGTTTCTTTATGTTCTGATCATTGCCAATAACCTTTTTTTTTTTGGTAAGTTGACGTATGTATTAAAAGAAGAAGATATAAACATTATAAGGGGCATACCCCAGATTTACAATGATAACGAAACATAAAACAACATATGGCTACGGGCTAGCCACCGACCATAAAGCTGAAACCTCACTAGATTCGTTAGGGAAACCAATACAACCAGCTAACTAACAAATTAAGAATCTATGGTATTCACCCTCCAAGCTCGTTGGATCCTTTTGTTTTCATTTGTTGGTGCGACATTCCTCATCAAATCAAGCTTATCACGAATGATACATTCGATTTGATTAAAGACCAAATTCGAAGTTCTAGACATTCCAGCAAAGATCCTTGCATTCCGTTCTTGCCAGACATGATACACTGTAGCTGCAAAACTCAGTTTACGAGAAAAATTAACGAAACTCTTGCCATGCCAAGAGACAGTGGCCCATCGAATCCATTCATCCCAGCCTTTTGTCATTCTTGGAATGTCGCATCTGTCACAAACATCCCACCAGATCGCTTTAGTATAGGAGCATTCAAAGAACAAGTGGTTGTGATCCTCATTGTTGCGGAGACAGAGCGAGCATCTATTGGGACCATGTATACCAAACCGATGAAGTTTATCTTGAGTTGTGAGTTTCGTTGGACAGCCATCCATAGAAGAAATGAATGTCTTGGAACAAAGCATTCTTGAACCACACAATCTCATGCCATTCAACCATCCGACGATGACGTCTTAGTTGTTCCCAAGCTACTTTGATCGAGAATCGTGATTTGGCGAATCCAACCAAACTATCTCATCCTTTTGCGCCATCTTAGGATTAGAATTGGAAGGAATAGCTTCTATAATGGGGTGCCACCAATAGCTTGGGTGGTAGGATTTTTCCATTCGAGTTATGAATTAGCACATTCACCTTCGCGTTCTTGGCCATACCGAATCATAGATGAATCTTTCCCCGTAAGAATCCGCGAGTGGGCTGTGAGGATGCCAATTGTCAAACCATAGAGAGGTTGTCATTCCATCTCCTATGATGTACTTCATCTTCGGCCATGCTAAGGATCCGAGCTTTAGAATCTTTCCCCAAGCCCAAGAGCAATTGTGGTGTCTTGATTGTCCAGAAATTCCTACCTCGCAGCGGATTGGATCGACCCAAGTAGACCATATTGAGCCATCCGAGTCATTGCACGGGTTCCAAATGTGTTTCAACAAAGCAATCTTGTTCCATTCTGTTATCTGTTTTATTCCTAGCCCCCCTCCTTTTTTGGAAGACATACCCGATCCCAAGCCACTTTAGCCCAGTAGTTCTCATATCTGAACCTCGACCAAAGAAAGGATTTCATAATTTGCTCCACATTTTTAATTACTTGCCCAGGGAAGAGAAAGAGAGATGCCCAATAGACTTGTATGGAAAATAAAGCTGAATTAATCAGTTGTACCCGTCCCGCATACGAGAGTGTTCTACAAGTCCAATGTCAAACTTTAGAGGTGATTCGATCCACGAGGCCCTTACAATAAAATGACCTTTAGTCCGGACAAGAGAAGAGGTACTCCCAAATATTTCATAGGGAGCTCCCCTCTCTAAACCCAAGAATATGAATAATTTGCTCCCTATCAGCATTTAACACACCGCTCAAGAAGATGTCACTTTTGTTTGGATTTGGATTGCCAATAACCTTTACTACCATAGGAGAATGGTCTGACATACCCGAAGGCAAAAATCTCGCTTCCAATAATGAGAAGTTCAAATTCCACTTCTCATTGACAAGCACTTTATCTAGTTTCCGCATAATCAGATTCACAGGACATTTGTTCAACCAAGTATAATGCATACCTGAATACCGAAGATCATCTACTTTCGCTTCTCGAATACAGGTATCCAATATGTTCATAGTACCAGCCCACGTAGTAGACCCTCTTAACTCTGTCCAGACGGGTTGCGGATAGCATTAAAGTCACCCATAAGAATCCACGGGGTTGACTCCCATCCATCACTACGACTCACTATATCGGACCATAATGCCTCACGTAAGGAAGCATTATTGTCTCCCTAAATAATTGAAGTATTGAAACAGATATTGGTAGCTAATATAGTGACAGAAACATGAATAGCCTGGTTTGACATTCCGAAAACATCCACCTTCATCATATCAGCATTCCAACAAACCCAAATACGACCACGAGAAGAGAAATCATAATTATAGAAGAAGGACCAAGTACGTAGAAGAAGTTGAGAAACATTATCTTTATTCTTGTCTCTAACTCGAGTTTCAACCAAATCAAAAGTAGCTATCCTCTCTTGATGGATGAGCCGACGCAATGCTGAATGCTTTATAGGATCATTCAAACCTCTAACATTCCAACATCCAATAATCATAGGAAAATAGAGAGGAGTACAAACAGCAACACAAAGATTACCTTGACGTGCCTCCCGAAGAGGAGACAGATTTCTTATTCTTCTTTGAAGAAGCTTTTGAACCCTTTTTCTTTTTCTCTAGAGAGTCTCTAGCCTTAGTAGCTAACTGATTAACAGTTTCCCTTTTGGTGGAATTCAGGGTTTGAGGGGTTGTCAGGATCGTTGACATCAACTCCTTATCGGTTCGTTCCCCATCTGTATCACCTCCCATTGCGTCCATATCTTGATCTAAAGCAGTACTTGTAGCCCCTTGCTCCTGCTTCATGTCTTCTCGTAAACTCTTCAAGACAAGAGGAGAGGAAGGATTTTCATCTTCATAAGAATCAGCATTGCGCACATCTGATGCCGCATGATCATTCATATTACAATCAAACATATGTATACCAGATGTTGAACAACCATTCTCATTACAATTACCCGCTTTAGATGCCAAGGGATCATTCTCACCTCTCACAGAACCCTTATTTTGTTTACCAACTACCTGCCACTGAAACTGATTCTGCTTGTTATGCGCAGATTTAGAGTTCATAGCTCCTACATTCCTCTTACCCTCTGCCACCATTTTAAGATTATCAATGTTATTAGTAACACATAGCGCTGTGGTGTGTCCAAAGACATTGCAATTACTGCACTTCGACGGTATCCATTCATACTCAGCTGAAATTGTTATGAATAACCCATTTGGACAGCGAAGGTTATATTCCTTAACTAGCGTCTTTGAAGCATCTATCTTAACGCAAACTCTTGCGTAACTAAACCTTTTGCACAACAATGTAGTATGATCCGCATGAAGGGGGACTCCAATAGCACTCGCTACACAGCTCAACCCCTTAATAGTCCAATACTCTAGAGGGATATTTTACAGCGTAACCAATACCAGAACTCTGGCCAAATCATCTTTCAAAAATTGCATGTTTGGTTGCCAACGTTTAAGCACCAAAGGCCTTTTGCCATGTGCCATAGGGCTCTTTCCAGCACATTAGTGGCATGATCGACAGAATCAAAAGTGAAGAGGAAGAAACCATTATTCGAAGATAAAACTTTTGATAGACCATAGGAGCCCCGTATTCTTTTGGAAATAGAATTAACAATGGGATACGGTAATTTCTGCCCCACAAAATAACCAATTAGGGTGGATTTCCAAAGTTCGCAGCCATCTTCAATCACATCAAGTGGAGGAGCTACTGTCACATGACCATCAGTCATAGCAAGGGGAGCAAAGTGCAGATTACGCACTGAATTAATACCAAGGATCTTGCTACCCTCATTGTCATCAACATCAGAACCCTTCAAAGCATTTAAAAAATTCAATTTGGGTCTAAGGTTTAGTTGTTCTTGTTGCTGAGACCCTACCTTTACCTCATCAACTTTAGAACCCAACACATGGTTCATTTCTGGAACAACATTAGAAGCTTGGATATTAGAGTGTTTCTCTATGGTAACATCAGAATCAGCTTGAAGCTGAGAAATCCTCATCCGATGGCTATTCAACATATCTTGCAGTTCTAATCTTAATATATGTCCAGACTTAACTTGATTGTGTTGTTCAATGTTAGAGCTAACAATTGGAACATTTTCCATAGAAGAACATAGAGACATTATGGCAGCATACAAATACTAGAGAGAACAAAATTCTAAGAAGATTCAGATTCAGATTAGTTCATGAAGGAAGAAGAGAATTATAGAATTACGAGGCCAGTATCTCCCAGCACATTAATTGTAACAATGATCTGTTCGGTCAAGATATAGAGCAGGTTCCGAAGAACAACATACTCAAAAATGGTAACGATCCAATGGTGAACAAAGGAGACCAGACTACGACAACACCACTCTGAAACTAGCAAAAAAATGAAACTTTCCAAAAAGCTGTGATTTAATCTTCAAGTATGGCAAGGGCCTTCATGCCTATGATAGCCATAAGAGAAAACATGAAGAAAATCCACTCGCTCTGCTGCAACTTCACCACTTCTCCATAGTTCCAGAACTGAAAATGCAAAATAGTAGAAATATTGCGTGATCAATATCTCTCACCTCGTTGATTGGAACACAGATCCGTTCGATCAATGTTGAGAGAAGGTTGGAATGAACAATATAGTCAGAAATGAGAACGATCCAACGGTGGACGGGATTGATGTAGACAGCACCACACTCTCTCTCTTTCTCTCTACAGAAAAATAATGGTCAATTTCTATACTTACTCTTGCATTCTTTTGTTAGAACACTAATATCTTTATTTATTTCCCTTTGATACTATCTCTCCTTTCGAATCCTCATTTTTTTTTTCCATAAAACCACATCAAAATACATGAAATCCCCTCAGTTTCTTGGCTGCCGAAAACCTTGCCACACTTAGAAACTATGTTGCAGCAGCCCATCATCTTCGTCATGGCATTTGGAATTTAAATTCTACATCGGGAGGAGGTTGTGAGTTGTTTTGATCTGACATGATAGTACCTACAAAAATTGATTAGTGGTAAAAAAAATCCTCACGTCGCTCGTATTCCGCTCAAACACTCTTAATATCCTCACACACTCACACCTTTAGTCTCACTTTTTGCGGTCCTTGCGGAACTAAAACCAACACCAAATAGAATCAACTTAGCAGCGCAATCCAAATATGTATATATGACTTAAAGAAGCAATAAAAACCAGAAAACAAGCAAAAAAGAAACTGCGATGATAGTTTCGTAAGTAGCAAGCGAATTGATCTAAAATATGAACGAAACTGAAGACTTATGCAAAAGGATGAAACAACACCCAAATATGTTGGATATGATGAAGATATACTGCAAGAAACAAAAACAACAGGAAGAAATATAATTTCAAAAGTTGACGCAAAACAGACTCGTTTATGACAAGTCTGAATCTGGATCTTAAAGAAAATGATGTCCAATTTAGCTATAATTTTAGATCTAGTGCGATATCAACCCAAAAATACAGAATATAAAGTTTGAGAAATTTACGAAAAGATATGACATACTGACGTTACCTAGGCACCAGCACTATTGGAAACGAAAACCCCCACCCAATGAATATTGATTCGCGAACGAGAAGTACAAGGATGACGCCACGAAGCCAGTTGTTCTTCGATAAGTCGTTTTCAGTTCTTTAGAGAACCAAGGAAGGGAGATTATCCCACCAACACACAACATGTACAGCAAAGAAGCTTAATTAATCTAAAAATTGCATAACCTTACATGTTTGGTTATGCCTTTATTTATTATAACTCTAGACTTAAAGAAACCCTAATGGACCCCCCTTAGGTGGACTTATATAAAGCTCACTTATAATTGATCCAAATAAATAATAATAACTCAAAAACTAAGAATTTCATATAAGATATGATATACTGACGTAAATATATTATGAATCAAACCTGATTAGACCTGAAATTGAAAACCAAAGCAAACGATATCCAATTCACCCAAAAACATCTTTGTGAAATTGGAGTGAATTCCAAGTTGATTTGATCCAATATTCTCTTGTTTAGTTTTCTGCGGTAGAAACCAATAAACATCTTTGTGAATGTTTTTTTTTTTTTGCTTTTCTCTTTTCTCGTTTTGTTTTTATTTTTGATGCTACTGATATATTTTGAACAATAACATAATGAGATAAAAAAAAAATTTATATGCTGCAAATTCAAGGATAAGAAGAAAATGGAGACCAAGAAATTTTTGCAGAATGAACAAGAAACAAAAATTTCTAAAGGATATAACCTGATTAATGGAGCCAAGCTCTGATACCAAATCATGTAAACCTTATGATTACAAACTGAATTTTTTAATTTTAATGATTCTTGCATTCTTCAGTTCTTGAACGAACTGAATCTGATTTATCGAAGATTATCTGGTTTCGTGGCATCATTATACTCATTACAATAGTGTTGGTGTCTTGGGGAAGGTTTCCATTCCATTGTGCTAGATTTCTAAGATTTGAACACATAAAAGAATTGTACAAGGGTTTGATGTGTCCGGCCCAATACCAGCCTTGTTAGGCTTGTTTTTTCCTAATGCTACAAGGATAAAAAGTCAGCAATTGATTCTCTTAATTAAGTAAGGAAGTTGGCCATATGTTATTCCTAAAGAGAGGAGGACTATTTAATGCTTTTCCTAACTTAGGAATGAAAGTAATTAAATCAGCAACAAAAGAGGAAATTTGTTTTCTTATTTGTCAAAGTTAAACAAGGAAATCCAAGCTAATCAAGGACATCAAGGGGGGGCAGCAACACAAATTTTCCAAATCAGATTTGTGCTAGTTTATTTGGGACTTCTTAAGGGTGACAAATCTGATTCTAGCATATTTAGCACGATAATTTTCGGAATTTTATTATTTTTATTATTTTCTTCTTAGTTTTTGGGTTATTATTACTTATTTGGGTCAATTGTAAGTGGGCTTCATATAAGTCCACCTAAGGGGGGTCCATTAAGGTTTTCTTAAGTCTAGAGTCAGTATAAATAAAGGCATAACCAAACATGTAAGATTACGCAATTTTCAGATCAATAAACTTCTTTGCTGCACTTATTGTGTGTTGGTGGGATAATCTCCCTTCCTTGGTTCTCTAAAGAACTGAAAACGACTTATCGAAGAACAACTGTCTTCGTGGCGTCATCCTTCTACTTCTCATTCGCGAATCAATATTCGTTGGGTGGGGGTCTCCGTTTTCAATAGTGCTGGTGCCTTGGTACAAGTTATCTTTGTGTCACACTCCTATCAAACCTGATTTACTTGGCTTTCCGGGAATTGGTGTCTTTGCGTGTGGGTTGCGTGACCACGTGATCACGAGGTTCGCATCATTTGGTATCAGAGCTTGACTCCATTAATCAGGTTATATCCTTCTAAAATTTTTGTTTCTTGTTGATTCCGCAAAAAAATTCCTTAGTATCCAATTTCTTCTTCTCCTTTAATTTGCGGCATATAAAAAAAATTGTTATTTCATTCTGTTTTTGTTTAAAATATATCAGTAGCATCAAAAACAAAAACAAAAAAAGAGAAAAGAGAAAAGCAAAAAAAAAAAATCGTTCAAAAAAAGATGTTATTGGATTTTGCCGCAGAAAACTAAACAAGAGAAAATTGGGTGAAATCAACTCGGAATTAGCTCAAATTTTATAATCTGATTACCGGGCTCCTAATCGCACCTGATATCAAATTTGGGGTCAATTGGATATCGTTTGCTTTGGGTTTCAAATTCGGGTCTAATTAGGTCTGATTCATAACGTTTTTGCGTCAGTATATCAAATCTTATCGTAAATTGCTCAAACTTTATATTCTGTCTATTTGGGTTGATATCACACTATATCTGAAATTTTAACTCAATTGGACGTCATTTACTTTAGGTTCCAGATTCGGACTTAACTCTTCGTAAACGAGTCTGTTTTGTGTCAACTTTTGAAATTCGCTTGCTTTCTGTTGTTTTCATTTCTTGCAGTTTATCTTGATCATATACAACATATTTGGGTGTTGTTTCATCATTTTGCATATTTTTTGTTTCTGTTTTTTCTTCGAGTCTTCAGTTTCGTTCATATTTCGGATAGACTCGCTTGCTACTCGCGAGACTATCATCGCAGTTTTGTTTTGCTTGTTTTATAGTTTTTATTGCTTCTTGAGTCATATATATATTTGGATTGCGCTCCCAAGTTGGTTCTATTTGGTGTTGGTTTCAGTTTCGCAAGAACCGCGGAAGGTGAGACGAGAGGTGTGAGCGTGTGAGGATATTAAGAGTGTTTGAGCAAAACACGAGCGACGTGAGGATAATTTTTTTTTTTACCACTAACCAATTTTTGCAGGTACTATCATGTCAGATCAAAACAACACACCACCCCATCCCGAGGGAGAACTTACGTTCCAAATGCAAGCCATGACGAGATGATGGAGAGGATGAATTTTGTGATGGGAAATGTGTGTGACAGACTTGATAGGGTAGAGAAACGTGGTAACGAGGCTGGTACAAGCACTCAAAATATGAGGAAGCTTGGGGCTGAACCGAAAGCAAACAATGGCGGTAGGGCCGAAAGGCCAAGGTGGGCTGATTATGAGGATTTTGAGGAGGCCGTTGATGATATTGGTGATAGTGGTTTTGAGGATGAGGCCATAGGCCATCGGGAAGGTTTTCGGCAGCCTAGAAACCGAAGGGATTATGGGAATAGAACTAGGGGCCAATTCGGCCAAAGGGAAAATTCCCTTAGTGTTGGGTGACATGCTGATTTAGATGGTGATTTGGATGCTATCAAACTGAAAGTACCTTCTTTCCAAGGTAAAAACGATCCCGAGGCATATTTGAAGTGGGAGAAAAAGGTGGATTGGATTTTTGATTGCCATAACTATTCGGAAGTGAAGAAAGTAAAATTAGTAGTCATCGAATTCACAGATTATACACTGATATAGTGGGATCAGAATGTTATTAGTAGAAGAAGGAGTGGAGAGAGGCCGGTAGCGTCGTGGGAGGAGATGAAAGTGTTGATGAGAAGGCGATTTGTGCCTAACCACTATTATAGAGATTTGTATTTGAAATTGCAGGGTTTGAATCAGGGTTCTAGGTCCGTGGATGAGTATTTCAAGGAGATGGAGATTGCTATGATTCGGGCCAATGTGATTGAGGATCGGGAAGCTACCATGGCTAGATTTCTAAATGGGCTGAATAGGGACATTGCGAATGTTGTAGAATTACAACATTGTGTGGAATTGGAGGACATGGTCCATATGGCAACAAAGGTGGAGAGGCAAATAAAAAGAAGGGGCAGTACATGTTTTCAGACCAATTCGGTTTCATCATCCTCAACATGGAGGCCGAATTTGAAAAGAGAGGGGGTTGTCCAACCAAAGCCTTATGCAAAGGTCGAACCTTCTAACGCCAAAAAGGATACTCATACAGATGGGAAAGGTAAATCTGAATCTCAACCTACTCGTGATAGAGATATTAAATGCTTTAAGTGTTTAGGGAAGGGGCACATTGCATCTCAGTGTCCAAACCGAAGAGTTATGCTTACAAGAGACAATGGGGAGGTTGAATCTGAAAGTGAAGAGATGCCACCTTTGGTGGATTGTAGTGATGAGGAGATTGCATATCCTGTTGAGGGGGAGGCCTTGGTTATAAGGCATGCGCTGAACATGCAAATCAAAGAAGATGATATAGATCAGCAACGAGAAAATATATTTCACACTCGATATCACATCTAAAAGAAGGTATGTAGCATGATAATTGATGGAGGTAGTTGTGCTAATGTTGCTAGTGATACTCTTGTGAAGAGATTGAATCTGAGTTGTGTTAAGCATCCGAGGCCTTATAGATTGCAATGGTTGAATGAATGTGGTGAAGTGAGGGTTACTAAGCGAGGTTGTGATTGCGTTTGCTATTGGGAAGTATTCCGATGAGATTTTGTGTGATGTAGTCCCAATGCATGCTAGTCACTTACTTTTGGGGCGTCCATGGCAGTTTGATCGGAAAGCGATTCATGATGGGTTTAGAAATAGGTTCACTATTGTAAAGGATGGTAAAACCATCACTCTTGTACCTCTTTCTCCAAAACAAGTGTATGATGATCAAATGAAATTAAAAAGGGAATGTGAGGATGGGAAGAGTGAAAATTCACGTGAGGACAATGGTGAGAGAAAACCATCAGATTCGGCTAAACCTAAATCATTAATTAAATCGGTTGAGAGTGGAGGTAAAAACCGAGGAGTGAAGAAAGTAAGCTTGTGTGATGATAATACTGTGGAAAAATTAAAGAAACAACCCAATTTTTATGCAAAGGGATCTCAAATCAGATCTGCATTTTTCACTAATAAGCCAATGATCTTACTTGTGTATAAGAAGGCTTATTTTAACACTAACGATCTTGATTATGCTATTCCTAGCGTGGCTGTTTCTTTGATGCAGGAGTTTGATGATGTATTCCCTGAAGACATCCCTAATGGATTACCACCATTAAGGGGGATTGAACATCAAATTGATCTTGTGCCGGAGCTTCAATTCCTAACCGTCCAGCCTATAGAAGCAACCCCGAGGAGACGAAGGAGCTTCAAAGGCAAGTAGATGAGTTGATGATGAAGGGGTACATTCATGAGAGTATGAGTCCTTGTGCTGTGCTAGTGCTACTTGTGCCTAAAAAGGATGGTACATGAAGGATGTGTGTCGATTGTTGTGCCGTCAATAACATAACGGTAAAGTATCGACATCCTATTCCTAGGCTTGATGACATGTTAGATGAGTTACATGGATCATGTATTTTCTCTAAGATTGACTTAAAAAGTTGGTACCATCAAATTAGGAAGAAAGAGGGTGATGAGTGGAAAATAGCATTTAAGATTAAGCATGGTTTGTATGAATGGTTAGTCATGCCGTTTGGACATACAAATACACCTAGCACGTTTATGCTTTTAATGAATCATGTATTGCGTACGTTTATAGGTAAGTTTGTTTTTGTGTATTTTGATGACATTTTGATCTGTAGCAAGAACTTAAATGAGCATCTTGATCATTTGCGTAATGTACTTAGTGTGTTGCGTAGTGAGCAGTTATATGCTAATCTTAAGAAGTGTACCTTTTGCATGGAAAAAATTGTGTTTCTTGGCTATGTCGTAAGCTCGCGGGGGTATCGAGATGGACGAGGAGAAAGTTAAGGCCATCCGGGATTGGCCTACACCAAAATCGGTAAGTGAGGTAAGGAGTTTTCATGGACTTGCTAGTTTTTATAGAAGGTTTGTGAAGGATTTTAGTACTATTGCTGCACCTTTAACTGAAATTGTGAAAAAATCTATTGGATTCAAATGGAATGGTGAACAGGATGAGGCTTTTAATTTGTTGAAAGATAAACTTTGTTCGACACCTGTTTTAGCTTTGCCAGACTTTACAAGAGCTTTTGAAGTTGAATGTGATGCGTTAGGTATTGGTATAGGAGGCCCATCCAGGTGTTAATGCAGGATAGGAGGCCCATTGCGTATTTCAGCGAAAAACTTAATGGGGCAGCCTTAAATTACCCTACATATGACAAGGAGCTCTATGCCTTGGTAAGAACTTTAGAGATGTGGCAACATTACCTGTGGCCCAAGGAGTTTGTGATACATTCTGATCATGAATCATTGAAGCACTTGAAAGGGCAAGGTAAGTTGAGTAGGAGACATGCCAAAATGGGTTGAATTTATTGAAACCTTTCCGTATGTGATCAAGTATAAGCAAGGGAAAGAAAACATTGTGGCTGATGCACTTTCGTGCAGGTATGTTCTTTTATCTACTTTGAATGCTAGATTTCTAGGATTTGAACACATAAAAGAATTGTACAAGGATGATAGTGATTTTGCAAATGTTTACGATGCTTGCGAAACTTTGGCTTTTGGAAAGTTTTATAGACTTGATGGATATTTGTTTAAAGAGAATTGTTTGTGTGTTCCATTAAGTTCTATGCGTGAATTGCTTGTACGTGAAGCACATGGAGGCGAGTTGATGGGGCATTTTGGTGTTGTTAAGACTTTGGATGTGTTGCATGAGCATTTTCATTGGCCTAAAATGAAAAAAGATATGCAACGCATATGTGATAAATGCATAACGTGTAGAAAAGCAAAGTCTAGGACTCAACCACATGGCTTGTATACCCCTTTACCTGTACCGAAAGAACCATGGGTAGACATTTCAATGGACTTCGTCTTAGGTTTACCTAGGTCAAAACGGGGTAGGGATTCCATCTTTGTAGTTGTTGATAGGTTTTCAAAGATGGCACACTTCATTCCATGTCATAAAACTGATGATGTAACTAACATTGCTGATTTGTTCTTTAGGGAGATAGTACGGCTTCACGGGGTCCCTAAGAGCATTGTTTCGATAGAGATGTTAAGTTCCTTAGCTATTTTTGGAAGGTGTTATGGGGAAAATTGGGTACTAAACTGTTGTTTTCAACTACTTGTCACCGCCAAACAGATGGACAAACCGAAAGTAGTTAATAGGACCTTAACACAACTTCTGCGTGCTGTCATTCAAAAAAACTTAAAGAATTGGGAAGATTGTTTGCCATTTATAGAGTTTGCATATAATCGTAGAGTGCACTCTACTATTGAATTTTCACCATTTGAAATTGTGTATGGATTTAACCCTTTAACTCCAATGGATTTGATTTCTTTGCCAATTGATGAAAGGGTTAGTCTGGATGGTAATCGTAAAGCACAGGTGATGAAAACACTTCACGAGAGTGTGCGGCAACAGATTGAAAAGAGGAATCGTGTGTATGCGACCAAAGCCAATAAGGGGAGCAAACATGTTGTCTTTCAGCCCGGCGATTGGGATTGGGTGCATATGCATAAGGAGAGATTTCCGACCCATAGAAAATCAAAGCTACAACCACGCGGAGATGGGCCATTTCTTTTTTTTTTTTGGTAAGTTGACGTATGTATTAAAAGAAGAAGATACAAACATTATAAGGGGCATACCCCAGATTTACAATGATAACAGAAACATAAAACAACAGATGGCTACAGGCTAGCCACCGACCATAACACTGAAACCTCACTGGATTCGTTAGGGAAACCAATACAACCAGCTAGCTAACAAATTAAGAATCTATGGTATTCACCCTCCAAGCTCGTTGGATCCTTTTGTTTTCATTTGTTGGTGCGACATTCCTCATCAAATCAAGCTTATCACGAATGATACATTCGATTTGATTAAAGACCAAATTCGAAGTTCTAGACATTCCAGCAAAGATCCTTGCATTCCGTTCTTGCCATACATGATACACCGTAGCTGCAAAACTCGGTTTACGAGAAAAATTGACGAAACTCTTGCCATGCCAAGAGACGGTGGCCCATCGAATCCATTCATCCCAGCCTTTTGTCATTCTTGGAATGTCGCATCTGTCACAAACATCCCACCAGATCGCTTTAGTATAGGAGCATTCGAAGAACAAGTGGTTGTGATCCTCATTGTTGCGGAGACGAGAGGGAGCATCTATTGGGACCATGTATACCAAACCGATGAAGTTTATCTTGAGTTGTGAGTTTCTGTTGGACTGACCATCCATAGAAGAAATGAATGTCTTGGAACAGCATTCTTGAACCACACAATGTCATGCCATTCAACCATCCGACGATGACGTCTTAGTTGTTCCCAAGCTACTTTGATCGAGAATCTGTGATTTGGTGAATCCAACCAAACTATCTCATCCTTTTGCCCCATTTTAGGATTAGAATTGGAAGGAATAGCTTCTATAATGGGGTGCCGGCCAATAGCTTGGGTGGTAGGAGTTTTCCATTCGAGTTATGAATTAGCACATTCACCTTCGCGTTCTTGGCCATACCCGAATCATAGATGAATCTTTCCCCGTAAGAATCCGCGAGTGGGCTGTGAGGATGCCAATTGTCAAACCATAGAGAGGTTGTCATTCCATCTCCTATGATGTACTTCATCTTCGGCCATGCTAAGGATCCGAGCTTTAGAATCTTTCCCCAAGCCCAAGAGCAATTCTGTGGTGTCTTGATTCTCCGAGAAATTCCTACCTCGCAATGATTGGATCGATCCAAGTAGACCATATTGAGCCATCTCGAGTCATTGCACAGGTTCCAAATATGTTTCATCAAAGCAATCTTGTTCCATTCTGTTATCCGTTTTATTCCTAGCCCCCCTCCTTTTTTGGAAGACATACCCGATCCCAAGCCACTTTAGCCCCGGTAGTTCTCATATCTGAACTGACCAAAGAAAGGATTTCATAATTTGCTCCACATTTTTAATTACTTGCCCAGGTAAGAGAAAGAGAGATGCCCAATAGACTTGTATGGAAAATAAGACTGAATTAATCGGTTGTACCCGTCCCGCATACGAGAGTGTTCGACAAGTCCAATGTCGAACTTTAGAGGTGATTCGATCCACGAGGCCCTTACAATAAACAGCCTTTAGTCTGGATGAGAGAAGAGGTACTCCCAAATATTTCATAGGGAGCTCCCCCTCTCTAAACCCAAGAATATGAATAATTTGCTCCTTCTCGGCATTTAACACACCGCTCAAGAAGATGTCACTTTTGTTTGGATTTGGATACGGACTGATAGGTCTTGAAACTTTGTGAGCACCGTTCGATCATACGAATTGACTTTACATCCCCGTTGCTAAAAATCATCAAGTCGTCAGCAAAACAAAGATGAGAAATTTTGTCCTTCTTGCATCTCCGGTGGAACTTGAATTCTTGGTTGGCACTCATCTTGCAGAATAGCCCCGAAAGGATTTCCATACATAGGACAAACAAATATGGCGACAATGGATCCCCTTGTCTCGCCCCTCTTCCCCCTTGAAAGTAACCCGCAAGCTCACCATTGACGTTGATAGAGAATTGACATGATGTAACACAAACCATGATCCAATCAATGACTGTTCTAGGGAATCCCATTTTTATTAACATGGCGTCAACGAAATCCCACCGCATCGAGTCATAAGCCTTCATCGGATCAACTTTCATAGCACAACGAGCAGGTCCCGTAGATTTATGATAGCCTTTCATTAGTTCCGAGACAAAAGAATGTTATCACCGATTCGCCGTCCCGAGATAAAAGCGATCTCGATATGGACCAACTAAGGATGGCAAAACAACTTTGATTCTCCCAGGCTAGAATCTTAGCGATGCATTTGTACACCTGTATTGCAGCAAGATATAGGACGAAAATCAGTCAACCTTGTAGGATTAGCAACTTTAGGAATAAGAGAAATGGATGTAGCATTCATTTCTTTAAGCATTCTACGAGTCTGAAAGAAGGATCTAACAGCATTCATTTACTTTAGGAATAAGAGATGGGCCATTTCAGATCCTTGAGAGGATCAAGGACAATGCATTTGCTAGGTGAGTATGGTGTTATGCTACCTTCAATGTTTCTGATCTTACTCTGTTTGATATAGGTGATGATTCGAGGTCGAATCCTTTTGAAGAGCGAGGGGATGATACGGATTAGCCCAACACCAAGCGTAATCATGCCAACTGATTAGTACTTAAAAGTGCATTTTTATCAAGGTTTTGTATCATCATTTTGCACTTGAAGTATCAATAACTCCTTAACTAAAGCATGTTTTATAATAACATATCTAATTATATAAGATACCTTTAATTTATGGTAAATGTTCATCTTAAATGTAGGCCTATCACATAAATGAAAGAATTGATTGATGAGTTGAAGTACTGAAATTGAAAGGACAAAGAGATGGCCAAACTTAGAAAAGAGATGTTGGTGCAGTCCAAACTGGAACACTGTTCGGTAATTGGGTCATATCTGGAGCTGTATATCTGGATTTAGGTCCATTTTATATGGATGGAAAGATAAGACATAGGCCTACAACTTTCATGTGGAGCCCAAGATTTAACAAGGCCGTTTTCAAGTCCAAATTGTAGCAACAAAGAAGAAGTCTGAATCTGTCCTGCAACCCAGACATTGTTCAGTGTTCAGCCCATATCTCAAGTTCTAGAAATCCAAATGATCTCAAATTTTTACCCTGGAAAGATGAGACAATTTCCTAGAACTTTCATGATTTAAGTTTGTTCAAATTATGATGTCATCAATGACGTTTTTGGCAGACAAGAAGATAAGAATTGTCACCAAGTCAAGATGTGGCCACCCACTCATCAATTAGTCAACAAATCAATAGTTCCGAATTTTTGCCTATAAAAGGAGACATTTGCCATGTATTTAGGCATCTTGGTGTTCAGATCAAGATCATGCTCTTGTTTTCTCTCTTTGTATTACTTATGTTTTGCTTTTATTAATATCAAGTTTATACCTTTCATTTCCTTTCCTTTACTTAGTTAACCTTTATCTTATTTATGTTCATATTTTGTTTGTTTATGTTTCTTTCTTTCATTATGTTTAACTAAGTTAATTTTGTCAAGGTGAAAAAATTATATTTGCTAATGGTGTAAGAATAAGTATAATATAAACTTAACATGGACTTTAATGTTGGATACTAACATGCTTTATATTTGCTATCTTGTTCACTTTTAATACTTTGCTTGTTAAATGGTTAATCTAGATTTATGTTGTATAACACTTGGTACAACAAATACTTGGCACTTTCATAGCCCATACTGTATGGTATAACCAACACCGAGCTATGAAAGGAACTTGATTTGTTGTTAACATAAGTTATAATCATGAATGCCTGATAACATTTACAAGTATTAGCATTATTCGAATAAGATAGCTAATGTAATCATGTTAACAATTTATAATCTGATTGGAACCTCCTTGTGTGTGGTTTCCAATTGAATAATAAGAGTTTATACTATATTTGTTTGAAATACCATTAGTGGATCCTCTAACCTTGACATTTGTTGTTATCATTGTTTAATCCTTACGTTAATCTTCCATCTCAAAAGTTCTCATCAACTTCTTCCTCTTCTTCTTCACTATTATTATTATCACTGTTATTATTATTGTTGTTGTTGTTGTTGTTGCTATTGTTACTTTTGTTTTATTGTTATCTATAATTTATACAATTAACCTCCCTGTGGTTCGACCCCGGTCTTGCCGGGTTATTTATTACTTCGACACTCCTGCACTTGGGAGAAGACATCAATCTTTTGGTCGTGTCACCAACGACCCATTGGAGGTGCCAATTGGGCCAATCACAAAGAGCTAGGGCAAAGAAGCTTAAAGAAGCATTGAATGGGCTTGTTCAGAATATATGGAGCAAAATGGACCTAGATGGGCTTGAGAAATTTAAGGAGCATGAAGGGCAGCCTTTAATCCATCTAGTTCATGTCCAAGAAGAGCCCAATTCGTGTGGAACATGGGGTTGATGTGTCCGGCCCAATACCAGCCTTGTTAGGCTTGTTTTTTCCTAATGCTACAAGGATAAAAAGTCAGCAATTGATTCTCCTAATTAAGTAAGGAAGTTGGTCATATCTTATTCCTAAAGAGAGGAGGACTATTTAATGCTTTTCCTAACTTAGGAAGGAAAGTAATTAAATCAGCATCAAAGGAGGAAATTTGTTTTCTTATTTGTCAAAGTTAAACAAGGAAATCCAAGCTAATCAAGGACATCAAGGGGAGGCAGCAACACAAATTTTCCAATTCAGATTTGTCCTAGTTTATTTGGGACTTCTTAAGGGTGACAAATCTGATTCTAGCATATTTAGCATGATAATTTTCAGAATTTTATTATTTTTATTATTTTCTTCTTAGTTTTTGGGTTATTATTACTTATTTAGGTCAATTGTAAGTGGGCTTCATATAAGTCCACCTAAGGGGGTCCATTAGGGTTTTCTTAAGTCTAGAGTCGGTATAAATAAAGGCATAACCAAACATGTAAGGTTACACAATTTTCATATCAATAAACTTCTTTGCTTGCACTTATTGTGTGTTGGTGGGATAATCTCCCTTCCTTGGTTCTCTAAAGAACCGAAAACGACTTATCGAAGAACAATTGTCTTCGTGGCGTCATCCTTATACTTCTCGTTCGCGAATCAATATTCGTTGGGTGGGGGTCTCTGTTTTCAATAGTGCTGGTGCCTAGGTACAAGTTATCTTTATGTCACACTTCTATCAAACTGTCTTTGCGTGTGGGTTGCGTGACCAAGTGATCACGAGGTTCGCATCATATACAAGCCATGTGGTTGAGTCCTAGACTTTGCTTTCCTACAAGTTATGCATTTTTCCATTTTAGGCCAATAAAAATGCTCATGCAACACATCCAAAGTCTAAACAACACCAAAATGCCCCATCAACCCGCCCCCATGTGCTTCACGTACAAGCAACTCACGCATAGAACTTAATGGAACACACAATCGACTCTCTTTAAACAAATATCCATCAAGTCTATAAAAATTTCCAAAAGCCGAAGTTTCGCAAGGATTGTAAACATTAGCAAAATCACTATCATCCTTGTACAATTCTTTTATGTGTTGAAATAGTAGAAATCTAGCATCTCGAGTAGATAAAAGAACATACATGCGCGAAAGTGCATCAGCCACAATGTTTTCTTTTCCTTGCTTATACTTGATCACATACGGAAAGGTTTCAATAAATTCCACCCATTTGGCATGTCTCTTACTCAACTTACCTTGCCCTTTCAAGTGCTTCAATGATTCATGATCAGAAACTTCTTAGGCCACAGGTAATGCTGCCACGTCTCTAGAGTTCTTACCAAAGCATAGAGCTCCTTGTCATATGTAGGGTAATTCAAAGCTGCCCCATTAAGATTTTCACTGAAATACACAATGGACCTCTTATCCTGCATTAACATAGCTCTTATACCAATACCCTCCTGACCTGTCCGATTGGAGTCCCCCTTCATGCGGATCATACGACATTGTTGCGTAAAAGGCTTAGTTACGCAAGAGTTTGCGTTGAGATAGATGCTTCGAAGACGTTGGTTAAGGAATATGATCTTCGCTGTCCAAATGGGTTATTCATAACAATTTCAGCTGAATACGAATGGATACCGTCGAAGTGCAGTAATTGCAATGTCTTTGGACACACCACAGCGCTATGTGCTACTAATAACATTGATAATCTTAAAGTGGTGGCAGAGGGTAAGAGGAATCTAGGAGCTATGAACTCTAAATCATGCGGATAACAAGCGAATCGGTTTCGGTGGCGGGTAGTTGGTAAGCGAAACAAGGGTTCTGTGGAGTGGGGAGAATGCTCCCTTGGCATTTAGAGTGGGTAATTGTAATGAGAATGGTTGTTCAACATCTGGTATACATATATCTGATTGTAATATGAATGATCATGCGATATCGATGTGCGCACATCGCTTGTCATGAAGATGAAAATCCTTCCTCTTCTCTTGTCTTGAAGAGTTTACGAGAAGACATGAAAAAGGAGCAAGGGGCTGCAAGTACTTGCTTTAGATCAAGATATGGACGCAATGGGAGGTGATACGGATGGAGAACAAACCGATAAGGAGTTAACGTCAACGATCCCGATAACCCCTCAAACCCCGAATTCCACCGAAAAGAAACGTCAATCGGTTAGCTATTAAGGCTAGAGACTCTCTAGAGAAAAAGAAAAAGGGTTCAAAAGCCTCTTCAAAGAAGAATCGAAATCTAGCTCCTCTCCGGGAGGCACGTCAAGGTAATCTTTGTGTTGCTGTTTGTACTCCTCTCTATTTTCCTATGATTATTGGATGTTGGAATATTAGAGGTTTGAATGATCCTATAAAGCATTCAGAATTGCGTCGACTCATCCATCAAGAGAGGATAGCTTTTTTTGGTGTGGTTGAAACTCGAGTTAAAGACAAGAATAAAGATAATGTTTCTAAACTTCTTCTGCGTTCTTGGTCCTTCTTGTATAATTATGATTTCTCTTGTCGTGGTCGTATTTGGGTTTGTTGGAATGCCGATACGGTGAAGGTGGGTGTTGTTGGAATGTCGGACCAGGCTATTCATGTTTCGTCACTATCTTAGCTACCAATATCGTTTCAATGCTTCAATTATTTATGGAGACAATAATGCTTCCTTACGTAAGGCATTATGGTCCGATATAGTGAGTCGTAGTGATGGATGGGAGTCAACCCCGTGGATTCTTATGGGTGACTTTAATGCTATCCGCAACTGGTCGGACAGATTAGGAGGGTCTACTACGTGGGCTGGTACTATGGACAGATTGGATACATGTATTCGAGAAGCGAAAGTAGATGATCTTCGGTATTCAGGTATGCATTATACTTGGTCGAACCAATGTCCCGTGAATCCGATTATGCGGAAACTAGATAGAGTGCTTGTCAATCCGATGCCGCATGATCATTCTCATTACAATTACCCACTTTAGATGCCAAGGGAGCATTCTCCCCACTCACGTAATCCTTGTTTCGTTTACCAACTACCCGCCACTAAAACCGATTCCGCTTGTTATCTCAGGTTTTAGAGTTCATAGCTCCTAGATTCCTCTTACCCTCTCGCCACCACTTTAAGATTATCAATGTTCTTAGTAGCACATAGCGTTGTGGTGTGTCCAAAGACATTGCAATTACTAGCTACTTTCACAAATCAGTAAATGGAAGACAGAATAGAAATAAGCTTCTATCACTTACAAGGGAGGATGGAGAGGTTGTCGAAGGACACGAGGCGATCAAATCGAAGTAATTGCATACTTCCATCGTGTGTTAGGAGTGGATCGGATGCCTAGGGTTCGAACGAGGAAGTGATGGAATCGGCAATTAACTTGAAACTGTCTTCAACGCATCAGCATCTACTCGCACAAGATGTAACAAGGGAGGAGATTAAGCATGCTATGTTTAGTTTGAAGAACAACAAAGCCCCGGTCCGGATGGCTTTAACGCAGGTTTCTTCAAAAGAATCTGGCACATAGTTGGGGAAGATGTAATCAACGCCGTTAGATCCTTCTTTCAGACTCGTAGAATGCTTAAAGAAATGAATGCTACTTCCATTTCCCTTATTCCTAAAGTTGGTAATCCTACAAGGTTGACAGATTTTCGTCCTATATCTTGCTGCAATACAAGTGTACAAATGCATCGCTAAGATTCTAGCCGGGAGAATCAAAGTTGTTTTGCCATCCTTAGTTGGTCCATATCAGTGCTTTTTTATCTCGGGACGGAGAATCGGTGATAACATTCTTTTGTCTCGGGAACTAATGAAAGGCTATCATAAATCTACGGGACTGCTCGTTGTGCTATGAAAGTTGATCGATGAAGGCTTATGACTCCGTGCGGTGGGATTTTGTTGACGCCATGTTAATAAAAATGGGATTCCTAGAACAGTAATTGATTGGATCATGGTTTGTGTTACATCATGTCAATTCTCTATCAACGTCAATGGTGAGCTTGCGGGTTACTTTCAAGGAGGAAGAGGGCTGAGACAAGGGGATCCATTGTCCCCATATTTGTTTGTCCTATGTATGGAAATCCTTTCGGGGCTATTCGCAAGATGAGTGCCAACCAAGAATTCAAGTTCCATTGGAGATGCAAGAAGGACAAAATTTCTCATCTTTGTTTTGTTGATGACTTGATGATTTTTAGCAACGGGGATGTAAACTCAATTCGTATGATAAGAACCGTGCTCACAAAGTTTCAAGACCTATCGTGTCCGTATCCAAATCCAAACAAAAGTGACATCTTCTTGAGCGGTGTGTTAAATGTTGAGAGGGAACAAATTATTCATATTCTTGGGTTTAGAGAGGGGGAGCTCCCTATGAAATATTTGGGAGTACCTCTTTCTCTCGTCCGGGACTAAAGGCTGTTTATTGTAAAGGCCTCGTGGATCGAATCACCTCTAAAGTTCGACATTGGACTAGTAGAACACTCTCGTATGCGGGGACGGGTACAAGCGATTAATTCAGTCTTATTTTCCATACGGAGTCTATTGGGCATCTCTCTTTCTCTTACCTGGGCAAGTAATTAAAAATGTGGAGCAAATTATGAAATCCTTTCTTTGGTCGGAGGTTCGAGATATGAGAACTACTGGGGCTAAAGTGGCTTGGGATCAGGTATGTCTTCCAAAAAGGAGGGGGGGCTAGGAATAAAAAGGATAACAGAATGGAACAAGATTGCTTTGTTGAAACACATTTGGAACCTGTGCAATGACTCGGATGGCTCAATATGGTCTACTTGGATCGGATCCAATCTGTTGCGAGGTAGGAATTTCTGGACAATCAAGACGCCCACGTAATTGCTCTTGGGCTTGGGGAAAGATTCTAAAACTCGGATCCTTAGCATGGCCGAAGATGAAGTACATCATAGGAGATGGAATGACAACCTCTCTATGGTTTGACAATTGGCATCCTCACGCCCACTCTCGCGGATTCTTACGGGGAAAGATTCATCTATGATTCGGGTATGGCCAAGAACGCGAAGGTGAATGTGCTAATTCATAACTCAGAATGGAAAAATCCTACCACCCAAGCTATTGGCTGGCACCCCATTATAGAAGCTATTCCTTCCAATTCTAATCCTAAGATGGGGCAAAAAGATGAGATAGTTTGGTTGGATTCGCCAAATCACAGATTCTCGATCAAAGTAGCTTGGGAACAACTAAGACGTCATCGTCGGATGGTTGAATGGCATGACATTGTGTGGTTCAAGAATGCTTGTTCCAAGACATTAATTTCTTCTATGGATGGCTGTCCAAGAGAAACTCACAACTCAAGATAAACTTCATCGGTTTGGTATACATGGTCCCAATAGATGCTCATTCTGTCTCCGCAACAATGAGGATCACAACCACTTGTTCTTTGAATGCTCCTATACTAAAGCAATCTGGTGGGATGTTTGTGACAGATGCGACATTCCAAGAATGACAAAAGGCTGGGATGAATGGATTCGATGGGCCACTTGTCTCTTGGCATGGCAAGAGTTTCGTCAATTTTTCTCGTAAACTGAGTTTTGCAGCTACAGTGTATCATGTATGGCAAGAACGGAATGCAAGGATCTTTCTGCTGGAATGTCTAAAACTTCGAATTTGGTCTTTAATCAAATCGAATGTATCATTCGTGATAAGCTTGATTTGATGAGGAATGTCGCACCAACAAATGAAAACAAAAGGATCCAACGAGCTTGGAGGGTGAATACCATAGATTCTTAATTTGTTAGTTAGCTGGTTGTATTGGTTTCCCTAACGAATCTAGTGAGGTTTCAGTTTTATGGTCGGTGGCTATCATGTAGCCATCTGTTGTTTTATGTTTCTATTATCATTGTAAATTTGGGGTATGCCCCTTATAATGTTTGTATCTTCTTCTTTTAATACATACGTCAACTTACCAAAAAAAAATATCCTAAATATGCCAGCATTAGATTTGTCACCATCAAGAAGTCTCAAATAGACTAGAAAATCTGATCTGAAGGTAGAATTTATTCTGAAATCTTCTTTTCTTCAGATTCTGAAATCTGAAGTTAGATTTGTCACCATCCTTGTAAGAAAAGGATTGAGAATTATGACTGTTGCCGTAAAATTGGATAGTTGCACTTTTTACGTCAAAATCCGAATTTGACCTTTCCTGGATCGTATCATTCCCTCTCTCTTAAAGATGATTCGTCCTCGAATCACCAACAAATTGAATGGACAATTTCTTAGCCTCATTTTGAAGCCTTTGAAGTTCTTTTTTCTTGCCAACAATCGTCGCCAACAACTTTGGATGAAAGTAGCAGCTGTTCTATTTTGTATATCATCATTACAGCCTTTTTTCTCCTCTCTTGCTGAAGCTTCTTTGGGCATTGATTGCTGCTATTAACACAACAAGTTCTTGCTTCTTCCCCCCTTATTGACTTTGGATTTTGTTTTTAGAACACTAATCTCTTTATTTCGCTCCCTTTGATACCACCTCTCCTTTTGAATCTGCCTTTTCTTTTGCCATAGCACCTCATCAAAATATATGAAATCACTTCGGTTTCTAGGCTGCCAAAAACCTTCCCGATAGGCTATGGTCTCATCCTTAAAACCAACAGCACCAATATCATCAATGTCCTCCTCATAATCAGCTCACCTAGGCCTTTCGGCCCTACTTCCATTGTTTAATTTCAGTTCAGCCCCACCCTTTCTCACATCTTGGGTACATGTTCCAGCCATGTTTCCATGTTTTCCCACCTTCTCAAGCCTGTCACACACCTTCCCCATCATGAAATTAAAGTTCTCCATCATCTTCGTCATGGCTTGCATTTGGAATTAAAGTTCTACATCGGGAGGGGGTGGTGTGTTGTTTTGAACTGACATGATGATACCTGCAAAAATTGGTTAGTGGAAAAAAAATCCTCATATCGCTCGTGTTTCGCTCAACACTCTCAATATCCTCACAATCTAACACCTCTCGTCTCGCCTTCTTACTGTTCTTTCGAAACTGAAACCAACACCAAATAAAACCAACTTGGCAGCGCAATCCAAATATATATAACTCAAGAAGAAATAAAAACCAAAAAACAAGCAAAACAAAACTGCGATGATAGTCTCGCGAGTAGCAAGCGTGTCTATCCGAAATATGAACGAAACTGAAGACTCGAAAAAAAAACAGAAACGAAATATGAAAAACAATGAAACAACACCCAGATATGTTGGATATGATGAAAATAAATTGCAAGAAACGAAAACAATAGAAAGAATCTGAATTTTAAAAGTTGACGCAAAACAGACTCGTTTACGACAAGTTAAGTCGGAATCTGGAACCTAAAATAAATGATGTCCAATTGAGTTAAAATTTACAATATAGTGCGATATCAACCCAAATAGACAGAATATAAAATTTGATCAATTTACGATAAGGTTTGATATACTGACACAAAATTCAAATGATATCAAATTGACCCCAAAACTAATATGTGGTGCGATTAGAGTCCCAGTAATAACAGAATAAAATTTGAGCTCATTCCAAGTTGATTTGATCAAATTTTCCTTTGTTTAGTTTTCTGCGGCAAAAACAAATCAATGCCTTTTTGAACGAATTTTTTTTATTTTTTATTTTTTTCTCTTTTTTTTATTCTTATGATATATTTTAGTTAGGAACCAAATGAAATAATTATTTTTGTTTCTGAAATGCTGCAAAAATCAAGAGAAGAAGAAATTGGACACTATGGAATTTTTGCGGAAACAACAAGAAACGAAAATTTTCAAAAGGATATAACCTCATTAATGGAGCCAAGCTCTGATACCAAATGATGCGAACCTCGTGATCACGTGCTCACGCAACCCACACGCAAAGACAACAATTCCCGGAAAGCCAAGTAAATCAGGTTTGATAGTAGTGTAACACAAAGATAACTTGTACCTACGCACCAGCACTATTGGAAACGAAAACCCCCACCCAACGAATATTGATTCGCGAACGAGAAGTATAAGGATGACGCCACGAAGACAGTTGTTCTTCGATAAGTTGTTTTTCAGTTATTTAGAGAACCATGGAAGGGAGATTATATTTTTTTTTTGGTAAGTTGTGGAAGGGAGATTATCTCACCAACACACACAAAAAGTGCGGCAAACAAGAAGTTTTATTAATCTGAATTGCCTAACCTTACATGTCTGCTTTTGCCCTTATTTATAGTGACTCCAAACTAAAATAAACCCTAATGGACCCCTTATGTGGACTTATATGATGCCCACTTACAATTAAACCCAAATAATATAAATAAACCCTAAACTAAGAAGAAAATAATAGTAACAATAAGAAATCCAAAATTAATATCCTAAATATGCAAGCATCAGATTTGTCACAATTAAGAAGTCCCAAATAGACTAAGAAATCTGATCTGAAGGTAGAATTTATTCTGAAATCTTATTTTCTTTTTGTAGTTAGGATTAAACGAACAGTCAGTTCACAGCCGATCGTTCTACCACTAAGCTACTGAGGAAGAATAACAATCCTTGTAAGAAAAGGATTCTGAAATAATTATAAATCCTTGCCACACTTGGAAACTATGTTGCAGCCCATTAAAGATCTTCGGAGAATTAGAAGAGTCCCAAATAAGCTGCCACATCCTTTTAGGAAAATAATCGTAGCCAAATAGGAAGTCCACGAGTCAAAAGGAAGTAAATAATAAAATTCGTACAGCCTCTGTTGACCCATGTTTCGATACCTTTCTGAACACTGATTGACCTGAAATTTAAAACCAAGGTAGGAAAACATGTCAGAAGACTCCATATAAAATTGCAGCCCAATCCAACGGTCGGATTGAGAATGATGACTGTTGCCGTAAAACTGGATAGTTGCACTTTTTACATCAAAATCCGAATTTGACATTTCTTAGATCGTATCACGTTTTGTGAAAGATTTCAGTACAATAGCTGCACTCTTGAATGAAGTTATTAAAAAGTCAGTTGGGTTTAAATGGGAGGGGGGGACAAGAATTGGCTTTTGTTCTTTTGAAAGAGAAATTATGTTCTGCACCTGTTTTGGCTTTACTTCACTTTACGAAAGCATTTGAAATAGAATGTGATGCCTCTGGAATGGGAATAGGTGCTGTTTTGATGTAGGATCGAAGACCTATTGCATATTTTAGTGAGAAGTTAAGTAGAGCGATGTTTTATAATAACAAGTCTGATAATAAAGGTAGCTTTAATTTATGGTAAATGCTTATTTTAAATGCAGGCATATCTCACAATTCAAAAGATTGATTGATGTTATTAACTATTGAAAGTGAAAAGACAAAGAAAAGGCTAAGCTTAGAACAGAGATGCTGATTCAATTCAAATTAGAACACTGTTCAATTATTGGGTCATATCTGGAGCTGTAGATCTTGGATTTCAGTTTGATTTATATGGATAGAAAGCTAAGAAATAGGCCTACAATGTTCATGAACAGTGGAAGACCTAAATCTGCCGTTTTCAAATCCAAAGTTTGGCCACAAAAGAGAAGTCAGAATCTGTCCTGCAATCCAGCCTAAACACTAAGTATTTTACCCATATCTAGAGTTTTAGAAGGCAAAATGACGTGAACTTTTGGTAGGTGGAAGGAAAAGACAATTTTCAACAACTTTCATGATAAGACCTGCTCAAATTCTGATGGTAACAATGACATTTCATCTAGACAAGAGCTTGAGCGCTATCCACCACGTCCACCAGCAGCACTACTCAGTATTGTAGACATATCTCGAGCTTTAGTGTTCCAAATGCTCTGAAATTTGGTGGGTGGAAGGACAAGACAATTTACAACAACTTTCATGAAGACCACTTTGTCAAATTTTGATTGCATCAATGTCATTTCATCTAATCAAAATACTTGAGTGCTACTGTCCACCAAGTCCACTAAAATCAATAGTTGGCCACTACATCAATAATCAATTACCAAATAAATAGTTTTGAATTTTAGCCTATAAAAAAAGGCATTTGCCATTCATTTAGGAATCTTGGTTCTTTAGATCAAGATCATGTTCTTGCTCTCTCTCTTTATATTTTTGTAATGCTGAAGTTTTACTTTCATTAATCTCTTGTTCATGCTTTTCATTTCCTTTACTATTCTTAGTTAACTTATATCATGTTTATGTTCTTATATTATTTATTTATGTTTTTCTTCTTCATAATGTCTAGCTAAGTTAATTATGTCAAGGTGAAAAGGTTTCACTAATGGTGTTAGGATAAGTATAATATAAACTCAACATGAACTTTAATGTTTATATTCAAGAAAGTTTGCTATTAACATGTCTTATCATTTTTATCTTATTAATTCTTAATACCTTGCTTGTTAAATGGTTAATCTAGATTTGTGTTGTATAACACTTGGTACATCAAATACTTGATCCTTCATAGTCTTCGGCCGACATCGTTGTTATGAAAGGAATTTGATTTGTTGTCAACATAAGTATGGTGTTAAGTAAATAAGATGATTAATATGATCCTGTTGATAATTTATAAAGAGTTTATATTTTACTTATCTCTAATACTATTAGTGGATCCTCTAACCTTGACATTTATTTTTATCATTGTTTAATCTTCACATTTATCTTACATCTCAAAGTCTTCTTTAACTCACCATCACCATCACCATCACCATCACCATCATCATCATCATCTTTGTTGTTGTTGTTGTTTATAATTTATATAATTCACCTCCCTATGGTTCGACCCTAGTCTTGCCGGGTTATTTATTACTTTGACACTCCTGCACTTGGGATAAGACATCAACTCTTTGACCGTGTCAGTAAGAACACTTGAGACATGGCAACATTACTTGTGGCCAAAAGAGTTCGTAATCCATTCGGATCATGAGTCCTTGAAACATCTGAAAGGACAAGGTAAGTTGAATAGGAGGCATGCAAAATGGGTTGAATTCATTGAAACTTTTCCTTACGAAATCAAGTATAAGCAAGGCAAAGAGAACATCGAAGCTGATGCACTTTCACGTAGGTATGTTCTTTTACACACAATAAATACTAGATTGTTAGTCTTTGAATATGTGAAGGAATTGTATGATAATAATTCTGACTTTGCAAAGATTTATAATGCATGTGGACATTCGGCTTGTGATAAGTTTTATTTGATGGATGGTTATTTGTTCAAAGAGAATAGATTGTGTGTTCCTGCTAGTTCTTTGCGTGAATTGCTTGTTCGTGAAGCACAAGGTTAAGTAGGCATAAGTAATGTAGTGCATGAGCATTTTTATTGGCCAAAGATGAAAAGAAATTTGCTTGTAGAAAGGCAAAATCTAGAGTACAATCGCATGGACTATATACACCATTACCTGTGCCTACTGAACCTTGGGTAGATATCTCTACAGACTTTGTTTTAGGTTTACCTAGGTCAAAGAAAGGTAAAGATTCTATTTTTGTTTGTGATTGATAGGTTTTCTAAAATGACGCATTTCATTGCATGCAATAAAACGGATGATGCATCTCATATCACAGACTTGTTTTTTAGGGAGACTGTACGTTTGTATGGCATTCCTAAGAGAATAGTGTCAGATCGTGATGTTAAGTTTCTTAGCTATTTTTGAAAGATCTGATGGGAAAAGTTGGGAACAAAACTCTTATTTTCGACAACATGTCATCCTCAAACAGATGGATAAACTGAGGTAGTGAATAGAACATTATCCTAACTTTTGCATGCTATAATTCAAAAGAATTTAAAGAGTTGGGAAAAATGTTTGCCTTTTGTTGAGTTTGCTTATAATAGAACTGTGTATTTGACCACTGGTTTTTCTCCATTTGAAATTGTTTGTGGTTTTAATCCACCGACTCTTATGGACTTAATTCCTTTGCCATTTGAAAAAAAGGTAAGTTTTAGATGATGAAAAAGGCAAAGATGGTGAGATAACCCCATGAGGGAGTTCGACTCCAAATAGAGAAAAAGAACAGACTTTACGCTTCTAAAGCAAATAAGGGATGTAAACTGGTTGTTTTCCAACCCGGTGATTGAGTTTGGGTGCATATGCGTAAGGAACGATTTCCTAACAAAAAAAAAATCAAAATTAGAGCCTCGTGGTGATGGTCCATTTCAGGTTTTGGAGAGAATCGATGACAACGCATACAAAATTGACCTTCCAGGTGAGTATAATGTTAGTGCTATCTTTAATGTTGCTGATCTTATGTTGTTTGACATAGATTTTGATTCGAGGTCGAATCCTTTCAAGGAGAGAGGGGATGATGTGGACCACCCAGAAACACCAGCAAGGACCCATTACATGTTCCAAATGGTACAATGACTCGGTCCAAGACAAAGGCATTGAAAGAGGCATTGAATGCATTAGTTTTGAATGTTTCAACCATGTCAGAATTGAAAGATCCATTACAGTATCAAGAGAAGACCCTAGTACATCTTATCCATGTACAAGAGGGGTCCAATACAACCTTATTTGAGCCATGAGGTGAGGACAACAAAGGAAACAAAAGAATCCTACTACAACTTGGAAACAACATGTGTGACTACCTTTTCCTTTTGTTTCTAGGATTAAGGGGCTGCATGGAAGGCTATAAATAAGTCTTGAATCAGTTCTGTAATATCTTACTTCCTTCTCTTCTTCTTATGACAGAACATAGATTTAATATTAGGGGTTTTATTTTATTTTGTTAGCTACAGCTTAAGGCTTGTTTGATAATTACTTCTGAATTTTTCAGTTTTAATGTTTGAGAGTGATTCTTGCGTTTTTCAATTATTGAATGAACTGAATCTAACTTATTGAAGATTAACTGGCTTCGTGGCGTCATTCTACTTAATCCAATAGTGTTGGTGCCTTGGGGCAGGTTTCCATTGTGTCACACTCCTATCAGACCTATTTCGGCTTTTCAGGATTAGATCTCAATCTTGATTGTGGAACCACATGATCACGAGATTCGCATCAGATAATCTCCCTTCCTTGGTTCTCTAAAGAACTAAAAATGACCTATCGAAGAAGAATTGGCTTCGTGGTGTCATCCTTATACTTGTTTGCGAATCAATCTTCATTGGGTGGGGGTTTTCCGTTTCCCATAGTGGTTTTGCCTAGGTACAAGTTTTTTTTATGTCACACTCCTATCAAACATGATTTACTTGGCTTTCCAGGAATTGATGTCTTTGCTTGTGGGTTGCATGACCACATTATCATGAAGTTCGCATCAAGTTTAAATACTCTTTAGGAATAATTTCACATCAGACTTTTGATGATAATTTCAGCATTGGATTATTCTCATTTTTAGGTGTGGGTCATCCTGGATTATAGGGAGAGAGAGAAAAGAGAGAAAGAGAGAGAGAGTGGCGCTGTCGGAGCTACATCTACTCCGTCCACCGTTGGATTATTCTCATTTTTGACTATGTTGTTCCTTCCAACCTTCTCTCAACATTGACCGAACGGATTTGTTATCCAATCAACGAGGTAAGAGATATTGATCTCGCAATATTTCTACTATTCTGCATTTTCAGTTCCGGAACTATAGAGAAGTGGTGAAATTGCAGCATATTGCATGGATTTTCTTCATGATTTCTGTTATGGCTGTCATAGACATGAAGGCCTTTGCCATATGTGAAGATTAAATCACAGTTCTTTGGAAAAGTTTCAATTTTCTTGCTAGTTCCAGAGTGGTTTGTCGTAGCTTGATCTCCTTTGTTCACCGTTGGATCGTTACCATATTTGAGTATGTTGTTCTTCGGAACCTACTCTACGTCTTGACCGAATGGATTTTTGTTACAATCAGTGTGCTGGGAGATATTGGCCTCGTAAGACTGTTATTTCTGAGTTTAGGTTGCTTCTTGGACTCAGTTTATCTTATTAGAATTTTGCTCTCTCTAATATTTGTATGCTACCATAATGTCTCTATGTTCTTCTGTGGAAAATGTTCCAATGGTTAGCTCTCACATTGAACAACATAATCAAGTTAAGTCTGGACATACATTAAGATTAGAGGCGCAAGATATGTTGAATAGCCATGGGATGAGGATTTCTCGGTTTCAAGCTGATTCGATGCTAGTATAGAGAAACACTCTACTTGCTCAAGCTTCTAATGTTGTTCCGAAATGAACCATGTGTTGGGTTCTAAAGTTGATGAGGTGAAGGTAGGGTCTCATCAACAAGAACAACTAAAACCTAGACCCAAATTGAATTTTTTAAATGCTTTGAAGGGTTCTGGTGTTGATGACAATGAGGGTAGCAAGACCCTTGGCATTAGTTCAGTCTGTAATCTGCACTTTGCTCCCCCTACTATGACCGATGGTCGTGTGACAAGTAGCTCCTCCTCTTGATGTGTTTGAAGATGGCTGTGAATTTTGGAAATCCACCCTAGTTGGTCATTTTGTGGGGCGAAATTACCGTATCTCGTGGTTAATTCTATTGCCAAAAGAATATGGAGCTCCTACGGTCTATCGAAGTTTTGTCTTCGGATAATGGCTTCTTCATCTTCACCTTTGATTCGGTTGATCATGCCATTAATGTCTTTGGAAAGAGCCCCATGGCACATGGCAAACGGGCCTTTGGTGCTTAAACGTTGGCAACCGAACATGGAATTTTTGAAAGATGATTTGGCAAGAGTTCCGGTATGGGTTAAGCTGTATAATGTCCCTCTCGAGTATTGGACTATTAAGGGGTGAGGCTGTGTAGCGAGTGCTATTGGAGTCCCCCTTCATGCGGATCATACGACATTGTTGCGTAAAAGGCTTAGTTACGCAAGAGTTTGCGTTGAGATAGATGCTTCGAAGACGTTGGTTAAGGAATATGATCTTCGCTGTCCAAATGGGTTATTCATAACAATTTCAGCTGAATACGAATGGATACCGTCGAAGTGCAGTAATTGCAATGTCTTTGGACACACCACAACGCTATGTGCTACTAATAACATTGATAATCTTAAAGTGGTGGCGAGAGGGTAAGAGGAATCTAGGAGATATGAACTCTAAATCTGCGGATAACAAGTCGAATCGGTTTCGGTGGCGGGTAGTTGGTAAACGAAACAAGGGTTACGTGAGTGGGGAGAATGCTCCCTTGGCATCTAAAGTGGGTAATTGTGATGAGAATGGTTGTTCAACATCTGGTATACATATGCCCGATTGTAATATGAATGATCATGCGACATCGGATGTGTGCAATCTTGGTTGTCATGAAGATGAAAATCCTTCCTCTCCTCTTGTCTTGAAGAGTTTACGAGAAGACATGAAACAGGAGCAAGGGGCTGCAATCTTGCTTTAGATCAAGATATGGACGCAATGGGAGGTGATACGGATGGGGAACCAACCGATATCATGACAACCCCTCAAACCCCGAATTCCACCGAAAGGAAACTGTTAATCAGTTAGCTATTAGGGCTAGAGACTCTCTAGAGAAAAAGAAAAGGGGTTCAAAAGCCTCTTCAAAGAAGAATCAGAAATCTGGCTCCTCTCCGGGAGGCACGTCAAGGTAATCTTTGTGTTGTTGTTTGTACTCCTCTCTATTTTCCTATGATTATTGGATGTTGGAATATTAGAGGTTTGAATGATCCTATAAAGCATTCGAATTGCGTAGACTCATCCATCAAGAGAGGATAGCTTTTTTTGGTTTGGTTGAAACTCGAGTTAAAGACAAGAATAAAGATAATGTTTCTAAACTTCTTCTGCGTTCTTGGTCCTTCTTGTATAATTATGATTTCTCTTGTCGTGGTCGTATTTGGGTTTGTTGGAATGCTGATACGGTGAAGGTGGATGTTGTTGGAATGTCGGACCAGGCTATTCATGTTTACGTCACTATATTAGCTACCAAAATCAGTTTCAATACTTCAATTATTTATGGAGACAACAATGCTTCCTTACGTGAGGCATTATGGGCTAATATAGTGAGTCGTAGTGATGGATGGGAGTCAACCCCGTGGATTCTTATGGGTGACTTTAATGCTATCCGCAACCATTCGGACAGGTTAGGAGGGTCTACTACTTGAGGTTGGTACCATGGACAGATTGGATACATGTATTCGAGAAGCGAAAGTAGATGATCTTCGGTATTCGGGAATGCATTATACTTGGTCGAACCAATGTCACGAGAATCGATCATGCGGAAACTAGATAGAGTACTTGTTAATGAGAAGTGGAATCTGAACTTTCCATTATCGGAAGCGAGATTTTTGCCTTCGGGTATGTCAGACCATTCTCCTATGGTGGTAAAGGTTATTGGCAATGATCGGAACATAAAGAAACCATTCAGATTCTTCGATATGTGGATGGATCATGACGAGTTCATGCCCTTGGTGAAGAAGGTATGGGATCGGAATTCGGGGGTTGTCCAATGTATCATTTGTGTTGCAAATTAAGAAAGCTAAAGCGAGGAATTGAAACTTTTCAATATGGCTCACTTCTCTAACATTTCGGGATAGAGTTAAAGATGCAAAAAACGAAATGGATAAGGCTCAACGGGCTCTGCATACAGCGCATGAGAATCCAATTTTGCGCATGCAAGAAAGGGATCGTTGTTCGTCTATACGCTTCCACCGTCAGGGTTGAAGAGAGTTTTTTCAAACGGAAGGCAAGGATACAATGGCTTAGCTTGGGGGATCAGAATACTAGCTACTTTCACAAATCAGTAAATGGAAGACGGAATAGAAATAAGCTTCTATCACTTACAAGGGAGGATGGAGAGGTTGTCGAAGGACACGAGGAAGTCAAATCGAAGTAATTGCATACTTCCATCGTGTGTTAGGAGTGGATCAGATGCCTAGGGTTCGAACGAGGAAGTGATGGACTCGGCAATTAACTTGAAACTGTCTTCAACGCAACAGCATCTACTCGCACAAGATGTAACAAGGGAGGAGATTAAGCATGCTATGTTTAGTTTGAAGAACAACAAAGCCCACGGTCCGGATGGCTTTAACGCAGGTTTCTTCAAAAGAATGTGGCACATAGTTGGGGAAGATGTAATCAACGCTGTTAGATCCTTCTTTCGGACTCGTAGAATGCTTAAAGAAATGAATGCTACATCCATTTCTCTTATTCCTAAAGTTGCTAATCCTACAAGGTTGACTGATTTTCGTCCTATATCTTGCTGCAATACGGTGTACAAATGCATCGCTAAGATTCTAGTTTGGGAGAATCAAAGTTGTTTTGCCATCCTTAGTTGGTCCATATCAGCTTGCTTTTATCTCGGGACGGCGAATCGGTGATAACATTCTTTTGTCTCGGGAACTAATGAAAGGCTATCATAAATCTACGGGACACTGCTCGTTGTGCTATGAAAGTTGATCTGATGAAGGCTTATGACTCGGTGCGGTGGGATTTCGTTGACGCCATGTTAATAAAAATGGGATTCCCTAGAACAGTCATTGATTGGATCATGGTTTGTGTTACATCATGTCAATTCTCTATCAACGTCAATGGTGAGCTTGCGGGTTACTTTCAAGGGGGAAGAGGGCTGAGACAAGGGGATCCATTGTCACCATATTTGTTTGTCCTATGTATGGAAATCCTTTCGGGGCTATTCTGCAAGATGAGTGCCAACCAAGAATTCAAGTTCCACTGGAGATGCAAGAAGGACAAAATTTCTCATCTTTGTTTCTTTGACGACTTGATGATTTTTAGCAACGGGGATGTAAAGTCAATTCGTATGATCGAACGGTGCTCACAAAGTTTCAAGACCTATCAGGTCCGTATCCAAATCCAAACAAAAGTGACATCTTCTTGAGCGGTGTGTTAAATGCGAGAAGGAGCAAATTATTCATATTCTTGGGTTTAGAGAGGGGGAGCTCCCTATGAAATATTTGGGAGTACCTCTTCTCTCATCCAAACTAAAGGTTGTTTATTGTAAGGGCCTCGTGGATCGAATCACCTCTAAAGTTCGACATTGGACTTGTCGAACACTCTCGTATGCGGGACGGGTACAACCGATTAATTCAGTCTTATTTTCCATACAAGTCTATTGGGCATCTCTCTTTCTCTTACCTGGGCAAGTAATTAAAAATGTGGAGCAAATTATGAAATCCTTTCTTTGGGTGGTTCGGATATGAGAACTCGGGGCTAAAGTGGCTTGGGATCGGGTATGTCTTCCAAAAAAGGAGGGGGGGCTAGGAATAAAACGGATAACGAGAATGGAACAAGATTGCTTTGTTGAAACACATTTGGAACTGTGCAATGACTCGAGATGGCTCAATATGGTCTACTTGGATCGGATCCAATGCATTGCGAGGTAGGAATTTACGGACAATCAAGACACCACGGAATTGCTCTTGGGCTTGGGGAAAGATTCTAAAGCTCGAGATCCTTAGCATGGCCGAAGATGAAGTACATCATAGGAGATGGAATGACAACCTCTCTATGGTTTGACAATTGGCATCCTCACAGCCCACTCGCGGATTCTTACGGGGAAAGATTCATCTATGATTCAGGTTTGGCCAAGAACGTGAAGGTGAATGTGCTAATTCATAACTCAGAATGGAAAACTCCTACCACCCAAGCTATTGGCTGGCACCCCATTATAGAAGCTATTCCTTCCAATTCTAATCCTAAAATGGGGCAAAAGGATGAGATAGTTTGGTTGGATTCACCAAATCACGGATTCTCGATCAAAGTAGCTTGGGAACAACTAAGACGTCATCGTCGGATGGTTGAATGGCATGACATTGTGTGGTTCAAGAATGCTTTGTTCCAAGACATTCATTTCTTCTATGGATGGCTGTCCAACAGAAACTCACAACTCAAGATAAACTTCATCGGTTTAGTATACATGGTCCCAATAGATGCTCGCTCTGTCTCCGCAACAATGAGGATCACAACCACTTGTTCTTTGAATGCTCCTATACTAAAGCGATCCGGTGGGATGTTTGTGACGGATGCGACATTCCAAGAATGACAAAAGGTGGGATGAATGGATTCGATGGGCCACTTGTCTCTTGACATGGCAAGAGTTTCGTCAATTTTTCTCGTAAACCGAGTTTTGCAGCTACAGTGTATCATGTATGGCAAGAACGGAATGCAAGGATCTTTGCTTGGAATGTCTAGAACTTCGAATTTGGTCTTTAATCAAATCGAATGTATCATTCGTGATAAGCTTGATTTGATGAGGAATGTCGCACCAACAAATGAAAACAAAAGGATCCAACGAGCTTGGAGGGTGAATACCATAGATTCTTAATTTGTTAGTTAGCTGGTTGTATTGGTTTCCCTAACGAATCCAGTGAGGTTTGAGTGTTATGGTCGGTGGCTAGCTTGTAGCCATCTGTTGTTTTATGTTTCCGTTATCATTGTAAATCGGGGTATGCCCCTTATAATGTTTGTATCTTCTTCTTTTAATACATACGTCAACTTACAAAAAAAAAGATAATTTCAGCATTGTAGTTGAATTTATGGTTGCTCAATCTTGGTTCTTTATTGAACTTTCAACTCTTTAAAGAATTAACCATTCTTTGTTGTGAATTTATACTTCCTTTGCTCGTCTTTAGGTTTAGGCGTTGTGATCGAGTCGGTTTATAGTCTTGTTGCCCTGGAGCAAGTCTTCCATTGTGCTCATTCAAATCTCAATAAACTTGGATTAAATTGATCTTGAGGTCGCCAATTCTATTAAATTTGCTAGGGTTCGCATCAGTTGGTATTAGAGATGATCTAATCACAGGTTATATCCTTCAATTTGAGTCTTTATTATTTCTTGATAGATTCGGCCACCTATAAAAAAAATTAGGGATCTTACTTCTTGTTGCTTTGTTAAACACTTAATCATAAGTTAGTGTTCTCTTGATTCGTGAATTCTTTAGTAGTTTTGATTATGTTTCTTGAAATTTGGGTAGTCTAGTTGATTTCTTGAGTGTCTGGAATTTTTCTTGAATCAAATACTTAGTTCTTGATAATTCGTAATTGTTTAGCTCTTTTCTGATTTTTTTTTTAATTCCATGTCTTCAAATCATCATATTATTCATACAAATTTGCATTGCTATTCATTAATTTGTCATTGAGTTTTGTTTTGTTAGTTTTGTAATTTCTTGAGTCTATATTACGTTTATAAACTCACCGTGGAGTTGGTTGTTTTTCTAAAATTGATCAAGGCAATTTTTAGTGAAAAAAAGAAAGAAAAAAAAGGTTTGGTGAGCATATTAGAGTGAAAAACCTATATTTTTGTGTGAAACACGAGTGTGCGAGGTATTATTTTTTTTGTATTGCTAACAATTTCATGCAGGTGTGTGTGTGTGTGTGTGTGTGTGTGTGTGTGTGTGTGTGTGTATAAGGAGATAATGTCTTCTAGTAGTGTGTCATTGAAGAAGAGAGGAGTTCCAGAGGATGGGCTATCTAAAATGAAAAAAATAGATGGAGTTCATGTTTGGAGAGATGATGAGTAGGTTTAAAGATAGGTTTGAAAAATTGAAGACTAAGGTTGAAAGTGGGCTTAGGAAAAAGGGTAGAGAAGCTTGGAAGGAGGAGAGTGTTGCTGGAAACTCTACAGAAGGAGCCGAAGATGAAAATGGGATGTGTTTTATGCTACGAAGGTTAAGGATACTATTGAGAAGCTTATGGAGGGTTCTAATTCTGATTTGGTTATTGATTCTTCTATTCTTTCTATGGCTCTCCCTTGAATTTATCTCCCTCTCAAAGTATGATCCTTGACAATCCTATTATTGATGAAGAAATTCAGAAGATCCTCTTCTCTCTCAAGGATAATAGGTTATCGGTCCAAATGGTTTTAGTGTAGGATCCTTTAAGAAAGCCTGGGGTATTGTTGGCTCTGACACTATTAATGTTATTCAGTCAGTCTTTTTTCACTTCTGGCCAGCTTCTCAAACAGGTAAATGATACAACTATATCTTTAATCCCTAAAGTTTTTAACCCATCCAAGGTTGAAAGACTTTAAGCCTATCTCTTGTTGTAATACCATTTACAAATGAATTGCCAACCTCATCACTAATAGAATCAAAAGAGTGCTCTTGGATCTAGTCGAGCCTTTTCAATTAGCCTTTGTTACGGGAAGAAATATTAGTGATAATATTTTATTTTCTCAAGAGCTTATTCATAATTATCACATAAATAGGGGGCCTCCTACGTGCTTTCTAAATGTGGATATGATGAAAGCTTATGACTCGATAAGATGGGATTTCTTATTGGCTATTTTTTGGATGATTGGCTTTCCTTCTCCCATGGCTAATTGGATCAGTGAATGTGTCTCTACTGCTATATTTTCGGTCTCTATCAACGAAGAACTTCATGGTTCCTTTTCTGGTTCTAGATTGTTAAGACAGGGTGACCCTTTATTGCCCTACTTGTTTGTTCTTGCTATTGAAGTGCTCTCGGGTTTGATGGGTTAGATGGCTAGACATAATGATTTCAAGTTTCATTGGCTTTGCGAGAGGGAGGAAATTACTCATTTATGCTTCACTAATGATTTGATGATCTTTTGTAGAGCAAAGGTGGCTTCTGTCTCATTGGTTAGGAATCGTCTTAATCAATTTCAGGTTGCTTCAGGTTTATCTCCAAATCTTGATAAGAGTAGTATGTTCTTGTGTGGTGTTGAGCCTAATACTAAGTTGCAGCTTCTTGGTGCTCTCAGCTTGGAGGGTAAATACCATAGATTCTTAATTTGTTAGTTAGCTGGTTGTATTGGTTTCCCTAACGAATCTAGTGAGGTTTTAGTTTTATGGTCAGTGGCTAGCCTGTAGCCATCTGTTGTTTTATGTTTATGTTACCATTGTAAATCTGGGGTATGCCCCTTATAATGTTTGTATCTTCTTCTTTTAATACATACGTCAACTTACCAAAAAAAACTTCTTTATTGAGGTCTTTTTTTAGAGAAGGGTAGTGATCTTTCTTATGGTAATGCCAAAGTTGTTTAGGATACAGTTTGTTTGCCTAAGGGGATTTGGGTGTCAAAAATCTTAAGGTTTGGAAACAGACAGCCATAGTTAAACATTTATGGTCTCACTTATAATCCAACCAATTCTATATTCTTTGAAGAATTGAAAGTTCAATCAAGAACCAAGATTGAGCAACCAAAAAGCCGGTTACAATGCTAAACTTATTCCTAAAGAGTATTTAAACTCCAATCAATACTTGCTCAATAACCTTCACTTCACCACGTTCATTCAACCATTGCAATCTATAAGGCCTAAGATGCTTAATAAAACTTAGATTCAATTTCTTCATAAGAGTTAGCTACATCAGCACAACTACCTCCATCGATTATCATGCTACATTCCTTGTTTTGGATGTGACATTGAGTGTGAAATATGTTTTCCTGTTGATGAGACATCATCTTTTATAATTTGCATGTTTAGCGCACGCCTTATATCCAAGGCCTCCCCCTCAACAGGATATGCAATCTTCTCATTACTACAATCCACCAAAAGTGGCATCTCTTCACTTTTAGATTTAACCTCTTCATTGTCTCTTGGAAGCATAACTCTTCGGTTTAGACACTGAGATGCAATATGCCCCTTTCCTAAACACTTAAAACATTTAATGATGCGAACCTCGTGATCATGTGGTCACACAAAGACGTCAATTCCTAGAAAGCCAAGTAAATCAGGTTTGATAGGAGTGTGACACAAAGATAACTTGTACCTAGGCACCAGCACTATTGGAAACCGAAAACCCCCACCCAACGAATATTGATTCGCGAACGAGAAATATAAGGATGACGCCACGAAGCTAATTATTCTTCGATAAGTCGTTTTCAGTTCTTTAGAGAACCATGGAAGGGAGATTATCCCACCAATACACAACAAGTGCGGCAAAAGAAGTTTATTGATATGAAAATTGCGTAACCTTACATGTTTGGTTATGCCCTTATTTATACTGAGTCCAAACTAAAATAAACCCTAATGGATCCCTTATTTGAACTTATATGAGACCCACTTACAATTAAACCCAAATATAACCCAAAACATAAAAAAATAAAAATAACATGAAGTCTGGTATTGTTTTGCCGCAAATTAAGAAAATAAAACGTAATTAATCTGATTTGGTTTTCCTTGCTACTGCCCCTTTCTTTTCATTGATTAGCTTGAATTTCCTTGTATAACTTGAACAAATAACAAAACAAATTTCCTCTTTTGTTGTTGATTGAATTACTTTCCTTTCTAGGTTAGGAAAAGTACTAAATAATCCTTCCCTCTTTAGGAACAACAACTAGTTGACTTCCTTACTTAATTAGGAGAATAAATTGCTGACTTTTTATCCTTGTAGCATTAAAAAAAAAACAACCATAACAAGGTTGTTATGGGGCCAGACTATCATCCCTTTGTTCCACACGAATTGGGCTCTTCTTGGACCTGAATTAGATGAATTAGAGACTGTCCTTCATGCTCCTTAAATCTCTCAAGTTTCTCTAGGTCCATCTTGCTCCATATATTCTGTACAAGCCCATTCAATGCTTCTTTAAGTTTTTTTTGCCCTAGCTCTTGTAATTGATCCAATTGGCACCTCTAATGAGTCGTTGGCATAATTATGCTTGGTGTTTGACTAATCCTCATCATGTTGTAATATGGCCTCTTCAGACACTAATTAAAGGTTTCATTTTGCATAAAGGTTTGCTGATGACATTTTCAACTCTAGATGATTTCTCTTGTTTTTTGTTTCGAGGGCATTTACTCTTAGCATTTTCCTTGTGTTTGTTTTGTTTTCTTAGATTTTTGGGTTTTGACGTATAGGTTTTGGGGTGATTTTTTTTTTGGGTAGAGGGGGGGGAGTTTATTCTTTTGGAGTTTGGTTAGGCGGGTCTTGTCTATGCCTGTGAGCCTTTGTTAATTTACTTATTTTATTAAAAAAAAAGAGTCTTCTATACTGAATTTGCCATGATTAAAGGGTAATAACTAGCGACTTCTCTTTATATAACTCATTCTTACGGATTCACATATTCTAAATTATTATTAGGGGAACTAAACGCGAGCCAACAGACAGCAAATAATTTATCTATATAAAAGATTAATTTTGAATAACTTTAGTAAATACAAAATTCTACCTTCTACGAGAGCTAACGCACACTGCTCAAACTTGAATGATGTGCCGTGAATGATTTGAAAATCAGCAACAATGAATCTGACGAAAATGGATATGGATGGGTCTGGTTGTGTTATCTTTCTTTTGATGTTTAGGCTGGATTATAGTGATTTCAAGGTAAATAAGATGAAGAATAGACTAGAATGATATTTTGATAAGTCGATCTGGACGCCACAAAGATCAATCTAGGATTTCGACGCCACACTCTTTGTGATTGAAGAGTGATAAGTCGGGTAGGGTTCTTCACAAAATCAATATGGAAGAACAACTCTTAATTCGTGAATTAAGTTTCAAATTTTGGCCAAAAGTCCTTTATTACATATTCGATACTATATTTATAATTGAAACATCCCTCCAAAGTTAGGAAAAATTCAACATGGCAGAAGTCAAGTCCAAAAAACAGACTTTGACAAACTAACCTAGACAAATTAACTAGCACATGTTTTTTGACCTTTCTAACATAAACAAACCAAATTTAAAACAACCATATCTTCTTACACAAAAGTCCAATGCAGTCATGGTTGGACAATCTAGAAAGAGCACGTTCTGAACTTGAAATCCACCTAGATTAGTCTTGTCTTCACATGCAATGGATGACTTCAAATTCAGGTTCAAATTCATTTGTTGTTCTGACCATAAACAGCATCAATTCCTTCACTTATTTGCATATCAACCCAAATTTAAGTAGCCCAGCATCAAAAGAACCATTAAGGGCTTTTCCTATCTCCAAGTTTATTGTAGGCAAATAAACATCATTGAACCAATTTCAAACTGGTTGTTAATTTTTAACTCCGATGCAGCTTCAATTATTCCAATTTGACTCGTCAAGGCCCTTTGCAGTTGTTTCGCTCTTACTCTTGTCATTGGACCATCTGAATCCTCTTGTATATTAGATTTAGCTTTACAAGATGGATTATAATTCCCATGATGCACATCATTGAAGCTTAGCTAACCCCATAGCCCTACTGGATCGGCAACAAAGATTTGTGCTCTGACTAATATTAGAACCTATTCTTACTGAGAATAAAAGGAAAATGAATTGAAAAACTAGCTCTTCTAGCAGCACTTGAGCCTTTTTGTACTGAAGAGAAGCTCCTTCGGAGTGAGAGGTGATTGGCGAATATGCGCCATGCTCGTATTCAATTCATATGGCTTGGCCCCAGGGCTGCCTCCGGATAACTTCAAGCCGATTTCCCTTCAATGCCAACAATTATCAGAAGCAGAACCTGTTACATTTGTTTTGGCTAAGAGAAGATAGTACAAGAATGCGTCCTTTCTGGGCACGAGGTGGAAGATGCTTTGCAAGTTTTCTAGATCCTACAGCCCAGGGCAAGAAAACCCATGTACCACCATTGGACATTGTTTTGGAACTCAAGACCATAGGGCGCACCGGAGAAAGCACGACCACTGGAGAACGAAGAACTCCCCAGTTAGGCATTGAATCCATTGCGTCATAGCCATTAAGAGGTCCATTTGGCACTGGAAACGGGCCAGGGATGCTAGGTTGCCATAGGGTCATGGCACCGACCGTGGGACTTCTTGGTGGTGACTGGCCTTGGATTCAAGACGCACCCTGAAGAAAGTAATGCTGACCTTTTTGTTTAAAGACGGGCACATGGCATGTCCAGTCATGTCAGCACTATTTCCCCTCATCACTAAAAGCGACCTGCAATATTTCCAAAAAATTCATTTCATGATCCAAACTTGTCCGTTTTTCCATTAGCACATACTGATGGCAATTAGCAAATTTGTTTAAGATTGGAGCAAGACACTCAAATGAGTTCACAATAAAGTGAAGAGCTAAGGCAGAGGTTACTGATGGCCTTTATGAGAGGCATTGAGATTTGAGAGCATATATAAAGAGCCTGGTTACAAGACAAGGCCGCCTTCTCTCACTGAAGTCATTGTTAGTAACAAAACTTAGAAACACGAGTTCAGAGAAGGAAACAAATGCATGTTATTTGGAACCAGCACCTTTTCTAATTAACAGAAAATGACAACATATTTCCAGAAACCAGAAGCCTAAACCACGATAAAGTTAGGTGACACCACGCGTTGTGACATAGGAAAAAGAAAAGCTACTGCATGATGTACCTTCTATGCAAGGTCATTCTTTCAACAGAAATCTTTGGAGTAACTTTGCTTATGAAGTTGCTTATGTTTTATCAAAATGTCATTCCTGAATCTCCATATTATGAGTTCGAGGCTAATCAATATGTAACTGACAAATGTCAAACTGTTTGTACAAGTTTAGGATCTGTACCCATTTTTCAGCAAAAGGGCGAGCGATCCTCTAATTCCCATCACTATCACTCCCAAGAATACGGCCAAAGGCCATTGTTGATTCTGAGAGGATAAGAGTAGAGATTGGTTGGTCTAAATGAGGTGGTTTTAGAAAAGGTTGCGAATATTCCTCCTGCATCAGAAAAAGCATTATATATCTCCGACTACCTTTCTCACCATAATCTCCATACTGAGGACGTGATGATTCAGAACAAGATAGAAGACATATATTACCAGGTGATCAATGACACCTTGGAGAAGTGCTGGAATTGGCTCTATATTACCTATGAAAAATTAAAAACACACGATTACAAGTTGCTCCAATATAATTTTCTGCACAGTTAAGAAAAGAAATAGTATATGTCTGATGACTGTTACTTGCAGCTTCCTCTTTTATGTGTCCGAAAATTGGAACACCAAGCTGAAGCAGCTCCCTCTTGTTTCCCTACATCCGTTTGTTGAATAAAATAAAAGTCTCGCCTGTATCCAACAGGCAAGTAGATTCACTCATTTTGGTTGTTAGCAAAGACATGCTTTTCCATACTCGAAATGCATATTTAACCAGCTTTTTAACATGTTCTTTTAATAGAGCAGTTGGTTATCCCATTCCGGCCATTAGATAAAAAAGATGAAACAGCCGGTGTATGAGAATTTTCGCAAAAATTCAAAACGATCCTAGCATGTCCTTAGGGCACATTTTATTATAAAACTGAATGCAGCTAAAATTTATGGTCGGTCACCTGAGAGTTCACCCTTCTGGCCAGCAATCCGGAGCTCGTTGACAAAAGCAGTCAACTTAGAGAGCTCAGAATCAGTGAATAGGTCGTCATATAACTTCAAACTCTTCACAATATTTACCTGCCAGGTGTAGTATCTCTCAATTAAAAACAGCCAGCAGCATTTTTATATTTGTAAATTCCAGATTCTCTTAAGGAAACAATTTTTTTTCTCTCTAAATTTAGGAAGAAAGAACTCGCCGTATGCCCTTTGCAATGCTCCTTGGCTGTGAAACCTTTGGTCAACTTGATTTGAACAGGACGTGTGTTGCAGTCTTCATGATTGTCACATATCTTATCATTTCCCAATCCCAGAACAAGAAATTAAAATGTATTTTAGATCGTACGAATTATTTTATTGCATTAAATATCTAGTCGCTAATGCCCGTATGACCTAGCTATCAAACAAAGAAACTATATCAGTTTTTCCCCTTGAGGGCAAGCATTACAATTAAATCTGTAAGGGTAATTCAAACTTCCCTAAATTCTATCCACCATTGATTGAGTCTTTTATGGGAGGGAGGTCATTGGTGGATTCCATCAGTAGTAATTTGAGAATTAACTTGTGGACCTAAATTCAGTATATATAGATTGCTATCTTGAATTAGCTGAACTTGAATTTTTGGAAACTAATGGTTACTTGGTATGTGCTATATATTGGAGGTAGGATAAAAAAAATAAGTTAAAAAATATTTAGATATTATTAATTTTTTTAATAGATTTTTTAAAAAAAAAATTGTACGGAGATTGATCTGATATAACTCAATCAACTTTGCAAGTCCAAATACAACTCAAATAACTGGGAAAAATATAGTTACTCAAAATAAACATTCAAGATGAGATTTTTTTTTTATAAATATTCACTACTAGAAAATCGGCGAAAACCAACGGAATTTTTTCATCAATAATTTTTATCAATGGACATAATTCCGTCTCCAATTCTGTCAGTATATACCAACAGAAAATACCTGTCGGCGATATTGTTGGTATATACCGACGGAGTACATCCATCGGTATATACTGACCGTATCACCGACGGATTATATAGTTTTTATGGAAAGTTGCAACGGTGTGATGACGTGTATTTTTTACAGACGATTTTACCGACGGAATGACCGAGGGATTCAAACCGGGATCTCCGTACAGTGACGTGGCACACTCACCGACGGGTATGCTGACGGAACGTGTCCGTCGGTGATTCCATCGGTAACAGTCGATATATACCCACTTTGCCGACACCCTATTTCTCCTTCTTCTTTCCCATCCTACCTCTCCCCTCCCGAACTACAGCCAACCACCCATCCTAACTCTCCCCTCACAAACTACAGCCAACCACCCATCCTAACTCTCCCCCCTCTTCTCAACACAAGCACTCAAGTTTTTTATACTTTTGTACGTGGTCACAACATTCGTTCTTGTGGATTTTATCATTTTTTTGTAAGTAAATCTATCCTTTTTAGTTTTAATATTTAAATGTGAATTTTATTGTTTTTTTAGTATATGTTTTTTTGTTAACGTATGTACTTGTTTGATTGTTATTTGTCAAAGAAACTTGTAGTATGAATGTATAATTTTGTAGTTGTTATAGTTTGTTTTAAATTTTGTCAAATTATATTTGTTTTTAAATTGTTGAAACTTTTTTTGAATTACACCAAATTAGATGTGTAGTGATGAAATAAATAATAGCTTATTTAATGGGTCCGTTTTAATTTTTATTGATTCTATTGCGACGTTGTGATTTCTGTAAATTTATATATGTATAAATTTGTATGGACGTTGATAGTTGATAGTTGATAGTTGATAGTTGATAATGAATATTTAACATAAGTGTTTTTTTAGCTTGTTGGATAATGTTGGGGCAAACCAATATTTTTGTTATGTTTATTTATGTAACATAGTTAATTAATACATGTTGTCGTCATAATTTTATAGAGGTTCGATAGAAGTCATGGATGATCGTTCATGGATGTATCGGGACTCACCCCAAGGATTGCAAAGGATGGATTATTGTAATGAGGTTCAGGGTTTTATTAATTTTGCAACATCTATCCTGAGAAATTTTACTGATGGCGATATTAGGTGTCCATGCAGGAAGTGTAAAAATAAAAAGTTTTTGCATCAAGATGTTGTGACGATGCATCTTCTAACCAAAGGGTTCATGGATGATTACCTGTGTTGGTATGCATACGGGGAACTATTTGTTCCTAATAAGAGCATGGTAGAAAAGGAGGTTGGGTCAACTTCTAGTGCTAGTAACATGCATGAAGTTGGAAATAACAACAGTAATCCTTATAGGAACATGGTTATGGATGCAATGAGAATGAGTGAAGGTAAATGTTAGTGAATGTCCAATTGTAGAAGAAGAACCTAATGCAGATGCAGCAAGGTTTTTTGATCTGTTGAAAGATTCTGACGAACTATTATGGGATGGCTGCACGAACCACAGTAAATTATCTGTCGTAGCACAGGTGTTCACCATCAAGTTAGATCGCGGGTTGAGTGAGGCTAGTTATGACAAGATTATTGAATGGTCGAGAAGCATTTTACTTGAAGGAAACAATCTGAAAAAGAACTTCTATGCTGAAACCCCTCGATTTAGGATAACAAAAAATTGACATGTGCCCTAACTTCTGCATATTATACTACCTTGAAAAGTTGAGCTGACCGAGTGCATGACATGTGAGCATTCCTGTTACAAACCCAGAACTAGTAGAGGAAAGACTTGTGGCATATAAAAATCTTAGATACTTCTCAATCACACCTAGACTGCAAAGGTTATTCATGTCATGAAGGACTGCTGAGCACATGACATGGCACCAATCACATCATGTTGTTGATAGAGTGATGGTGCATCCTTTTGACGGCGAAGCATGGAAACACTTTAACAGTGTGCATCCTCACTTTTCAGCCGAATCAAGGAACGTGCGTCTTATGTTGTGTATAGACGAATTCAACCCATTTGGGTCATTTACTACTCCTTATTCTTGTTGATCAGTCAGACTGATGGTTTATAACTTGCCACCAGGGATGTGTATGAGACCAGAGTTCATGTTTTTATCTATGGTCATACCAGGTCCGAGCAGTCCAGGGCGAAATATAGACGTTTGTCTTCGACCGTTAGTTGATGAGTTGACACAGTTGTGGTCCTCTATAGCTTTGACTTATGACATCTCGAGGAAATAGAATTTTGTTATGAGAGCGACTTTGATGTGGACTATCAATGATTTCCCAGCTTATGAAATGGTTTCTGGTTGGAGCACACATGGAAAACTAGCATGTCCATACTGTATGGAGAACAACAAGGCATTCACGCTAACAAACGGGGGTAAAGCTTCTTTTTTTTACTGTATCCGTCGTTTCTTGCCACCGAATCACAGGTACAGAAAAAAACGAAAGGATTTCTTTATTGGCAGAGTTGAAAAGGATGTTGCACCCCGGTGTCTTTCTAGTGAAGAATTGCATGATCTTTGTGTCAGAGTACGGTGACATTGTATTTAGTCTCCAATCAAGTAAGCAGAAGTTTTCTGGTTTTGGTTTGACCTATAATTGGGTGAAGCGAAGTCTTTTTTGCAATTAACTGTACATCAATATTACATAATATTGACTGTATTGATTATTGTTGTATTTGATATACAAGGTTTATCAAATGGGAGGTAGTACAGTTATTTCACTGTCTTTACTAAGCCTGGGCCCTGAAAGAAAAGTCAAGTGCTATAATAGGAGGAGTTGAATGTTGTTTTGAGCTCTAGTGGACTAGAGAATATTGATGAAGAAGACGATAACCACATTGAAGAGTGCGATGAAGCTGATAATAATTCAATTGAGGACGAAGATGAAAATTCTAACTAAATATTGATGCGAACCTCGTGATCATGTGGTCACGCAACCCACACGGAAAGACACCAATTCCCGGAAAGCCAACTAAATCAGGTTTGATAGGAATGTGACATAAAGATAACTTGCACCTAGGCACCAGCACTATTGGAAACGGAAAACCCTCACCCAACGAATATTGATTCGCGAACGAGAAGTATAAGGATGACGCCACAGAGCCAGTTGTTCTTCGATAAGTCATTTTTCAGTTCATTAGAGAACCATGGAAGGGAGATTATCTCACCAACACACAGACACACACGCACACAAAGTGCGGCAAATAAGAAGTTTTTGCTAATCTGAATTGTCTAACTTACCCACTTTTCTGTAGGTTATATCTTCACTTATGCGGCTTTCTTGATTGCCTCTACATCGGGCAAATTTGGTTAATTCTTTTATGTGCTGTATCCGCGAGAATATCATTTCTTTCGATGGAAAAGGTTATTTTATATATTTCTACATCTAGTATCCGACTTGTATCAGCGATACTAATAGGAAGTGAAACATTATGGCAAGGAAAAGTTTGATTCAGCGAGAGAAGCAAAAATTGGAACAAAAATATCATTTGATTCGTCAATCCTCAAAAAAAAAATAAGCAAAGTTCCGTCATTGAGTGATAAATGGGAAATTCATGGAAAGTTACAATCCCCACCGCGAAATAGTGCACCAACACGTCTTCATTGACGTTGTTTTTCTACCTGGAAGACCAAGAGCTAATTATAGAGACTTTGGGCTATCCGGACACATACTTCGTGCAAAGGTACATAAATGTTTGTTGCCGGGGGCAACAAGATCAAGTTGGTAAAGATTCCAATTTTTCCTTCATTTTTCTAGTCATTTCCACGATCATTGATCATAGAGGAGCCTCTTTACCATTCTGTATAAAAGTGTTATTCTATTTGTACAGATATGGTAGAGGGGCGCATTCAATCCTTGTTTGTCCATTAGTTCCCACTTCTTCTCTTCATCACTTTTTTTTTGGTAAGTTGACGTATTTATTAAAAGAAGAAGATACAAACATTATAAGGGGCATACCCTAGATTTACAATGATAATAGAAACATAAAACAACAGATGGCTACAGGCTAGACACCGACCATAAAACTGAAATCTCACTAGATTCGTTAGGGAAACCAATACAACCAGCTAATTAACAAATTAAGAATCTATGTTATTCACCCTCCAAGCTCGTTGGATCCTTTGTTTTCATTTCTTGGTACGACATTCCTCATCAAATCAAGCTTATCACGAATGATACATTCGATTTGATTAAAGACCGAAATCGAAGTTCTAGACATTCCAGCAAAGATCCTTGCATTCCGTTCTTGCTATACATGATACACTGTAGCTACGAAACTCATTTGACGAGAAAAATTGACGAAACTCTTGCCATGCCAAGAGACAGTGGCCCATCGAATCCATTCATCCCAGCCTTTTGTCATTCTTGGATGTCGCATCTGTCACAAACATCCCACAAGATCGCTTTAGTATAGGAGCATTCAAAGAACAAGTGGTTGTGATCCTCATTGTGGCGGAGACAGAGTGAGCATCTATTGGGACCATGTATACCAAACCGATGAAGTTTATTTTGAGTTGTGAGTTTCTGTTGGACAACCATCCACAGAAGAAATGAATATCTTGGAACAGCATTCTTGAACCACACAATGTCATGCCATTCAACCATCTGACGATGACGTCTTAGTTGTTCCCAAGCTACTTCAACTGAGAATTTGTGATTTGGCGAATCCAACCAAACTATCTCATCCTTTTGCCCCATCTTAGGATTAGAATTGGAAGGAATAGCTTCTATAATGGGGTGCCAGCCAATAGCTTGGGTGGTAGGAGTTTTCCATTCTGAGTTTTCTTGGCCATACCTGAATCATAGATGAATCTTTCCCCATAAGAATCCGCGAGTGGGCTGTGAGGATGCTAATTGTCAAACCATAGAGAGGTTGTCATTCCATCTCCTATGATGTACTTCACCTTCGGCCATGCTAAGGATCTGAGCTTTAGAATCTTTCCCCAAGCCCAAGAGCAATTTTGTGGCGTCTTGATTGTCCAGAAATTCCTAGCTCGCAACTGATTGGATCCGATCTAAGTAGACCATATTGAGCCATCGAGTCATTGCACAGAGTTCCAAATGTGTTTCAACAAAGCAACCTTGTTCCATTATGTTATCCTTTTTATTCCTAGCCCCCCCTCCTTTTTTGGAAGACATACCTGATCCCAGGTCACTTTAGCCCCAGTAGTTCTCATATTTGAACCTGACCAAAGAAAGGATTTCATAATTTGCTCTACATTTTTAAGTACTTGCCCAGGTAAGAGAAAGAGAGATGCCCAATAGACCTGTATGGAAAATAAGACTGAATTAATCAGTTGTACTCGTCCTCCATACGAGAGTGTTCTACAAGTCCAATGTCAAACTTTAGAGGTGATTCGATCCACGAGGCCCTTACAATAAACAACCTTTAGTCTGGATGAGAGAAGAGGTACTCCCAAATATTTCATAGGGAGCTCCCCCTCTCTAAACCCAAGAATATGAATAATTTGTTCCCTCTCGGCATTTAACACACCGTTCAAGAAGATGTCACTTTTGTTTGGATTTGGATACGGACTCGATAGCTCTTGAAATTTTGTGAGCACGGTTCGATCATACGAATTCGGTTTACATCCCCGTTGCTAAAAATCATCAAGTCGTCAGCGAAACAAAGATGAGAAATTTTGTCCTTCTTGCATCTCCAATGGAACTTGAATTTGGTTGGCACTCATCTTGCAAAATAGCCCCGAAAGGATTTCCATACATAGGACAAACAAATATGGGGACAATAGATCCCCTTGTCTCAGCCCTCTTCCCCCTTGAAAGTAACCTGCAAGCTCACCATTGACGTTGATAGAGAATTGACAGGATGTAACACAAACCATGATCCAATCAATGACTGTTCTAGGGAATCCCATTTTTATTAACATAGCGTCAACAAAATCCTACCGCACCGAGTCATAAGCCTTCAACAGATCAACTTTCATAGCACAACGAGCAGGTCCTGTAGATTTATGATAGCCTTTCATTAGTTCCTGAGAGAAAAGAATGTTATCACCGATTCTCCGTCCCGAGATAAAAGCGGTCTTAGCGATGCATTTGTACACCGTATTGCAGCAAGATATAGGACGAAAATCTGTCAACCTTGTAGGATTAACAACTTTAGGAATAAGGGAAATGGATGTAGCATTCATTTCTTTAAGCATTCTACGAGTCTGAAAGAAGGATCTAACAACGTTGATTACATCTTCCCCAACTATGTGCCATATTCTTTTGAAAAAACCTGCGTTAAAGCCATCCGGACCAGGGGCTTTGTTGTTCTTCAAACTAAATATAGCATGCTTAATCTCCTCCCTTGTTACATCTTGTGCGAGTACAAGCTGTTGCGTTGAAGACAGTTTCAAGTTAATTGCCGATTCCATCACTTCCTCGTTCAGAACCCTAGGCATCTGATCCATTCCTAACACACGATGGAAGTATGCAATTACTTCTGATTTGACTGCCTCGTGTCCTTCGACAACCTCTCCATCCTCCCTTGTAAGTGATAAAAACTTATTTTTATTTCGTCTTCCATTTACTGATTTGTGAAAGTAGCTAGTATTCGATCCCCCAAGCTAAGCCATTGTATCCTTGCCTTCTGTTTGAAAAAACTCTTTTCAGCCCTGACGGTAGAAGCGTATTTACGAACAGCATCCCTTTCTCGCATGCACAAAATTGGATTCTCATGCGCTGTGTGCAAAGCCTGTTGAGCCTTATCCATTTCGTTTTTCACATCTTTAACTCTATCTGTAATGTTGGAGAAGTGAGTCATATTGAAAAGTTTCAATTCTGCTTTAGCTTCCTTAGTTTGCAACACAGGTGATACATTGGACAACCCCCCGAATTCGATCCCATACCTTCTTCACCAAAGGCATGAACTCGTCGTGATCCATCCACATATCGAAGAACCTGAATGGTTTCTTTATGTTCTGATCATTGCCAATAACCTTTACCACCATAGGAGAATGGTTTGACATACCCGAAGGCAAAAATCTTGCTTCCGATAATTTTTTTTGGTAAGTAAAAATCTTGCTTCCGATAATGGGAAGTTCAGATTCCACTTGTCATTGACAAGCACTCTATCTAGTTTTTGCATAATCAGATTCTCAGGACATTGGTTCGACCAAGTATAATGCATATCTGAATACCGAAGATCATCTACTTTCGCTTCTCGAATACATGTATCCAATCTGTCCATAGTACCAGCCCACGTAGTAGACCCTCTTAACCTGTCCGACAGGTTGCGGATAGCATTAAAGTCACCCATAAGAATCCACGGGGTTGTCTCCCATCCATCACTACGACTCACTATATCAGACCATAATGCCTCACGTAAGGAAGCATTATTGTCTCCATAAATAAATGAAGTATTGAAACCGATATTGGTAGCTAATATAGTGGCAGAAACATGAATAGCCTGGTCTCGACATTCCGAAAACATCCACCTTCACTTGTATCAGCATTCCAACAAACCCAAATACGACCACGACAAGAGAAATCATAATTATACAAGAAGGACCAAGAACGCAGAAGAAGTTGAGAAACATTATCTTTATTCTTATCTTTAACTCGAGTTTCAACCAGACCAAAAAGAGCTATCCTCTCTTGATGGATGAGCCGACGCAATTCTGAATGCTTTATAGGATCATTCAAACCTCTAATATTCTAACAACCAATAATCATAGGAAAATAGAGAGGAGTACAAACAGCAACACAAAAATTACCTTGACGTGATTCCTGGAGAGGAGCCGGATTTCTTATTCTTCTTTGAAGAGGCTTTTGAACCCTTTTTCTTTTTCTCTAGAGAGTCTCTAGCCTTAATAGTTAACTGATTAACAGTTTCCCTTTCGGTGGAATTCAGGGTTTGAGGGGTTGTCAGGATCGTTGACGTTAACTCCTTATCGGTTCGTTCCCCGTCTATATCACCTCCCATTGCATCCATATCTTGATCTAAAGCAATACTTGCAGCCCCATGCTCCTGTTGCATGTCTTCTCGTAAACTCTTCAAGACAAGAGGAGAGGAAGGATTTTCATCTTCATGACAACCAGCATTGCGCACATCTGATGCCGCATGATCATTCATATTACAATCAGACATATGTATACCAGATGTTGAACAACCATTCTCATTACAATTACCCACTTTAGATGCCAAGGGAGCATTCTCCCCACTCACGGGAACTCTTGTTTCGTTTACCAACTACCTGCCACTGAAACCGATTCTGCTTGTTATCCCAGCATTTAGAGTTCATAACTCCTAGATTCCTCTTACCCTCTGCCACCACTTTAAGATTATCAATGTTATTAGTAGCACATAGCGTTGTGGTGTATCCAAAGACATTGCAATTACTGCACTTCGATGGTATCTAGTCATACTCAGCTGAAATTGTTATGAATAACCCATTTGGACAGCGAAGATGATATTCCTTAACCAACGTCTTCGAAGCATCTATCTCAATGTAAACTCTTGCGTAACTAAGCCTTTTACACAACAATGTAGTATGATCCGCATGAAGGGGGACTCCAATAGCACTCGCTACACAGCTTAACCCCTTAATAGTCCAATACTCTCTCAGATCACGCGGGGTAGAGCAGCTTAGTAGCTCGCAAGGCTGACAAAGAAAAAAGGCTGTTGGGATTTCAATCGGTACGTCTTTCTTACCTCAATCAGTCTTTAAGTACTGAGCAGCTCACGACACGAAAAAGAAATAGCATAACGAAGATCCGAAATGAAAGCTGTAGCCTCTTTCGCAACTCGAGGAGATGCCACGCTTGTTAAAGAGTTTGAGTAGCCAACTGACTTAAGTCTGAGTAAAAGGATTGAGGTCACAGGTTCAAATCTCGTATCCGCAACATTTTTTTGACAAAAAAAAATGAGGATCATCCCTGTTAACTAATAAATAATTAATTACCATTTTTTTAGGGGGGAGGAAAGAAAAGAGGGTAGGGGATAAAAAAAATTAGACCATTAGGGTCAACTATACTGAATCCTTTATCCTATTAAATAAATCGTCTCAGGCGGATAGCGGGAATTGAACCAAATTCCTTGGCAAAGAGAAATTCCTTTATACTATATCTGTATTTTTTTTTGTCTTGATATTGACACGCAGTACCTGGATCCTATTTGTGAATAGCAATGCCAGATATTCTTTTCAGGAATCCTTCTGTTTCAATGTAACTGTGAATACAATTCAATAATGAATAAAGAAATTCAATAAAGAACGCCAGATGCTTTTCAAAGTCTTTCTAAATTGTTTTAATACTATATCCGAGAGTCATCAGTTTGTATCAAATCTGTTCCTATCTAACGGAAGGCTATTGGATCAAATGATAAAGGCATTGTTGAGAAAAAGATGGCTTTTCCCGGATGAAATGAAAATTGGATTCATGTAATA
>JAGMVL010000774.1:225000-272484 GCA_019202695.1 Populus x sibirica
GGAGACGGAGTGAGCATCTATTGGGACCATGTATACCAAACCGATGAAGTTTATCTTGAGTTGTGAGTTTCAATCGGACAGCCATCCATAGAAGAAATGAATGTCTTGGAACAAAGCATTCTTGAACCACACAATGTCATGCCATTCAACCATCCGACGATGACGTCTTAGTTGTTCCCAAGCTACTTTGATCGAGAATCGTGATTTGGCGAATCCAACCAAACTATCTCATCCTTTTGCCCCATCTTAGGATTAGAATTGGAAGGAATAGCTTCTATAATGGGGTGCCAGCCAATAGCTTGGGTGGTAGGTGTTTTCCATTCGAGTTATGAATTAGCACATTCACCTTCGCGTTCTTGGCCATACCTGAATCATAGATGAATCTTTCCCGTAAGAATCCGCGAGTGGGCCGTGAGGATGCCAATTGTCAAACCATAGAGAGGTTGTCATTCCATCTCCTATGATGTACTTCATCTTCGACCATGCTAAGGATTTGAGCTTTAGAATCTTTCCCAAGCCCAAGAGCAATTCTGTGGCGTCTTGATTGTCTAGAAATTCCTACCTCGCAAACTGATTGGATCTGATCCAAGTAGACCATATTGAGCCATCTCGAGTCATTGCACAGGTTCCAAATGTGTTTCAAAAAAGCAATCTTGTTCCATTCTGTTATCCTTTTTGTTTTTTTTTTTTGGTAAGTTGACGTATGTGTATTAAAAGAAGAAGATACAAACATTATAAGGGGCATACCCCAGATTTACAATGATAACAGAAACATAAAACAACAGATGGCTACAGGATAGCCACCGACCATAAAACTGAAACCTCACTAGATTCGTTAGGGAAACCAATACAACCAGCTAACTAACAAATTAAGAATCTATGGTATTCACCCTCCAAGCTCGTTGGATCCTTTTGTTTTCATTTGTTGGTGCGACATTCCTCATCAAATCAAGCTTATCACGAATGATACATTCGATTTGATTAAAGACCAAATTCGAAGTTCTAGACATTCCAAGCAAAGATCCTTGCATTCCGTTCTTGCCATACATGATACACGTAACTGCAAAACTCAGTCTTACGAGAAAAATTGACGAAACTCTTGCCATGCAAAGAGACAGTGGCCCATCGAATCCATTCATCCCAGGCTTTTGTCATTCTTGGAATGTCGCATCCGTCACAAACATCCCACCAGATCGCTTTAGTATAGGAGCATTCAAAGAACAAGTGGTTGTGATCCTCATTGTTGCGGAGAGAGAGTGAGCATCTATTGGGACCATGTATACCAAACCGATGAAGTTTATCTTGAGTTGTGAGTTTCTCGTGGACAGCCATCCATAGAAGAAATGAATGTCTTGGAACAAGCATTCTTGAACCACACAATGTCATGCCATTCAACCATCGACGATGACGTCTTAGTTGTTCCCAAGCTACTTTGATCGAGAATCTGTGATTTGGCGAATCCAACCAAACTATCTCATCCTTTTGCCCCATCTTAGGATTAGAATTGGAAGGAATAGCTTCTATAATGGGGTGCCGACCAATAGCTTGGGTGGTAGGAGTTTTCCATTCGAGTTATGAATTAGCACATTCACCTTCGCGTTCTTGGCCATACCCGAATCATAGATGAATCTTTCCCCGTAAGAATCCGCGAGTGGGCTGTGAGGATGCCAATTGTCAAACCATAGAGAGGTTGTCATTCCATCTCCTATGATGTACTTCATCTTCGACCATGCTAAGGATTTGAGCTTTAGAATCTTTCCCCAAGCCCAAGAGCAATTCGTGGCGTCTTGATTGTCTAGAAATTCCTACCTCGCAACAGATTGGATCTGATCCAAGTAGACCATATTGAGCCATCGAGTCATTGCACAGGTTCCAAATGTGTTTCAAAAAAGCAATCTTGTTCCATTCCGTTATCCTTTTTGTTTTTTTTTTTTGGTAAGTTGACGTATGTGTATTAAAAGAAGAAGATACAAACATTATAAGGGGCATACCCCAGATTTACAATGATAACAGAAACATAAAACAACGAGATGGCTACAGGATAGCCACCGACCATAAAACTGAAACCTCACTAGATTCGTTAGGGAAACCAATACAACCAGCTAACTAACAAATTAAGAATCTATGGTATTCACCCTCCAAGCTCGTTGGATCCTTTTGTTTTCATTTGTTGGTGCGACATTCCTCATCAAATCAAGCTTATCACGAATGATACATTCGATTTGATTAAAGACCAAATTCGAAGTTCTAGACATTCCAAGCAAAGATCCTTGCATTCCGTTCTTGCCATACATGATACATCGTAACTGCAAAACTCAGTTTACGAGAAAAATTGACGAAACTCTTGCCATGCAAAGAGACAGTGGCCCATCGAATCCATTCATCCCGGGCTTTTGTCATTCTTGGAATGTCGCATCTGTCACAAACATCCCACCAGATCGCTTTAGTATAGGAGCATTCAAAGAACAAGTGGTTGTGATCCTCATTGTTGCGGAGACAGAGTGAGCATCTATTGGGACCATGTATACCAAACCGATGAAGTTTATCTTGAGTTGTGAGTTTCGTCGGACAGCCATCCATAGAAGAAATGAATGTCTTGGAACAAGCATTCTTGAACCACACAATGTCATGCCATTCAACCATCCGACGATGACGTCTTAGTTGTTCCCAAGCTACTTTGATCGAGAATCTGTGATTTGGCGAATCCAACCAAACTATCTCATCCTTTTGCCCCATCTTAGGATTAGAATTGGAAGGAATAGCTTCTATAATGGGGTGCCAGCCAATAGCTTGGGTGGTAGGTGTTTTCCATTCGAGTTATGAATTAGCACATTCACCTTCGCGTTCTTGGCCATACCTGAATCATAGATGAATCTTTCCCGTAAGAATCCGCGAGTGGGCTGTGAGGATGCCAATTGTCAAACCATAGAGAGGTTGTCATTCCATCTCCTATGATGTACTTCATCTTCGACCATGCTAAGGATTTGAGCTTTAGAATCTTTCCCCAAGCCCAAGAGCAATTCCGTGGCGTCTTGATTGTCTAGAAATTCCTACCTCGCAAGCATTGGATCGATCCAAGTAGACCATATTGAGCCATCGAGTCATTGCACAGGTTCCAAATGTGTTTCAAAAAAGCAATCTTGTTCCATTCTGTTATCCTTTTTGTTTTTTTTTTTGGTAAGTTGACGTATGTGTATTAAAAGAAGAAGATACAAACATTATAAGGGGCATACCCCGGATTTACAATGATAACAGAAACATAAAACAACAGATGGCTACAGGATAGCCACCGACCATAAACTGAAACCTCACTAGATTCGTTAGGGAAACCAATACAACCAGCTAACTAACAAATTAAGAATCTATGGTATTCACCCTCCAAGCTCGTTGGATCCTTTTGTTTTCATTTGTTGGTGCGACATTCCTCATCAAATCAAGCTTATCACGAATGATACATTCGATTTGATTAAAGACCAAATTCGAAGTTCTAGACATTCCAGCAAAGATCCTTGCATTCCGTTCTTGCCATACATGATACACGTAATCGCAAAACTCAGTTTACGAGAAAAATTGACGAAACTCTTGCCATGCAAAGAGACAAGTGGCCCATCGAATCCATTCATCCCAGGCTTTTGTCATTCTTGGAATGTCGCATCTGTCACAAACATCCCACCAGATCGCTTTAGTATAGGAGCATTCAAAGAACAAGTGGTTGTGATCCTCATTGTTGCGGAGACAGAGTGAGCATCTATTGGGACCATGTATACCAAACCGATGAAGTTTATCTTGAGTTGTGAGTTTCTGTCTGGACAGCCATCCATAGAAGAAATGAATGTCTTGGAACAAAGCATTCTTGAACCACACAATGTCATGCCATTCAACCATCCGACGATGACGTCTTAGTTGTTCCCAAGCTACTTTGATCGAGAATCTGTGATTTGGCGAATCCAACCAAACTATCTCATCCTTTTGCCCCATCTTAGGATTAGAATTGGAAGGAATAGCTTCTATAATGGGGTGCCAGCCAATAGCTTGGGTGGTAGGAGTTTTCCATTCCTGAGTTATGAATTAGCACATTCACCTTCGCGTTCTTGGCCATACCCGAATCATAGATGAATCTTTCCCCGTAAGAATCCGCGAGTGGGCTGTGAGGATGCCAATTGTCAAACCATAGAGAGGTTGTCATTCCATCTCCTATGATGTACTTCATCTTCGACCATGCTAAGGATTTGAGCTTTAGAATCTTTCCCCAAGCCCAAGAGCAATTCCGTGGCGTCTTGATTGTCTAGAAATTCCTACCTCGCAACGGATTGGATCTGATCCAAGTAGACCATATTGAGCCATCTGAGTCATTGCACAGGTTCCAAATGTGTTTCAAAAAGCAATCTTGTTCCATTCTGTTATCCTTTTTTTTTTTTTTTTTGGTAAGTTGACGTATGTGTATTAAAAGAAGAAGATACAAACATTATAAGGGGCATACCCCGGATTTACAATGATAACGGAAACATAAAACAACAGATGGCTACAGGATAGCCACCGACCATAAAACCGAAACCTCACTAGATTCGTTAGGGAAACCAATACAACCAGCTAACTAACAAATTAAGAATCTATGGTATTCACCCTCCAAGCTCGTTGGATCCTTTTGTTTTCATTTGTTGGTGCGACATTCCTCATCAAATCAAGCTTATCACGAATGATACATTCGATTTGATTAAAGACCAAATTCGAAGTTCTAGACATTCCAAAGCAAAGATCCTTGCATTCCGTTCTTGCCATACATGATACATCGTAACCGCAAAACTCAGTTTACGAGAAAAATTGACGAAACTCTTGCCATGCAAAGAGACAGTGGCCCATCGAATCCATTCATCCCGGGCTTTTGTCATTCTTGGAATGTCGCATCTGTCACAAACATCCCACCAGATCGCTTTAGTATAGGAGCATTCAAAGAACAAGTGGTTGTGATCCTCATTGTTGCGGAGACAGAGTGAGCATCTATTGGGACCATGTATACCAAACCGATGAAGTTTATCTTGAGTTGTGAGTTTTCGTCGGACAGCCATCCATAGAAGAAATGAATGTCTTGGAACAGCATTCTTGAACCACACAATGTCATGCCATTCAACCATCCGACGATGACGTCTTAGTTGTTCCCAAGCTACTTTGATCGAGAATCTGTGATTTGGCGAATCCAACCAAACTATCTCATCCTTTTGCCCCATCTTAGGATTAGAATTGGAAGGAATAGCTTCTATAATGGGGTGCCACCAATAGCTTGGGTGGTAGGAGTTTTCCATTCTGAGTTATGAATTAGCACATTCACCTTCGCGTTCTTGGCCATACCCGAATCATAGATGAATCTTTCCCCGTAAGAATCCGCGAGTGGGCTGTGAGGATGCCAATTGTCAAACCATAGAGAGGTTGTCATTCCATCTCCTATGATGTACTTCATCTTCGACCATGCTAAGGATTTGAGCTTTAGAATCTTTCCCCAAGCCCAAGAGCAATTCTGTGGCGTCTTGATTGTCTAGAAATTCCTACCTCGCAACAGATTGGATCCGATCCAAGTAGACCATATTGAGCCACTCGAGTCATTGCACAGTGTTCCAAATGTGTTTCAAAAAAGCAATCTTGTTCCATTCTGTTATCCTTTTTGTTTTTTTTTTTTGGTAAGTTGACGTATGTGTATTAAAAGAAGAAGATACAAACATTATAAGGGGCATACCCCGATTTACAATGATAACTGAAACATAAAACAACAGATGGCTACAGGATAGCCACCGACCATAAAACCGAAACCTCACTAGATTCGTTAGGGAAACCAATACAACCAGCTAACTAACAAATTAAGAATCTATGGTATTCACCCTCCAAGCTCGTTGGATCCTTTTGTTTTCATTTGTTGGTGCGACATTCCTCATCAAATCAAGCTTATCACGAATGATACATTCGATTTGATTAAAGACCAAATTCGAAGTTCTAGACATTCCAAGCAAAGATCCTTGCATTCCGTTCTTGCCATACATGATACACTGTAACTGCAAAACTCAGTTTACGAGAAAAATTGACGAAACTCTTGCCATGCAAAGAGACAAGTGGCCCATCGAATCCATTCATCCCGGGCTTTTGTCATTCTTGGAATGTCGCATCTGTCACAAACATCCCACCAGATCGCTTTAGTATAGGAGCATTCAAAGAACAAGTGGTTGTGATCCTCATTGTTGCGGAGACAGAGTGAGCATCTATTGGGACCATGTATACCAAACCGATGAAGTTTATCTTGAGTTGTGAGTTTCTCTCGGACAGCCATCCATAGAAGAAATGAATGTCTTGGAACAAGCATTCTTGAACCACACAATGTCATGCCATTCAACCATCCGACGATGACGTCTTAGTTGTTCCCAAGCTACTTTGATCGAGAATCTGTGATTTGGCGAATCCAACCAAACTATCTCATCCTTTTGCCCCATCTTAGGATTAGAATTGGAAGGAATAGCTTCTATAATGGGGTGCCAGCCAATAGCTTGGGTGGTAGGAGTTTTCCATTCTCGAGTTATGAATTAGCACATTCACCTTCGCGTTCTTGGCCATACCTGAATCATAGATGAATCTTTCCCCGTAAGAATCCGCGAGTGGGCTGTGAGGATGCCAATTGTCAAACCATAGAGAGGTTGTCATTCCATCTCCTATGATGTACTTCATCTTCGACCATGCTAAGGATTTGAGCTTTAGAATCTTTCCCCAAGCCCAAGAGCAATTCCGTGGCGTCTTGATTGTCTAGAAATTCCTACCTCGCAACAGATTGGATCTGATCCAAGTAGACCATATTGAGCCATCTCGAGTCATTGCACAGGTTCCAAATGTGTTTCAAAAAAGCAATCTTGTTCCATTCTCGTTATCCTTTTTTTTTTTTTTTTTTTGGTAAGTTGACGTATGTGTATTAAAAGAAGAAGATACAAACATTATAAGGGGCATACCCCGGATTTACAATGATAACAAAAACATAAAACAACAGATGGCTACAGGATAGCCACCGACCATAAAACTGAAACCTCACTAGATTCGTTAGGGAAACCAATACAACCAGCCTAACTAACAAATTAAGAATCTATGGTATTCACCCTCCAAGCTCGTTGGATCCTTTTGTTTTCATTTGTTGGTGCGACATTCCTCATCAAATCAAGCTTATCACGAATGATACATTCGATTTGATTAAAGACCAAATTCGAAGTTCTAGACATTCCAGCAAAGATCCTTGCATTCCGTTCTTGCCATACATGATACACGTAATCGCAAAACTCAGTTTACGAGAAAAATTGACGAAACTCTTGCCATGCAAAGAGACAGTGGCCCATCGAATCCATTCATCCCGGGCTTTTGTCATTCTTGGAATGTCGTATCTGTCACAAACATCCCACCCGATCGCTTTAGTATAGGAGCATTCAAAGAACAAGTGGTTGTGATCCTCATTGTTGCGGAGACAGAGTGAGCATCTATTGGGACCATGTATACCAAACCGATGAAGTTTATCTTGAGTTGTGAGTTTTGACTGGACAGCCATCCATAGAAGAAATGAATGTCTTGGAAAGCATTCTTGAACCACACAATGTCATGCCATTCAACCATCCCGACGATGACGTCTTAGTTGTTCCCAAGCTACTTTGATCGAGAATCTGTGATTTGGCGAATCCAACCAAACTATCTCATCCTTTTGCCCCATCTTAGGATTAGAATTGGAAGGAATAGCTTCTATAATGGGGTGCCACCAATAGCTTGGGTGGTAGGAGTTTTCCATTCTCGAGTTATGAATTAGCACATTCACCTTCGCGTTCTTGGCCATACCTGAATCATAGATGAATCTTTCCCCGTAAGAATCCGCGAGTGGGCTGTGAGGATGCCAATTGTCAAACCATAGAGAGGTTGTCATTCCATCTCCTATGATGTACTTCATCTTCGACCATGCTAAGGATTTGAGCTTTAGAATCTTTCCCCAAGCCCAAGAGCAATTCCGTGGCGTCTTGATTGTCTAGAAATTCCTACCTCGCAACGGATTGGATCCGATCCAAGTAGACCATATTGAGCCATCGAGTCATTGCACAGGTTCCAAATGTGTTTCAAAAAGCAATCTTGTTCCATTCTGTTATCCTTTTTGTTTTTTTTTTTGGTAAGTTGACGTATGTGTATTAAAAGAAGAAGATACAAACATTATAAGGGGCATACCCCGGATTTACAATGATAACAGAAACATAAAACAACAGATGGCTACAGGATAGCCACCGACCATAAAACTGAAACCTCACTAGATTCGTTAGGGAAACCAATACAACCAGCTAACTAACAAATTAAGAATCTATGGTATTCACCCTCCAAGCTCGTTGGATCCTTTTGTTTTCATTTGTTGGTGCGACATTCCTCATCAAATCAAGCTTATCACGAATGATACATTCGATTTGATTAAAGACCAAATTCGAAGTTCTAGACATTCCAGCAAAGATCCTTGCATTCCGTTCTTGCCATACATGATACACTGTAATCGCAAAACTCGGTTTACGAGAAAAATTGACGAAACTCTTGCCATGCAAAGAGACAGTGGCCCATCGAATCCATTCATCCCAGGCTTTTGTCATTCTTGGAATGTCGCATCTGTCACAAACATCCCACCCAGATCGCTTTAGTATAGGAGCATTCAAAGAACAAGTGGTTGTGATCCTCATTGTTGCGGACAGAGTGAGCATCTATTGGGACCATGTATACCAAACCGATGAAGTTTATCTTGAGTTGTGAGTTTCCATGGGACAGCCATCCATAGAAGAAATGAATGTCTTGGAACAAAGCATTCTTGAACCACACAATGTCATGCCATTCAACCACTCGACGATGACGTCTTAGTTGTTCCCAAGCTACTTTGATCGAGAATCCGTGATTTGGCGAATCCAACCAAACTATCTCATCCTTTTGCCCCATCTTAGGATTAGAATTGGAAGGAATAGCTTCTATAATGGGGTGCCAGCCAATAGCTTGGGTGGTAGGAGTTTTCCATTCGAGTTATGAATTAGCACATTCACCTTCGCGTTCTTGGCCATACCTGAATCATAGATGAATCTTTCCCCGTAAGAATCCGCGAGTGGGCGTGGAGGATGCCAATTGTCAAACCATAGAGAGGTTGTCATTCCATCTCCTATGATGTACTTCATCTTCGACCATGCTAAGGATTTGAGCTTTAGAATCTTTCCCCAAGCCCAAGAGCAATTCTGTGGCGTCTTGATTGTCTAGAAATTCCTACCTCGCAACAGATTGGATCCGATCCAAGTAGACCATATTGAGCCACTCGAGTCATTGCACAGGTTCCAAATGTGTTTCAAAAAAGCAATCTTGTTCCATTCTGTTATCCTTTTTTTTTTTTTTTTTTTGGTAAGTTGACGTATGTGTATTAAAAGAAGAAGATACAAACATTATAAGGGGCATACCCCGGATTTACAATGATAACGGAAACATAAAACAACAGATGGCTACAGGATAGCCACCGACCATAAAACTGAAACCTCACTAGATTCGTTAGGGAAACCAATACAACCAGCCTAACTAACAAATTAAGAATCTATGGTATTCACCCTCCAAGCTCGTTGGATCCTTTTGTTTTCATTTGTTGGTGCGACATTCCTCATCAAATCAAGCTTATCACGAATGATACATTCGATTTGATTAAAGACCAAATTCGAAGTTCTAGACATTCCAAAGCAAAGATCCTTGCATTCCGTTCTTGCCATACATGATACACAGAATCGCAAAACTCGGCTTACGAGAAAATTGACGAAACTCTTGCCATGCAAAGAGACAAAGTGGCCCATCGAATCCATTCATCCCAGGCTTTTGTCATTCTTGGAATGTCGCATCTGTCACAAACATCCCACCGGATCGCTTTAGTATAGGAGCATTCAAAGAACAAGTGGTTGTGATCCTCATTGTTGCGGAGACAGAGTGAGCATCTATTGGGACCATGTATACCAAACCGATGAAGTTTATCTTGAGTTGTGAGTTTTCTGTCGGACAGCCATCCATAGAAGAAATGAATGTCTTGGAAAAAGCATTCTTGAACCACACAATGTCATGCCATTCAACCATCCGACGATGACGTCTTAGTTGTTCCCAAGCTACTTTGATCGAGAATCTGTGATTTGGCGAATCCAACCAAACTATCTCATCCTTTTGCCCCATCTTAGGATTAGAATTGGAAGGAATAGCTTCTATAATGGGGTGCCACCCAATAGCTTGGGTGGTAGGAGTTTTCCATTCGAGTTATGAATTAGCACATTCACCTTCGCGTTCTTGGCCATACCTGAATCATAGATGAATCTTTCCCCGTAAGAATCCGCGAGTGGGCTGTGAGGATGCCAATTGTCAAACCATAGAGAGGTTGTCATTCCATCTCCTATGATGTACTTCATCTTCGACCATGCTAAGGATTTGAGCTTTAGAATCTTTCCCCAAGCCCAAGAGCAATTCTCTGGCGTCTTGATTGTCTAGAAATTCCTACCTCGCAACAGATTGGATCTGATCCAAGTAGACCATATTGAGCCATCCGAGTCATTGCACAGGTTCCAAATGTGTTTCAAAAAAGCAATCTTGTTCCATTCCGTTATCCTTTTTGTTTTTTTTTTTTTGGTAAGTTGACGTATGTGTATTAAAAGAAGAAGATACAAACATTATAAGGGGCATACCCTGCATTTACAATGATAACAGAAACATAAAACAACAGATGGCTACAGGATAGCCACCGACCATAAAACCGAAACCTCACTAGATTCGTTAGGGAAACCAATACAACCAGCTAACTAACAAATTAAGAATCTATGGTATTCACCCTCCAAGCTCGTTGGATCCTTTTGTTTTCATTTGTTGGTGCGACATTCCTCATCAAATCAAGCTTATCACGAATGATACATTCGATTTGATTAAAGACCAAATTCGAAGTTCTAGACATTCCAGCAAAGATCCTTGCATTCCGTTCTTGCCATACATGATACACTAGAATCGCAAAACTCGGTTTACGAGAAAAATTGACGAAACTCTTGCCATGCAAAGAGAAAGTGGCCCATCGAATCCATTCATCCCAGGCTTTTGTCATTCTTGGAATGTCGCATCTGTCACAAACATCCCACCAGATCGCTTTAGTATAGGAGCATTCAAAGAACAAGTGGTTGTGATCCTCATTGTTGCGGAGACAGAGTGAGCATCTATTGGGACCATGTATACCAAACCGATGAAGTTTATCTTGAGTTGTGAGTTTCGGTCGTTGGACAGCCATCCATAGAAGAAATGAATGTCTTGGAACAAAGCATTCTTGAACCACACAATGTCATGCCATTCAACCATCCGACGATGACGTCTTAGTTGTTCCCAAGCTACTTTGATCGAGAATCTGTGATTTGGCGAATCCAACCAAACTATCTCATCCTTTTGCCCCATCTTAGGATTAGAATTGGAAGGAATAGCTTCTATAATGGGGTGCCACCCAATAGCTTGGGTGGTAGGAGTTTTCCATTCCGAGTTATGAATTAGCACATTCACCTTCGCGTTCTTGGCCATACCCGAATCATAGATGAATCTTTCCCCGTAAGAATCCGCGAGTGGGCTGTGAGGATGCCAATTGTCAAACCATAGAGAGGTTGTCATTCCATCTCCTATGATGTACTTCATCTTCGACCATGCTAAGGATTTGAGCTTTAGAATCTTTCCCCAAGCCCAAGAGCAATTCCGTGGCGTCTTGATTGTCTAGAAATTCCTACCTCGCAACAGATTGGATCCGATCCAAGTAGACCATATTGAGCCATCCGAGTCATTGCACAGGTTCCAAATGTGTTTCAAAAAAGCAATCTTGTTCCATTCTGTTATCCTTTTGTTTTTTTTTTTTTGGTAAGTTGACGTATGTGTATTAAAAGAAGAAGATACAAACATTATAAGGGGCATACCCCGGATTTACAATGATAACGGAAACATAAAACAACAGATGGCTACAGGATAGCCACCGACCATAAACCGAAACCTCACTAGATTCGTTAGGGAAACCAATACAACCAGCTAACTAACAAATTAAGAATCTATGGTATTCACCCTCCAAGCTCGTTGGATCCTTTTGTTTTCATTTGTTGGTGCGACATTCCTCATCAAATCAAGCTTATCACGAATGATACATTCGATTTGATTAAAGACCAAATTCGAAGTTCTAGACATTCCAAGCAAAGATCCTTGCATTCCGTTCTTGCCATACATGATACACCGTAATCGCAAAACTCGGTTTACGAGAAAAATTGACGAAACTCTTGCCATGCAAAGAGACAGTGGCCCATCGAATCCATTCATCCCGTGCTTTTGTCATTCTTGGAATGTCGCATCTGTCACAAACATCCCACCAGATCGCTTTAGTATAGGAGCATTCAAAGAACAAGTGGTTGTGATCCTCATTGTTGCGGAGACAGAGTGAGCATCTATTGGGACCATGTATACCAAACCGATGAAGTTTATCTTGAGTTGTGAGTTTCGTCGGACAGCCATCCATAGAAGAAATGAATGTCTTGGAACAAAGCATTCTTGAACCACACAATGTCATGCCATTCAACCATCGACGATGACGTCTTAGTTGTTCCCAAGCTACTTTGATCGAGAATCTGTGATTTGGCGAATCCAACCAAACTATCTCATCCTTTTGCCCCATCTTAGGATTAGAATTGGAAGGAATAGCTTCTATAATGGGGTGCCAGCCAATAGCTTGGGTGGTAGGAGTTTTCCATTCGAGTTATGAATTAGCACATTCACCTTCGCGTTCTTGGCCATACCTCGAATCATAGATGAATCTTTCCCCGTAAGAATCCGCGAGTGGGCTGTGAGGATGCCAATTGTCAAACCATAGAGAGGTTGTCATTCCATCTCCTATGATGTACTTCATCTTCGACCATGCTAAGGATTTGAGCTTTAGAATCTTTCCCCAAGCCCAAGAGCAATTCCGTGGCGTCTTGATTGTCTAGAAATTCCTACCTCGCAACTGATTGGATCTGATCCAAGTAGACCATATTGAGCCATCTCGAGTCATTGCACGAGTTCCAAATGTGTTTCAAAAAAGCAATCTTGTTCCATTCTGTTATCCTTTTTGTTTTTTTTTTTTTGGTAAGTTGACGTATGTGTATTAAAAGAAGAAGATACAAACATTATAAGGGGCATACCCCTGATTTACAATGATAACACGTAAACATAAAACAACGGATGGCTACAGGATAGCCACCGACCATAAACCGAAACCTCACTAGATTCGTTAGGGAAACCAATACAACCAGCTAACTAACAAATTAAGAATCTATGGTATTCACCCTCCAAGCTCGTTGGATCCTTTTGTTTTCATTTGTTGGTGCGACATTCCTCATCAAATCAAGCTTATCACGAATGATACATTCGATTTGATTAAAGACCAAATTCGAAGTTCTAGACATTCCAGCAAAGATCCTTGCATTCCGTTCTTGCCATACATGATACACCGTAGAATCGCAAAACTCAGTTTACGAGAAAAATTGACGAAACTCTTGCCATGCAAAGAGAAGTGGCCCATCGAATCCATTCATCCCAGGCTTTTGTCATTCTTGGAATGTCGCATCCCGTCACAAACATCCCACCGGATCGCTTTAGTATAGGAGCATTCAAAGAACAAGTGGTTGTGATCCTCATTGTTGCGGAGACAGAGTGAGCATCTATTGGGACCATGTATACCAAACCGATGAAGTTTATCTTGAGTTGTGAGTTTCGTCTGGACAGCCATCCATAGAAGAAATGAATGTCTTGGAACAGCATTCTTGAACCACACAATGTCATGCCATTCAACCATCCGACGATGACGTCTTAGTTGTTCCCAAGCTACTTTGATCGAGAATCTGTGATTTGGCGAATCCAACCAAACTATCTCATCCTTTTGCCCCATCTTAGGATTAGAATTGGAAGGAATAGCTTCTATAATGGGGTGCCAGCCAATAGCTTGGGTGGTAGGAGTTTTCCATTCTCGAGTTATGAATTAGCACATTCACCTTCGCGTTCTTGGCCATACCCGAATCATAGATGAATCTTTCCCCGTAAGAATCCGCGAGTGGGTCCGTGAGGATGCCAATTGTCAAACCATAGAGAGGTTGTCATTCCATCTCCTATGATGTACTTCATCTTCGACCATGCTAAGGATTTGAGCTTTAGAATCTTTCCCCAAGCCCAAGAGCAATTCCGTGGCGTCTTGATTGTCTAGAAATTCCTACCTCGCAACAGATTGGATCTGATCCAAGTAGACCATATTGAGCCATCTGAGTCATTGCACAGGTTCCAAATGTGTTTCAAAAAAGCAATCTTGTTCCATTCTGTTATCCTTTTTGTTTTTTTTTTTTGGTAAGTTGACGTATGTGTATTAAAAGAAGAAGATACAAACATTATAAGGGGCATACCCCGATTTACAATGATAAAGAAACATAAAACAACAGATGGCTACAGGATAGCCACCGACCATAAAAACCGAAACCTCACTAGATTCGTTAGGGAAACCAATACAACCAGCTAACTAACAAATTAAGAATCTATGGTATTCACCCTCCAAGCTCGTTGGATCCTTTTGTTTTCATTTGTTGGTGCGACATTCCTCATCAAATCAAGCTTATCACGAATGATACATTCGATTTGATTAAAGACCAAATTCGAAGTTCTAGACATTCCAAAGCAAAGATCCTTGCATTCCGTTCTTGCCATACATGATACACCGTAATCGCAAAACTCAGTTTACGAGAAAAATTGACGAAACTCTTGCCATGCAAAGAGACAGAGGCCCATCGAATCCATTCATCCCAGGCTTTTGTCATTCTTGGAATGTCGCATCCGTCACAAACATCCCACCAGATCGCTTTAGTATAGGAGCATTCAAAGAACAAGTGGTTGTGATCCTCATTGTTGCGGAGACAGAGTGAGCATCTATTGGGACCATGTATACCAAACCGATGAAGTTTATCTTGAGTTGTGAGTTTCTCGTTGGACAGCCATCCATAGAAGAAATGAATGTCTTGGAACAGCATTCTTGAACCACACAATGTCATGCCATTCAACCATCCGACGATGACGTCTTAGTTGTTCCCAAGCTACTTTGATCGAGAATCTGTGATTTGGCGAATCCAACCAAACTATCTCATCCTTTTGCCCCATCTTAGGATTAGAATTGGAAGGAATAGCTTCTATAATGGGGTGCCAGCCAATAGCTTGGGTGGTAGGAGTTTTCCATTCTCGAGTTATGAATTAGCACATTCACCTTCGCGTTCTTGGCCATACCCGAATCATAGATGAATCTTTCCCCGTAAGAATCCGCGAGTGGGCTGTGAGGATGCCAATTGTCAAACCATAGAGAGGTTGTCATTCCATCTCCTATGATGTACTTCATCTTCGACCATGCTAAGGATTTGAGCTTTAGAATCTTTCCCCAAGCCCAAGAGCAATTCTGTGGCGTCTTGATTGTCTAGAAATTCCTACCTCGCAACGGATTGGATCCGATCCAAGTAGACCATATTGAGCCATCCGAGTCATTGCACAGGTTCCAAATGTGTTTCAAAAAAGCAATCTTGTTCCATTCTGTTATCCTTTTTGTTTTTTTTTTTTGGTAAGTTGACGTATGTGTATTAAAAGAAGAAGATACAAACATTATAAGGGGCATACCCCGGATTTACAATGATAACGAAACATAAAACAACAGATGGCTACAGGATAGCCACCGACCATAAACCGAAACCTCACTAGATTCGTTAGGGAAACCAATACAACCAGCTAACTAACAAATTAAGAATCTATGGTATTCACCCTCCAAGCTCGTTGGATCCTTTTGTTTTCATTTGTTGGTGCGACATTCCTCATCAAATCAAGCTTATCACGAATGATACATTCGATTTGATTAAAGACCAAATTCGAAGTTCTAGACATTCCAAGCAAAGATCCTTGCATTCCGTTCTTGCCATACATGATACACTCGTAACCGCAAAACTCAGTTTACGAGAAAATTGACGAAACTCTTGCCATGCAAAGAGACAAGGGGCCCATCGAATCCATTCATCCCAGGCTTTTGTCATTCTTGGAATGTCGCATCCGTCACAAACATCCCACCAGATCGCTTTAGTATAGGAGCATTCAAAGAACAAGTGGTTGTGATCCTCATTGTTGCGAGAGAAGAGTGAGCATCTATTGGGACCATGTATACCAAACCGATGAAGTTTATCTTGAGTTGTGAGTTTCTGACGGACAGCCATCCATAGAAGAAATGAATGTCTTGGAACAGCATTCTTGAACCACACAATGTCATGCCATTCAACCATCCGACGATGACGTCTTAGTTGTTCCCAAGCTACTTTGATCGAGAATCTGTGATTTGGCGAATCCAACCAAACTATCTCATCCTTTTGCCCCATCTTAGGATTAGAATTGGAAGGAATAGCTTCTATAATGGGGTGCCAGCCAATAGCTTGGGTGGTAGGAGTTTTCCATTCTCGAGTTATGAATTAGCACATTCACCTTCGCGTTCTTGGCCATACCTGAATCATAGATGAATCTTTCCCCGTAAGAATCCGCGAGTGGGCTGTGAGGATGCCAATTGTCAAACCATAGAGAGGTTGTCATTCCATCTCCTATGATGTACTTCATCTTCGACCATGCTAAGGATTTGAGCTTTAGAATCTTTCCCCAAGCCCAAGAGCAATTTCCGTGGCGTCTTGATTGTCTAGAAATTCCTACCTCGCAACAGATTGGATCCGATCCAAGTAGACCATATTGAGCCATCCGAGTCATTGCACAGTTCCAAATGTGTTTCAAAAAAGCAATCTTGTTCCATTCTGTTATCCTTTTTGTTTTTTTTTTTTGGTAAGTTGACGTATGTGTATTAAAAGAAGAAGATACAAACATTATAAGGGGCATACCCCGCATTTACAATGATAACAGAAACATAAAACAACAGATGGCTACAGGATAGCCACCGACCATAAACCGAAACCTCACTAGATTCGTTAGGGAAACCAATACAACCAGCTAACTAACAAATTAAGAATCTATGGTATTCACCCTCCAAGCTCGTTGGATCCTTTTGTTTTCATTTGTTGGTGCGACATTCCTCATCAAATCAAGCTTATCACGAATGATACATTCGATTTGATTAAAGACCAAATTCGAAGTTCTAGACATTCCAAAGAAAGATCCTTGCATTCCGTTCTTGCCATACATGATACACTCGTAACTCGCAAAACTCGTTTACGAGAAAAATTGACGAAACTCTTGCCATGCAAAGAGACAGTGGCCCATCGAATCCATTCATCCCAGGCTTTTGTCATTCTTGGAATGTCGCATCTGTCACAAACATCCCACCAGATCGCTTTAGTATAGGAGCATTCAAAGAACAAGTGGTTGTGATCCTCATTGTTGCGAGACAGAGAGTGAGCATCTATTGGGACCATGTATACCAAACCGATGAAGTTTATCTTGAGTTGTGAGTTTCGTCTGGACAGCCATCCATAGAAGAAATGAATGTCTTGGAACAAAGCATTCTTGAACCACACAATGTCATGCCATTCAACCATCCGACGATGACGTCTTAGTTGTTCCCAAGCTACTTTGATCGAGAATCCGTGATTTGGCGAATCCAACCAAACTATCTCATCCTTTTGCCCCATCTTAGGATTAGAATTGGAAGGAATAGCTTCTATAATGGGGTGCCAGCCAATAGCTTGGGTGGTAGGAGTTTTCCATTCGAGTTATGAATTAGCACATTCACCTTCGCGTTCTTGGCCATACCCGAATCATAGATGAATCTTTCCCCGTAAGAATCCGCGAGTGGGCTGTGAGGATGCCAATTGTCAAACCATAGAGAGGTTGTCATTCCATCTCCTATGATGTACTTCATCTTCGACCATGCTAAGGATTTGAGCTTTAGAATCTTTCCCCAAGCCCAAGAGCAATTCCGTGGCGTCTTGATTGTCTAGAAATTCCTACCTCGCAACAGATTGGATCCGATCCAAGTAGACCATATTGAGCCATCTCGAGTCATTGCACAGGTTCCAAATGTGTTTCAAAAAAGCAATCTTGTTCCATTCTGTTATCCTTTTTGTTTTTTTTTTTTTTGGTAAGTTGACGTATGTGTATTAAAAGAAGAAGATACAAACATTATAAGGGGCATACCCCGGATTTACAATGATAACAGAAACATAAAACAACGGATGGCTACAGGATAGCCACCGACCATAAAACTGAAACCTCACTAGATTCGTTAGGGAAACCAATACAACCAGCTAACTAACAAATTAAGAATCTATGGTATTCACCCTCCAAGCTCGTTGGATCCTTTTGTTTTCATTTGTTGGTGCGACATTCCTCATCAAATCAAGCTTATCACGAATGATACATTCGATTTGATTAAAGACCAAATTCGAAGTTCTAGACATTCCAAAGCAAAGATCCTTGCATTCCGTTCTTGCCATACATGATACACTGTAACTGCAAAACTCAGTTTACGAGAAAAATTGACGAAACTCTTGCCATGCAAAGAGACAAAGTGGCCCATCGAATCCATTCATCCCAGGCTTTTGTCATTCTTGGAATGTCGCATCTGTCACAAACATCCCACCAGATCGCTTTAGTATAGGAGCATTCAAAGAACAAGTGGTTGTGATCCTCATTGTTGCGGAGACAGAGTGAGCATCTATTGGGACCATGTATACCAAACCGATGAAGTTTATCTTGAGTTGTGAGTTTCGTCTGGACAGCCATCCATAGAAGAAATGAATGTCTTGGAAAAAGCATTCTTGAACCACACAATGTCATGCCATTCAACCATCCGACGATGACGTCTTAGTTGTTCCCAAGCTACTTTGATCGAGAATCTGTGATTTGGCGAATCCAACCAAACTATCTCATCCTTTTGCCCCATCTTAGGATTAGAATTGGAAGGAATAGCTTCTATAATGGGGTGCCAGCCAATAGCTTGGGTGGTAGGAGTTTTCCATTCGAGTTATGAATTAGCACATTCACCTTCGCGTTCTTGGCCATACCCGAATCATAGATGAATCTTTCCCCGTAAGAATCCGCGAGTGGGCTGTGAGGATGCCAATTGTCAAACCATAGAGAGGTTGTCATTCCATCTCCTATGATGTACTTCATCTTCGACCATGCTAAGGATTTGAGCTTTAGAATCTTTCCCCAAGCCCAAGAGCAATTCCGTGGCGTCTTGATTGTCTAGAAATTCCTACCTCGCAACAGATTGGATCCGATCCAAGTAGACCATATTGAGCCATCTCGAGTCATTGCACAGTTCCAAATGTGTTTCAAAAAAGCAATCTTGTTCCATTCTCGTTATCCTTTTTTTTTTTTTTTTTGGTAAGTTGACGTATGTGTATTAAAAGAAGAAGATACAAACATTATAAGGGGCATACCCCAGATTTACAATGATAACAGAAACATAAAACAACAGATGGCTACAGGATAGCCACCGACCATAAAACTGAAACCTCACTAGATTCGTTAGGGAAACCAATACAACCAGCTAACTAACAAATTAAGAATCTATGGTATTCACCCTCCAAGCTCGTTGGATCCTTTTGTTTTCATTTGTTGGTGCGACATTCCTCATCAAATCAAGCTTATCACGAATGATACATTCGATTTGATTAAAGACCAAATTCGAAGTTCTAGACATTCCAGCAAAGATCCTTGCATTCCGTTCTTGCCATACATGATACACTGTAATCTGCAAAACTCGGTTTACGAGAAAAATTGACGAAACTCTTGCCATGCAAAGAGACAAGTGGCCCATCGAATCCATTCATCCCGGGCTTTTGTCATTCTTGGAATGTCGCATCTGTCACAAACATCCCACCAGATCGCTTTAGTATAGGAGCATTCAAAGAACAAGTGGTTGTGATCCTCATTGTTGCGGAGACAAGAGTGAGCATCTATTGGGACCATGTATACCAAACCGATGAAGTTTATCTTGAGTTGTGAGTTTCGTGGACAGCCATCCATAGAAGAAATGAATGTCTTGGAACAAAGCATTCTTGAACCACACAATGTCATGCCATTCAACCATCCGACGATGACGTCTTAGTTGTTCCCAAGCTACTTTGATCGAGAATCTGTGATTTGGCGAATCCAACCAAACTATCTCATCCTTTTGCCCCATCTTAGGATTAGAATTGGAAGGAATAGCTTCTATAATGGGGTGCCAGCCAATAGCTTGGGTGGTAGGAGTTTTCCATTCTGAGTTATGAATTAGCACATTCACCTTCGCGTTCTTGGCCATACCTGAATCATAGATGAATCTTTCCCCGTAAGAATCCGCGAGTGGGCTGTGAGGATGCCAATTGTCAAACCATAGAGAGGTTGTCATTCCATCTCCTATGATGTACTTCATCTTCGACCATGCTAAGGATTTGAGCTTTAGAATCTTTCCCCAAGCCCAAGAGCAATTCTCGTGGCGTCTTGATTGTCTAGAAATTCCTACCTCGCAACAGATTGGATCGATCCAAGTAGACCATATTGAGCCATCGAGTCATTGCACAGGTTCCAAATGTGTTTCAAAAAAGCAATCTTGTTCCATTCTGTTATCCTTTTTTTTTTTTTTTTTTGGTAAGTTGACGTATGTGTATTAAAAGAAGAAGATACAAACATTATAAGGGGCATACCCCAGATTTACAATGATAACAGAAACATAAAACAACAGATGGCTACAGGCTAGCCACCGACCATAAACTGAAACCTCACTAGATTCGTTAGGGAAACCAATACAACCAGCTAACTAACAAATTAAGAATCTATGGTATTCACCCTCCAAGCTCGTTGGATCCTTTTGTTTTCATTTGTTGGTGCGACATTCCTCATCAAATCAAGCTTATCACGAATGATACATTCGATTTGATTAAAGACCAAATTCGAAGTTCTAGACATTCCAGCAAAGATCCTTGCATTCCGTTCTTGCCATACATGATACACTGAATCGCAAAACTCGGTTTACGAGAAAAATTGACGAAACTCTTGCCATGCAAAGAGACAGTGGCCCATCGAATCCATTCATCCCGGGCTTTTGTCATTCTTGGAATGTCGCATCTGTCACAAACATCCCACCAGATCGCTTTAGTATAGGAGCATTCAAAGAACAAGTGGTTGTGATCCTCATTGTTGCGGAGACAGAGTGAGCATCTATTGGGACCATGTATACCAAACCGATGAAGTTTATCTTGAGTTGTGAGTTTTCGTCGGACAGCCATCCATAGAAGAAATGAATGTCTTGGAACAAGCATTCTTGAACCACACAATGTCATGCCATTCAACCATCCGACGATGACGTCTTAGTTGTTCCCAAGCTACTTTGATCGAGAATCTGTGATTTGGCGAATCCAACCAAACTATCTCATCCTTTTGCCCCATCTTAGGATTAGAATTGGAAGGAATAGCTTCTATAATGGGGTGCCAGCCAATAGCTTGGGTGGTAGGAGTTTTCCATTCTGAGTTATGAATTAGCACATTCACCTTCGCGTTCTTGGCCATACCCGAATCATAGATGAATCTTTCCCCGTAAGAATCCGCGAGTGGGCCGTGAGGATGCCAATTGTCAAACCATAGAGAGGTTGTCATTCCATCTCCTATGATGTACTTCATCTTCGACCATGCTAAGGATTTGAGCTTTAGAATCTTTCCCCAAGCCCAAGAGCAATTCCGTGGCGTCTTGATTGTCTAGAAATTCCTACCTCGCAACAGATTGGATCTGATCCAAGTAGACCATATTGAGCCATCTGAGTCATTGCACAGGTTCCAAATGTGTTTCAAAAAAGCAATCTTGTTCCATTCTGTTATCCTTTTTTTTTTTTTTTTTGGTAAGTTGACGTATGTGTATTAAAAGAAGAAGATACAAACATTATAAGGGGCATACCCCGGATTTACAATGATAACAGAAACATAAAACAACAGATGGCTACAGGATAGCCACCGACCATAAAACTGAAACCTCACTAGATTCGTTAGGGAAACCAATACAACCAGCTAACTAACAAATTAAGAATCTATGGTATTCACCCTCCAAGCTCGTTGGATCCTTTTGTTTTCATTTGTTGGTGCGACATTCCTCATCAAATCAAGCTTATCACGAATGATACATTCGATTTGATTAAAGACCAAATTCGAAGTTCTAGACATTCCAGCAAAGATCCTTGCATTCCGTTCTTGCCATACATGATACACTGTAACTGCAAAACTCAGTTTACGAGAAAAATTGACGAAACTCTTGCCATGCAAAGAGACAGTGGCCCATCGAATCCATTCATCCCAGGCTTTTGTCATTCTTGGAATGTCGCATCTGTCACAAACATCCCACCAGATCGCTTTAGTATAGGAGCATTCAAAGAACAAGTGGTTGTGATCCTCATTGTTGCGGAGAGAGAGTGAGCATCTATTGGGACCATGTATACCAAACCGATGAAGTTTATCTTGAGTTGTGAGTTTCTGTCTGGACAGCCATCCATAGAAGAAATGAATGTCTTGGAACAGCATTCTTGAACCACACAATGTCATGCCATTCAACCATCCGACGATGACGTCTTAGTTGTTCCCAAGCTACTTTGATCGAGAATCTGTGATTTGGCGAATCCAACCAAACTATCTCATCCTTTTGCCCCATCTTAGGATTAGAATTGGAAGGAATAGCTTCTATAATGGGGTGCCAGCCAATAGCTTGGGTGGTAGGAGTTTTCCATTCTGAGTTATGAATTAGCACATTCACCTTCGCGTTCTTGGCCATACCTGAATCATAGATGAATCTTTCCCCGTAAGAATCCGCGAGTGGGCTGTGAGGATGCCAATTGTCAAACCATAGAGAGGTTGTCATTCCATCTCCTATGATGTACTTCATCTTCGACCATGCTAAGGATTTGAGCTTTAGAATCTTTCCCCAAGCCCAAGAGCAATTCCGTGGCGTCTTGATTGTCTAGAAATTCCTACCTCGCAACAGATTGGATCCGATCCAAGTAGACCATATTGAGCCATCCGAGTCATTGCACAGTTCCAAATGTGTTTCAAAAAAGCAATCTTGTTCCATTCTGTTATCCTTTTTGTTTTTTTTTTTTTGGTAAGTTGACGTATGTGTATTAAAAGAAGAAGATACAAACATTATAAGGGGCATACCCCAGATTTACAATGATAACAGAAACATAAAACAACAGATGGCTACAGGATAGCCACCGACCATAAAACTGAAACCTCACTAGATTCGTTAGGGAAACCAATACAACCAGCTAACTAACAAATTAAGAATCTATGGTATTCACCCTCCAAGCTCGTTGGATCCTTTTGTTTTCATTTGTTGGTGCGACATTCCTCATCAAATCAAGCTTATCACGAATGATACATTCGATTTGATTAAAGACCAAATTCGAAGTTCTAGACATTCCAGCAAAGATCCTTGCATTCCGTTCTTGCCATACATGATACACTGTAACTGCAAAACTCGGTTTACGAGAAAAATTGACGAAACTCTTGCCATGCAAAGAGACAGTGGCCCATCGAATCCATTCATCCCAGGCTTTTGTCATTCTTGGAATGTCGCATCTGTCACAAACATCCCACCAGATCGCTTTAGTATAGGAGCATTCAAAGAACAAGTGGTTGTGATCCTCATTGTTGCGGAGACAGGAGTGAGCATCTATTGGGACCATGTATACCAAACCGATGAAGTTTATCTTGAGTTGTGAGTTTAACTGGGACAGCCATCCATAGAAGAAATGAATGTCTTGGAACAGCATTCTTGAACCACACAATGTCATGCCATTCAACCATCCGACGATGACGTCTTAGTTGTTCCCAAGCTACTTTGATCGAGAATCTGTGATTTGGCGAATCCAACCAAACTATCTCATCCTTTTGCCCCATCTTAGGATTAGAATTGGAAGGAATAGCTTCTATAATGGGGTGCCAGCCAATAGCTTGGGTGGTAGGAGTTTTCCATTCTGAGTTATGAATTAGCACATTCACCTTCGCGTTCTTGGCCATACCTGAATCATAGATGAATCTTTCCCCGTAAGAATCCGCGAGTGGGCTGTGAGGATGCCAATTGTCAAACCATAGAGAGGTTGTCATTCCATCTCCTATGATGTACTTCATCTTCGACCATGCTAAGGATTTGAGCTTTAGAATCTTTCCCCAAGCCCAAGAGCAATTCTGTGGCGTCTTGATTGTCTAGAAATTCCTACCTCGCAACAGATTGGATCCGATCCAAGTAGACCATATTGAGCCATCCGAGTCATTGCACAGGTTCCAAATGTGTTTCAAAAAAGCAATCTTGTTCCATTCTCGTTATCTTTTTTTTTTTTTTTTTTTGGTAAGTTGACGTATGTGTATTAAAAGAAGAAGATACAAACATTATAAGGGGCATACCCCAGATTTACAATGATAACAGAAACATAAAACAACAAGATGGCTACGGGATAGCCACCGACCATAAAACTGAAACCTCACTAGATTCGTTAGGGAAACCAATACAACCAGCTAACTAACAAATTAAGAATCTATGGTATTCACCCTCCAAGCTCGTTGGATCCTTTTGTTTTCATTTGTTGGTGCGACATTCCTCATCAAATCAAGCTTATCACGAATGATACATTCGATTTGATTAAAGACCAAATTCGAAGTTCTAGACATTCCAAGCAAAGATCCTTGCATTCCGTTCTTGCCATACATGATACACTGTAACTGCAAAACTCGGTTTACGAGAAAAATTGACGAAACTCTTGCCATGCAAAGAGACAGTGGCCCATCGAATCCATTCATCCCAGGCTTTTGTCATTCTTGGAATGTCGCATCTGTCACAAACATCCCACCAGATCGCTTTAGTATAGGAGCATTCAAAGAACAAGTGGTTGTGATCCTCATTGTTGCGGAGACAGAGTGAGCATCTATTGGGACCATGTATACCAAACCGATGAAGTTTATCTTGAGTTGTGAGTTTACGTCGGACAGCCATCCATAGAAGAAATGAATGTCTTGGAACAAGCATTCTTGAACCACACAATGTCATGCCATTCAACCATCCGACGATGACGTCTTAGTTGTTCCCAAGCTACTTTGATCGAGAATCTGTGATTTGGCGAATCCAACCAAACTATCTCATCCTTTTGCCCCATCTTAGGATTAGAATTGGAAGGAATAGCTTCTATAATGGGGTGCCAGCCAATAGCTTGGGTGGTAGGAGTTTTCCATTCGAGTTATGAATTAGCACATTCACCTTCGCGTTCTTGGCCATACCTGAATCATAGATGAATCTTTCCCCGTAAGAATCCGCGAGTGGGCTGTGAGGATGCCAATTGTCAAACCATAGAGAGGTTGTCATTCCATCTCCTATGATGTACTTCATCTTCGACCATGCTAAGGATTTGAGCTTTAGAATCTTTCCCCAAGCCCAAGAGCAATTCTGTGGCGTCTTGATTGTCTAGAAATTCCTACCTCGCAACAGATTGGATCTGATCCAAGTAGACCATATTGAGCCATCTGAGTCATTGCACAGGTTCCAAATGTGTTTCAAAAAAGCAATCTTGTTCCATTCTGTTATCCTTTTTGTTTTTTTTTTTGGTAAGTTGACGTATGTGTATTAAAAGAAGAAGATACAAACATTATAAGGGGCATACCCCAGATTTACAATGATAACAGAAACATAAAACAACAGATGGCTACAGGATAGCCACCGACCATAAAACTGAAACCTCACTAGATTCGTTAGGGAAACCAATACAACCAGCTAACTAACAAATTAAGAATCTATGGTATTCACCCTCCAAGCTCGTTGGATCCTTTTGTTTTCATTTGTTGGTGCGACATTCCTCATCAAATCAAGCTTATCACGAATGATACATTCGATTTGATTAAAGACCAAATTCGAAGTTCTAGACATTCCAAAGCAAAGATCCTTGCATTCCGTTCTTGCCATACATGATACACTGTAACTGCAAAACTCAGTTTACGAGAAAAATTGACGAAACTCTTGCCATGCAAAGAGACAAGTGGCCCATCGAATCCATTCATCCCAGGCTTTTGTCATTCTTGGAATGTCGCATCTGTCACAAACATCCCACCAGATCGCTTTAGTATAGGAGCATTCAAAGAACAAGTGGTTGTGATCCTCATTGTTGCGGAGACAGAGTGAGCATCTATTGGGACCATGTATACCAAACCGATGAAGTTTATCTTGAGTTGTGAGTTTACGTCGGACAGCCCATCCATAGAAGAAATGAATGTCTTTGGAACAAGCATTCTTGAACCACACAATGTCATGCCATTCAACCATCCGACGATGACGTCTTAGTTGTTCCCAAGCTACTTTGATCGAGAATCTGTGATTTGGCGAATCCAACCAAACTATCTCATCCTTTTGCCCCATCTTAGGATTAGAATTGGAAGGAATAGCTTCTATAATGGGGTGCCAGCCAATAGCTTGGGTGGTAGGAGTTTTCCATTCTCGAGTTATGAATTAGCACATTCACCTTCGCGTTCTTGGCCATACCCGAATCATAGATGAATCTTTCCCCCGTAAGAATCCGCGAGTGGGCTGTGAGGATGCCAATTGTCAAACCATAGAGAGGTTGTCATTCCATCTCCTATGATGTACTTCATCTTCGACCATGCTAAGGATTTGAGCTTTAGAATCTTTCCCCAAGCCCAAGAGCAATTCCGTGGCGTCTTGATTGTCTAGAAATTCCTACCTCGCAACAGATTGGATCTGATCCAAGTAGACCATATTGAGCCATCTCGAGTCATTGCACGGGTTCCAAATGTGTTTCAAAAAAGCAATCTTGTTCCATTCTGTTATCCTTGTTTGTTTTTTTTTTTTGGTAAGTTGACGTATGTGTATTAAAAGAAGAAGATACAAACATTATAAGGGGCATACCCCAGATTTACAATGATAACGGAAACATAAAACAACAGATGGCTACAGGATAGCCACCGACCATAAACCGAAACCTCACTAGATTCGTTAGGGAAACCAATACAACCAGCTAACTAACAAATTAAGAATCTATGGTATTCACCCTCCAAGCTCGTTGGATCCTTTTGTTTTCATTTGTTGGTGCGACATTCCTCATCAAATCAAGCTTATCACGAATGATACATTCGATTTGATTAAAGACCAAATTCGAAGTTCTAGACATTCCAGCAAAGATCCTTGCATTCCGTTCTTGCCATACATGATACACACGTAATCGCAAAACTCGGTTTACGAGAAAAATTGACGAAACTCTTGCCATGCAAAGAGACAGTGGCCCATCGAATCCATTCATCCCAGGCTTTTGTCATTCTTGGAATGTCGCATCTGTCACAAACATCCCACCAGATCGCTTTAGTATAGGAGCATTCAAAGAACAAGTGGTTGTGATCCTCATTGTTGCGGAGACAGAGTGAGCATCTATTGGGACCATGTATACCAAACCGATGAAGTTTATCTTGAGTTGTGAGTTTCTTTCGGACAGACCATCCATAGAAGAAATGAATGTCTTGGAACAAAGCATTCTTGAACCACACAATGTCATGCCATTCAACCATCCGACGATGACGTCTTAGTTGTTCCCAAGCTACTTTGATCGAGAATCTCGTGATTTGGCGAATCCAACCAAACTATCTCATCCTTTTGCCCCATCTTAGGATTAGAATTGGAAGGAATAGCTTCTATAATGGGGTGCCAGCCAATAGCTTGGGTGGTAGGAGTTTTCCATTCTCGAGTTATGAATTAGCACATTCACCTTCGCGTTCTTGGCCATACCCGAATCATAGATGAATCTTTCCCCGTAAGAATCCGCGAGTGGGCTGTGAGGATGCCAATTGTCAAACCATAGAGAGGTTGTCATTCCATCTCCTATGATGTACTTCATCTTCGACCATGCTAAGGATTTGAGCTTTAGAATCTTTCCCCAAGCCCAAGAGCAATTCCGTGGCGTCTTGATTGTCTAGAAATTCCTACCTCGCAACAGATTGGATCTGATCCAAGTAGACCATATTGAGCCATCTGAGTCATTGCACAGGTTCCAAATGTGTTTCAAAAAAGCAATCTTGTTCCATTCTGTTATCCTTTTTGTTTTTTTTTTTTGGTAAGTTGACGTATGTGTATTAAAAGAAGAAGATACAAACATTATAAGGGGCATACCCCGGATTTACAATGATAACAGAAACATAAAACAACAGAGATGGCTACAGGATAGCCACCGACCATAAAACTGAAACCTCACTAGATTCGTTAGGGAAACCAATACAACCAGCTAACTAACAAATTAAGAATCTATGGTATTCACCCTCCAAGCTCGTTGGATCCTTTTGTTTTCATTTGTTGGTGCGACATTCCTCATCAAATCAAGCTTATCACGAATGATACATTCGATTTGATTAAAGACCAAATTCGAAGTTCTAGACATTCCAGCAAAGATCCTTGCATTCCGTTCTTGCCATACATGATACACTGTAATCGCAAAACTCGGTTTACGAGAAAAATTGACGAAACTCTTGCCATGCAAAGAGACAGTGGCCCATCGAATCCATTCATCCCAGGCTTTTGTCATTCTTGGAATGTCGCATCTGTCACAAACATCCCACCAGATCGCTTTAGTATAGGAGCATTCAAAGAACAAGTGGTTGTGATCCTCATTGTTGCGGAGACAGAGTGAGCATCTATTGGGACCATGTATACCAAACCGATGAAGTTTATCTTGAGTTGTGAGTTTCTGTCGGACAGCCATCCATAGAAGAAATGAATGTCTTGGAACAGCATTCTTGAACCACACAATGTCATGCCATTCAACCATCTGACGATGACGTCTTAGTTGTTCCCAAGCTACTTTGATCGAGAATCTGTGATTTGGCGAATCCAACCAAACTATCTCATCCTTTTGCCCCATCTTAGGATTAGAATTGGAAGGAATAGCTTCTATAATGGGGTGCCAGCCAATAGCTTGGGTGGTAGGAGTTTTCCATTCCGAGTTATGAATTAGCACATTCACCTTCGCGTTCTTGGCCATACCTGAATCATAGATGAATCTTTCCCCGTAAGAATCCGCGAGTGGGCTGTGAGGATGCCAATTGTCAAACCATAGAGAGGTTGTCATTCCATCTCCTATGATGTACTTCATCTTCGACCATGCTAAGGATTTGAGCTTTAGAATCTTTCCCCAAGCCCAAGAGCAATTCCGTGGCGTCTTGATTGTCTAGAAATTCCTACCTCGCAACAGATTGGATCCGATCCAAGTAGACCATATTGAGCCATCGAGTCATTGCACAGGTTCCAAATGTGTTTCAAAAAAGCAATCTTGTTCCATTCTGTTATCCTTTTTTTTTTTTTTTTTTGGTAAGTTGACGTATGTGTATTAAAAGAAGAAGATACAAACATTATAAGGGGCATACCCCAGATTTACAATGATAACAGAAACATAAAACAACGGATGGCTACAGGATAGCCACCGACCATAAAACTGAAACCTCACTAGATTCGTTAGGGAAACCAATACAACCAGCTAACTAACAAATTAAGAATCTATGGTATTCACCCTCCAAGCTCGTTGGATCCTTTTGTTTTCATTTGTTGGTGCGACATTCCTCATCAAATCAAGCTTATCACGAATGATACATTCGATTTGATTAAAGACCAAATTCGAAGTTCTAGACATTCCAGCAAAGATCCTTGCATTCCGTTCTTGCCATACATGATACATCAGAATCGCAAAACTCAGTTTACGAGAAAAATTGACGAAACTCTTGCCATGCAAAGAGACAAGTGGCCCATCGAATCCATTCATCCCGGGCTTTTGTCATTCTTGGAATGTCGCATCCGTCACAAACATCCCACCAGATCGCTTTAGTATAGGAGCATTCAAAGAACAAGTGGTTGTGATCCTCATTGTTGCGGAAGAAGAGTGAGCATCTATTGGGACCATGTATACCAAACCGATGAAGTTTATCTTGAGTTGTGAGTTTACATCGGACAGCCATCCATAGAAGAAATGAATGTCTTGGAACAAGCATTCTTGAACCACACAATGTCATGCCATTCAACCATCCGACGATGACGTCTTAGTTGTTCCCAAGCTACTTTGATCGAGAATCGTGATTTGGCGAATCCAACCAAACTATCTCATCCTTTTGCCCCATCTTAGGATTAGAATTGGAAGGAATAGCTTCTATAATGGGGTGCCAGCCAATAGCTTGGGTGGTAGGAGTTTTCCATTCGAGTTATGAATTAGCACATTCACCTTCGCGTTCTTGGCCATACCCGAATCATAGATGAATCTTTCCCCGTAAGAATCCGCGAGTGGGCTGTGAGGATGCCAATTGTCAAACCATAGAGAGGTTGTCATTCCATCTCCTATGATGTACTTCATCTTCGACCATGCTAAGGATTTGAGCTTTAGAATCTTTCCCCAAGCCCAAGAGCAATTCCGTGGCGTCTTGATTGTCTAGAAATTCCTACCTCGCAACAGATTGGATCTCGATCCAAGTAGACCATATTGAGCCATCCGAGTCATTGCACAGGTTCCAAATGTGTTTCAAAAAAGCAATCTTGTTCCATTCTCGTTATCCTTTTTGTTTTTTTTTTTTTTGGTAAGTTGACGTATGTGTATTAAAAGAAGAAGATACAAACATTATAAGGGGCATACCCCTGATTTACAATGATAACAGAAACATAAAACAAGCAGATGGCTACAGGATAGCCACCGACCATAAAACCGAAACCTCACTAGATTCGTTAGGGAAACCAATACAACCAGCCTAACTAACAAATTAAGAATCTATGGTATTCACCCTCCAAGCTCGTTGGATCCTTTTGTTTTCATTTGTTGGTGCGACATTCCTCATCAAATCAAGCTTATCACGAATGATACATTCGATTTGATTAAAGACCAAATTCGAAGTTCTAGACATTCCAGCAAAGATCCTTGCATTCCGTTCTTGCCATACATGATACACCGTCATGCTGCAAAACTCGGTTTACGAGAAAAATTGACGAAACTCTTGCCATGCAAAGAGACAGTGGCCCATCGAATCCATTCATCCCGGGCTTTTGTCATTCTTGGAATGTCGCATCCGTCACAAACATCCCACCAGATCGCTTTAGTATAGGAGCATTCAAAGAACAAGTGGTTGTGATCCTCATTGTTGCGGAGACAGAGTGAGCATCTATTGGGACCATGTATACCAAACCGATGAAGTTTATCTTGAGTTGTGAGTTTACGTCGGACAGCCATCCATAGAAGAAATGAATGTCTTGGAACACAGCATTCTTGAACCACACAATGTCATGCCATTCAACCATCCGACGATGACGTCTTAGTTGTTCCCAAGCTACTTTGATCGAGAATCCGTGATTTGGCGAATCCAACCAAACTATCTCATCCTTTTGCCCCATCTTAGGATTAGAATTGGAAGGAATAGCTTCTATAATGGGGTGCCAGCCAATAGCTTGGGTGGTAGGAGTTTTCCATTCGAGTTATGAATTAGCACATTCACCTTCGCGTTCTTGGCCATACCTGAATCATAGATGAATCTTTCCCCGTAAGAATCCGCGAGTGGGCTGTGAGGATGCCAATTGTCAAACCATAGAGAGGTTGTCATTCCATCTCCTATGATGTACTTCATCTTCGACCATGCTAAGGATTTGAGCTTTAGAATCTTTCCCCAAGCCCAAGAGCAATTCCGTGGCGTCTTGATTGTCTAGAAATTCCTACCTCGCAAATCAGATTGGATCTGATCCAAGTAGACCATATTGAGCCATCGAGTCATTGCACGAGTTCCAAATGTGTTTCAAAAAAGCAATCTTGTTCCATTCTGTTATCCTTTTTGTTTTTTTTTTTTGGTAAGTTGACGTATGTGTATTAAAAGAAGAAGATACAAACATTATAAGGGGCATACCCCTGATTTACAATGATAACAGAAACATAAAACAACGATGGCTACAGGATAGCCACCGACCATAAAACTGAAACCTCACTAGATTCGTTAGGGAAACCAATACAACCAGGCTAACTAACAAATTAAGAATCTATGGTATTCACCCTCCAAGCTCGTTGGATCCTTTTGTTTTCATTTGTTGGTGCGACATTCCTCATCAAATCAAGCTTATCACGAATGATACATTCGATTTGATTAAAGACCAAATTCGAAGTTCTAGACATTCCAGCAAAGATCCTTGCATTCCGTTCTTGCCATACATGATACACTGTAATCGCAAAACTCAGTTTACGAGAAAAATTGACGAAACTCTTGCCATGCAAAGAGACAAGTGGCCCATCGAATCCATTCATCCCAGGCTTTTGTCATTCTTGGAATGTCGCATCTGTCACAAACATCCCACCAGATCGCTTTAGTATAGGAGCATTCAAAGAACAAGTGGTTGTGATCCTCATTGTTGCGGAGACAGAGTGAGCATCTATTGGGACCATGTATACCAAACCGATGAAGTTTATCTTGAGTTGTGAGTTTAACGTCGGACAGCCATCCATAGAAGAAATGAATGTCTTGGAACAGCATTCTTGAACCACACAATGTCATGCCATTCAACCATCCGACGATGACGTCTTAGTTGTTCCCAAGCTACTTTGATCGAGAATCTGTGATTTGGCGAATCCAACCAAACTATCTCATCCTTTTGCCCCATCTTAGGATTAGAATTGGAAGGAATAGCTTCTATAATGGGGTGCCAGCCAATAGCTTGGGTGGTAGGAGTTTTCCATTCGAGTTATGAATTAGCACATTCACCTTCGCGTTCTTGGCCATACCCGAATCATAGATGAATCTTTCCCCGTAAGAATCCGCGAGTGGGCTGTGAGGATGCCAATTGTCAAACCATAGAGAGGTTGTCATTCCATCTCCTATGATGTACTTCATCTTCGACCATGCTAAGGATTTGAGCTTTAGAATCTTTCCCCAAGCCCAAGAGCAATTCTGTGGCGTCTTGATTGTCTAGAAATTCCTACCTCGCAACAGATTGGATCTGATCCAAGTAGACCATATTGAGCCATCTGAGTCATTGCACAGGTTCCAAATGTGTTTCAAAAAAGCAATCTTGTTCCATTCTGTTATCCTTTTTGTTTTTTTTTTTTTTGGTAAGTTGACGTATGTGTATTAAAAGAAGAAGATACAAACATTATAAGGGGCATACCCCAGATTTACAATGATAACAGAAACATAAAACAACAGATGGCTACAGGATAGCCACCGACCATAAACCGAAACCTCACTAGATTCGTTAGGGAAACCAATACAACCAGCTAACTAACAAATTAAGAATCTATGGTATTCACCCTCCAAGCTCGTTGGATCCTTTTGTTTTCATTTGTTGGTGCGACATTCCTCATCAAATCAAGCTTATCACGAATGATACATTCGATTTGATTAAAGACCAAATTCGAAGTTCTAGACATTCCAAAGCAAAGATCCTTGCATTCCGTTCTTGCCATACATGATACATCGTAATCGCAAAACTCGGTTTACGAGAAAAATTGACGAAACTCTTGCCATGCAAAGAGACAGTGGCCCATCGAATCCATTCATCCCAGGCTTTTGTCATTCTTGGAATGTCGCATCTGTCACAAACATCCCACCAGATCGCTTTAGTATAGGAGCATTCAAAGAACAAGTGGTTGTGATCCTCATTGTTGCGGAGACGAGTGAGCATCTATTGGGACCATGTATACCAAACCGATGAAGTTTATCTTGAGTTGTGAGTTTCGTCAGGACAGCCATCCATAGAAGAAATGAATGTCTTGGAACAGCATTCTTGAACCACACAATGTCATGCCATTCAACCATCGACGATGACGTCTTAGTTGTTCCCAAGCTACTTTGATCGAGAATCCGTGATTTGGCGAATCCAACCAAACTATCTCATCCTTTTGCCCCATCTTAGGATTAGAATTGGAAGGAATAGCTTCTATAATGGGGTGCCAGCCAATAGCTTGGGTGGTAGGAGTTTTCCATTCCGAGTTATGAATTAGCACATTCACCTTCGCGTTCTTGGCCATACCGAATCATAGATGAATCTTTCCCCGTAAGAATCCGGCGAGTGGGCCGTGAGGATGCCAATTGTCAAACCATAGAGAGGTTGTCATTCCATCTCCTATGATGTACTTCATCTTCGACCATGCTAAGGATTTGAGCTTTAGAATCTTTCCCCAAGCCCAAGAGCAATTCCGTGGCGTCTTGATTGTCTAGAAATTCCTACCTCGCAACTGATTGGATCCGATCCAAGTAGACCATATTGAGCCATCTCGAGTCATTGCACATGTGTTCCAAATGTGTTTCAAAAAAGCAATCTTGTTCCATTCTCGTTATCCTTTTTTTTTTTTTTTTTTGGTAAGTTGACGTATGTGTATTAAAAGAAGAAGATACAAACATTATAAGGGGCATACCCGGATTTACAATGATAACGAAACATAAAACAACAAGATGGCTACAGGATAGCCACCGACCATAAAACTGAAACCTCACTAGATTCGTTAGGGAAACCAATACAACCAGCCTAACTAACAAATTAAGAATCTATGGTATTCACCCTCCAAGCTCGTTGGATCCTTTTGTTTTCATTTGTTGGTGCGACATTCCTCATCAAATCAAGCTTATCACGAATGATACATTCGATTTGATTAAAGACCAAATTCGAAGTTCTAGACATTCCAAAGCAAAGATCCTTGCATTCCGTTCTTGCCATACATGATACACCGTAAATCGCAAAACTCGGTTTACGAGAAAAATTGACGAAACTCTTGCCATGCAAAGAGACAGTGGCCCATCGAATCCATTCATCCCAGGCTTTTGTCATTCTTGGAATGTCGCATCTGTCACAAACATCCCACCAGATCGCTTTAGTATAGGAGCATTCAAAGAACAAGTGGTTGTGATCCTCATTGTTGCGGAGACAGAGTGAGCATCTATTGGGACCATGTATACCAAACCGATGAAGTTTATCTTGAGTTGTGAGTTTTCGTTGGACGCCATCCATAGAAGAAATGAATGTCTTGGAACAAAGCATTCTTGAACCACACAATGTCATGCCATTCAACCATCCGACGATGACGTCTTAGTTGTTCCCAAGCTACTTTGATCGAGAATCTGTGATTTGGCGAATCCAACCAAACTATCTCATCCTTTTGCCCCATCTTAGGATTAGAATTGGAAGGAATAGCTTCTATAATGGGGTGCCAGCCAATAGCTTGGGTGGTAGGAGTTTTCCATTCGAGTTATGAATTAGCACATTCACCTTCGCGTTCTTGGCCATACCTGAATCATAGATGAATCTTTCCCCGTAAGAATCCGCGAGTGTTATCCTTTTTATTCCTATCCCCCCCTCCTTTTTTGGAAGACATACCTAATCCCAAGCCACTTTAGCCCCAGTAGTTCTCATATCTGAACCTGACCAAAGAAAGGATTTCATAATTTGCTCCACATTTTTAATTACTTGCCCAGGTAAGAGAAAGAGAGATGCCCAATAGACCTGTATGGAAAATAAGATTAAATTAATCAGTTGTACCCATCCTACATACGAGAGTGTTCTACAAGTCCAATGTCGAACTTTAAAGGTGATTCGATCCACGAGGCCCTTACAATAAACAGCCTTTAGTCTGGGACGAGAGAAGAGGTACTCCCAAATATTTCATAGGGAGCTCCCCCTGTCTAAACCCAAGAATATGAATAATTTGTTCCCTCTCAGCATTTAACACACCGCTCAAGAAGATGTCACTTTTGTTTGGATTTGGATACGGACCCGATAGGTCTTGAAACTTTGTGAGCACGGTTCGATCATACGAATTGAGTTTACATCCCCGTTGCTAAAAATCATCAAGTCGTCAAGAAAACAAAGATGAGAAATTTTGTCCTTCTTGCATCTCCAAGTGGAACTTGAATTCTTGGTTGGCACTCATATTGCAGAATAGCCCCGAAAGGATTTCCATACATAGGACAAACAAATATGGGGACAATGGATCCCCTTGTCTCCGCCCCTCTTCCTCCTTGAAAGTAACCCGCAAGCTAGAATAAACGGAAAACTCCATTTATTCTAGCGTGGATTGGCGAGCCTATATTTCTTGGAGTCCTATTGAAACCAAGAAATATAGGCCCGCCAATCCACGCTAGAATAAATGAAGTTTTCCGAAAAACCTCGCTAGTGGAGGAAGACCTCCTAGGGATAAGAGACATAGGGCTAAAGAGAGAGCCCAAAAAGGATCTTTCGTGTATAATCCCGCATAATCTCTAATGTTATCGGCCCCGGTGCGTAGACCAAATAATACAATGCAAGCAAAAGTTCCTAGATTCATGGAGATACGTAAGAGCATATAAGTTATTATGCTTGATATCCACCATTTGAGTCTCCAACAATTATTCCAATAATTACACATCCAATTTGACCTATGGACGAATATGCAAGCATACGTTTCATGCTTGTTTGAGTAATAGCTTTGATACCAAATGATGTGAACCTCGTGATCACGTGGTCATGCAACCCGCACGCAAAGACATCAATTCCAGGAAAGCCAAGTAAATCAGGTTTGATAGGAGTGTGTCACAAAGATAATTTGTACCTAGGCATCAGCATTATTGGAAACAAAGACCCCCACCCAACAAATATTGATTCGCGAATGAGAAGTATAAGGATGCCGCCATGAAGACAGTTGTTCTTCGATAAGTCATTTTTCAGTTCTTTAGAGAACCATGGAAGGGAGATTATCTCACAAACACACACACACACACAAAGTGCGGCAAACAAGAAGTTTTATTAATCCGAATTGTCTAACCTTACATGACTGGTTATGCCTATATTTATAATGACTCCAAACTAAAATAAACCCTAATGGACCCCTTATGTGGACTTATATGATGTCTACTTACAATTAAACCCAAATAATATAAATAAACCCTAAACTAAGAAGAAAGTAATAATAACAATAATCGATCCGAATTTAATATCCTAAAGGAAGTCCATAAGTCAAAAGGAAGTAAATAACAAAATTCGTACAGCTTTGTTGACCCGTGTTTCGATGCCTTTTGAACTCTGATTGACCTGATATTTTAACCCAAGGTAGGAAAACATGTCAGGAGACTCTACGTAAACTTTTAGCCCAATCCAACGGTCGAGTTGAGAATTATGACTGTTACCGTAAAACTGAATAGATGAACTTTTTACGTCAAAATTCGAAATTGACCTTTCCTGAATCGTATCATTACCGGTAATTCTAGTATAGACCCCATTAATTGGAGTTTACTTCATCCCTTACTCCCGGCTATCCAGATGGATATCATTAGCCAAAGCTAATCTTCAATGCTTATTCCCGCCTATCCAACGTGGATGCCATTAGCCAAATCTTATTATTCATTCCTAGGTTATCCAACATGGATACCATTGCCAAAGATAATCTCAGCATTCATTCCTTGTAAACCCCTAAAACATAAATGCATGAGATTTAATAAACAGAAAAGAACCCTTTGATAAAAGACAAGAGCTCTAACTTGAAGTATAAAACACACATAAGTGAATAAGGAGAAATTGAGACCTAACGTGGGAAAGACAAAATAGTGAGGGAACTAAAATGAAAATATATAAACAAATGAGGGACAAAAGCAAAAAAAAAAAGGAAGGGAAAAACCTGTCAGCCCTAAAAAGAAGAAGAGGGTTGACAATAGAATAAGAAAAAGGTAAAAGGAAGAGACACTCTTCTCTCCAACACCCTATTCCAAAGAACAAGTAGAGAAAACCACATGCAAGCAAACACATGAGAGAAAATAAGAGGTTTGAGTGAAGATTAAAGCATCAAAGCAAAATAAATTAAGGGAAAAGGAAGAGAGGAGGTTGGTGGCAGCAGAGGAGTGAAGAAAGACCAAGAAAAATACGAGTAAGAAGAGGTTTTAGGGAGTAGAAAATGTAGCTAAGACAAACCCAAAACCTTCCTAGAATAATTTCTTATACATTGGGTAAGTGTTTAAAATTTTTAACTCTTAGATTAAGGTTCTTGAGGATTTTGCTAGGTAGATAAAAGTGAGAATAAAGTGTGAAATGGGGGAGAAGAAGAAGGTTGGACAATGTTAGAAATCATTAAAGAACAAAATGGGTGAGGGAAGATTGGAGCTTTCGGCTAGACATAAAGGAGAGGGGGAGCACTTTTAATGTTAAATTATGTATTGCATGTTAAAATAAACAAGTACGAATCATACAAGAGACCATGGTGTGTTGAAACATGAATATGTAAACAAATTTATGTGTGGATGCTCTTATGAAGCTAACTTTGAATATGTAAAATCTTAAGAATAATCATTGTTGGGAAATATCTTATGTTGTATACAAAGGGTGTTTATGTGTTGGACATCCAAACCGGAATTCTTGACAGAATTGTTAGCTAACTTGTGACCAGAAATTGATCTAGGCAAAATTTGGAATGTTACCCTGCATGAAAGTTGTAGAATTGGATGATAACTTTTAAATAGGATTAGAATCACTGAAATCTGAGCTGCAAAACTCTAGATATTATTAAAAACCCGAAGATAGGCATGATGCGGATCATTCAACACCAACTGGAGGTACCAAGTAGGCCAATTACAAGAGCGAGAGAAAAGAAGATTAAAGAGACATTGAATGAGCTTGTTTAGAATATGGAGTAAGATGGACTTAGAGGAGCTTGAAGAGCAACCTCTAATTCATCTAATTCAAGTCCAAGAAAAGCCCAATTCGTGTGGATCAAAGGGGTGCCAGATCTGATTTCCTAAGTTAAGAATGATTAATTAATGATTCTTCTAGTCTAGGAAGGAAACTAAATTAGCAGGAATACTGGGGCTAAAGTGGCTTGGGATCAGGTATGTCTCCCAAAAAAGGAGGGGGGGCTAGGAATAAAACGGATAACAGAATGGAACAAGATTGCTTTGTTGAAACACATTTGGAACCCGTGCAATGACTCGGATGGCTCAATATGGTCTACTTGGATCAGATCCAATCTGTTGCGAGGTAGGAATTTCTGGACAATCAAGACACCACAGAATTGCTCTTGGGCTTGGGGAAAGATTCTAAAGCTGAGATCCTTAGCATGGCCGAAGATGAAGTACATCATAGGAGATGGAATGACAACCTCTCTATGGTTTGACAATTGGCATCCTCACAGCCCACTCGCGCGGATTCTTACTGGGAAAGATTCATCTATGATTCAGGTATGGCCAAGAACGCGAAGGTGAATGTGCTAATTCATAACTCGGAATGGAAAACTCCTACCACCCAAGCTATTGGCTGGCACCCCATTATAGAAGCTATTCCTTCCAATTCTAATCCTAAAATGGGGCAAAAGGATGAGATAGTTTGGTTGGATTCACCAAATCACAGATTCTCGATCAAAGTAGCTTGGGAACAACTAAGACGTCATCGTCGGATGGTTGAATGGCATGACATTGTGTGGTTCAAGAATGCTGTTCCAAGACATTCATTTCTTCTATGGATGGCTGTCCAAACATAAACTCACAACTCAAGATAAACTTCATCGGTTTGGTATACATGGTCCCAATAGATGCTCCCTCTGTCTCCGCAACAATGAGGATCACAACCACTTGTTCTTTGAATGCTCCTATACTAAAGCGATCTGGTGGGATGTTTGTGACGGATGCGACATTCCAAGAATGACAAAAGGTCGGGATGAATGGATTCGATGGGCCACCGTCTCCTGGCATGGCAAGAGTTTCGTCAATTTTTCTCAGAACCGAGTTTTGCAGCTACAGTGTATCATGTATGGCAAGAACGGAATGCAAGGATCTTTTGCTGGAATGTCTAGAACTTCGAATTTGGTCTTTAATCAAATCGAATGTATCATTCGTGATAAGCTTGATTTGATGAGGAATGTCGCACCAACAAATGAAAACAAAAGGATCCAACGAGCTTGGAGGGTGAATACCATAGATTCTTAATTTGTTAGTTAGCTGGTTGTATTGGTTTCCCTAACGAATCCAAGTGAGGTTTCAAAGTGTTATGGTCGGTGGCTAGCTTGTAGCCATCTGTTGTTTTATGTTTCTGTTATCATTGTAAATCGGGGTATGTCCCTTATAATGTTTGTATCTTCTTCTTTTAATACATACGTCAACTTACCAAAAAAAAAATAAATTAGCAGGAATAGAAGAGGGAGATTTTCTTCATTAATTGTCCATGCAAAAGAAGGCAAAAACACATCAGAATTTATTCCACATTTAAATCATATTTCCTAATCTATTTAGGACTTTTTATGGGAGGCAAATCTGAGTCTAGCATATATAGGATAGTAATTTCAGATTTTTATTTTTATTTTTATTATTTTCTTCTTAATCTTTGGTTTATTATCACTTATTTGGATCAATTATAAGTGGGGCTAATGCGAACCTCTTGAACACGCGGTCAAGCAACCCATACGCAAAGACATCAATTCCTGGAAAGCCAAGTAAATCAGGTTTCATAAGAGTGTGACACAAAGATAATTTGTTTTTAGGCACAAACACTATTGAAAATGGAAACCCCACCCAACGAATATTGATTCGCAAACGAGAAGTATAAGGATGACGCCACGAAGCCAGTTGTTCTTCGATAAGTCATCATTTTCAATTCTTTAGAGAACCAAGTAAGGGAGATTATCCCACTAACCCCACCCTATTGAGGCCAAATTCCGCTGTTTTCTATGGTTTTTAAGCATGTTGTGATGTCGCGGTCGCACAAATTAATTACCCTAGCTTAAAACACACAAGATAGTATAGAGCAAGCAAGGGGTCGATCCCACGAGGAAGTTTCAAGTCAGATTTTTATGTTATACGTTATGTAATTGGGGGGATTTGGTTTGTGATTATCTAAACTATGACAACAATTAAACTAGCAAACAAAATCAATTAAAACGGAAACTTATCAAGAAAACAAACCTTGGTCGCAAGCACACATCCACCAACGGAAATTAGAACCGATCCTTGAAACGAAATTTGCGTTTATGTTCTGAAATTTTTATCTTTTCTTAACGTTGATTAATTAACGGATCCACGTATAACTAATCCTAACCAACAAACAATCAAAGTGTCTGCACTAATGATTCAATTTAATGGTAGCTTTAAGAACTAGATAATTTCATCAAGATTAACATACAAGCTGTCCGCAGCTTGTGTCACTTTGTTCAAATATTCTCCCTAAGTTCAATAACGTAGTTCCGCCACAATTGTCAAGGTTTTGATATTAAACTTAGCAATAGATTGTTCACAACAATAACTTAGAGTCCGCTCTAGCAATTATCAACAACAATTATAGGAAAACATTCATACTCATTCATAACATAAACTGAAAATAAAAGGAAGAATAAATCTCACGGTTCTTGAAATCCGAAGGTTTGTTGTGTCCTTGCAACCAAGAAAAGAGCTTAGCCTTGCATAACTATTGAACAACTACTTCTAATGAATGAAAAGAGCATGATTTTTGGGTTTGTAGAGGAGAGAATTTGTGTTTATTCTCGCCGGGCCGCCGCCTCCTTCTACTCTCCCTCTTTTCGCCGGGCCGCCCCTCTCTCTCTTTCTTTTTATATGCTAAGAAACCATAGTCTCTATTTTACAAAATAGTCCTTCCTTAAGTTGGCGCTTACATTCAAGTACTTCAATAATTATTTTCCGTAAAAAGAAGAAATAGCCTTGCATGAAATCTTCAAGCTCTGACTTAGAGGAGCTAAATTGCTGATATAAAAACTTGGATGTCGGTTAAGATGCTTCGAAATGTAATTTGGACTCGTTTCTTCACGAAACCCGTTTTTGCCGCGAATTCAATTGTCGTCTTTGGAAAATCATATCTCCCTCATATGAAATCTTTTTTGGCTGATATTTGGAGCGTGGATAGGTCTTTGAATTAGGAATCCAAAAACATTGAGTTTGCATCGGTAGCTCCAGATATTAAATTTTGAAAGGCCAAAGGTCAACACTGGCAGAATGCGAGATTTGACTTTGCAGGATGTGATTTCCATGATCTTTCTCTTTCTATTTTTCTTGCATTGCATTTCCAGAAAGTTATGGATGTTAGCTTTTTAGTGCCACTAGAATCACTTCATTTCGATCTCTAGAACTCACGCTCTGCACAAAACATCGACTGAACATCAAACTTGCCAATTACCTCCAACTTACTCCCTTTTGCATCTTTCATCCAAAAGTACCTTCAAAACATAAAACAAAGAATATCAAGACATTTTATATATAAAACATGGACAAAACATTAGGTAGATGTAGGTGAAACTATCGAATGATATGGCTACAATAAATACCCCCACACTTAGCTCTTGCTCGTCCTCGAGAAAGGATAAATAAAATCAAATTGAAAATAACTATGATCAATCTCTTAATCTCCCATCAATGTCCAAGAATATATGCATTATAAACAAGAATACAATCAAGAATGATAAATAGTATAATTCTCATGAATTCATTTACATGCAAACTTCAAAACTCAATTAATCGTCGGGATTTAAATGAAATCTATGCCATGCCAAAGTGATAGGTCCTCTCATTGATATACGCTCCAACACTCACGTGTTTAAGGCTTATATGTTTAAATCTCTCAAATTCAATCAATGAATATGTTCTACCATAAGCTTACTCTTCAATCTCATCTCCCTTACTATCATATTACAAACAATGCATGAATCAAAAGGTCTTATTTTCTGGTTGTAATGGGGCTAAGGTTAAAGTGAGGTAAAAGAGAGTAAAAGAAAAGGTTCAAACCAAAGAAAGTAGAGCATTCTAAAAAATGATATTTCAAACAAGATAAATTTTCCATCTTTAATCACCAACGCTTAGCTTCTTTTGATTTCAAGCTTTTTCAACATAAAATCTTAAGAACATAAAGGAGCACTTTGTTCTTTTTCTTCTTTTTTGTTCTTTTTTTTCTCTTTTTTTTCTTCTTCCTTTTTTTTTTTTACCTTTGGCAACTATGCCCATCTTTTCATCAAGCATCACTTCTTCTTTCTTTTCACATAATTTCCAACCATAATTCCATGAGATATTATAAGTATATGCTCTACTAATCCTTGGCCAAGGGAAAAGGAAAACATATAAAAAGTTAAGGCCTATACAGGGGATAAAGCAAAGAAAAGATAAACAAGCTCAAAAGGGGCTCACTAAGGATAGTATGCTTTAGGTTGGCTTTTTGGCTCAAGTGGTTAAAATTTCTAATGCCTTTATCATCTTCATGTATATATGTAATGCGAATGTAATCTCAACAAGATATGAAGCAAGTTCTAGAGATACATATCATTGAAAGAATGCACAATCAAAGAATATAATGTTGAAGGCTCAAAAACTTGCATTGGTATAACACTATAAAGTCAACATGGCATATTCTCAAAGTCTATCCCTAAACCAATTAAACCTTAAAATTTACATGCATACAGATCATTTGATTTATATCTTCATCTATCTCAACTAATTCTCATACATAATACTCATATTCTCAAAAACCAATGGGAGTTCAAAAGATCACATGCGAGAAGCATAGGCGATAACATGCAAATTCTTCCCAATTCTTTGCCTAAGCACAGCTCCAATCGCATAGTCACTCGCATCACACATTATCTCAAAAGGTTCATCCCATTTTGGTGGTTGGATGATAGGGGCAGATGTGACACGTCTCTTCATAGGCATCTTTACATGCTTGATCAAACACAAAATCCACTTCTTTGGCTAATAGTTTGCACAAGGGTGCTGTAATCTTTGAGAAATCTTTGATAAAGCGTCGATAGAAACCTGCATGGCCTAGAAAAGAACGAACTTCCCTCATGCATGAGGGGTAAGGTCAACACTGGCAGAATGCGAGATTTGACTTTGCAGGATGTGATTTCCATGATCTTTCTCTTTCTATTTTTCTTGCATTGCATTTCCAGAAAGTTATGGATGTTAGCTTTTTAGTGCCACTAGAATCACTTCATTTCGATCTCTAGAACTCACGCTCTGCACAAAACATCTTTTTTTTTTTTGGTAAGTTGACGTATGTATTAAAAGAAGAAGATACAAACATTATAAGGGGCATACCCCAGATTTACAATGATAACGTAAACATAAAACAACATATGGCTACGGGCTAGCCACCGACCATAAACCGAAAACTCACTAGATTCGTTAGGGAAACCAATACAACCAGCCTAACTAACAAATTAAGAATCTATGGTATTCACCCTCCAAGCTCGTTGGATCCTTTTGTTTTCATTTGTTGGTGCGACATTCCTCATCAAATCAAGCTTATCACGAATGATACATTCGATTTGATTAAAGACCAAATTCAAGTTCTAGACATTCCAAGCAAAGATCCTTGCATTCCGTTCTTTCCATACATGATACACTCGTAGCGCAAAACTCAGTTTACGAGAAAAATTGACGAAACTCTTGCCATGCCAAGAGACAAGTGGCCCATCGAATCCATTCATCCCAGCCTTTTGTCATTCTTGGAATGTCGCATCCGTCACAAACATCCCACCAGATCGCTTTAGTATAGGAGCATTCAAAGAACAAGTGGTTGTGATCCTCATTGTTGCGGAGACAGAGCGAGCATCTATTGGGACCATGTATACCAAACCGATGAAGTTTATCTTGAGTTGTGAGTTTCGTTGGACAGCCATCCATAGAAGAAATGAATGTCTTGGAACAAAGCATTCTTGAACCACACAATGTCATGCCATTCAACCATCCGACGATGACGTCTTAGTTGTTCCCAAGCTACTTTGATCGAGAATCTGTGATTTGGCGAATCCAACCAAACTATCTCATCCTTTTGCCCCATCTTAGGATTAGAATTGGAAGGAATAGCTTCTATAATGGGGTGCCAGCCAATAGCTTGGGTGGTAGGAGTTTTCCATTTTGAGTTATGAATTAGCACATTCACCTTCGCGTTCTCGGCCATACCTGAATCATAGATGAATCTTTCCCCGTAAGAGTCCGCGAGTGGGCTGTGAGGATGCCAATTGTCAAACCATAGAGAGGTTGTCATTCCATCTCCTATGATGTACTTCATCTTCGGCCATGCTAAGGATCGAGCTTTAGAATCTTTCCCCAAGCCCAAGAGCAATTTCGTGGCGTCTTGATTGTCCGAGAAATTCCTACCTCGCAACAGATTGGATCTGATCCAAGTAGACCATATTGAGCTATCCGAGTCATTGCACGGGTTCCAAATGTGTTTCAACAAAGCAATCTTGTTCCATTCTCGTTATCCGTTTTATTCCTAGCCCCCTCCTTTTTTGGAAGACATACCCGATCCCAAGCCACTTTAGCCCCAGTAGTTCTCATATCTGAACCCTGACCAAAGAAAGGATTTCATAATTTGCTCCACATTTTTAATTACTTGCCCAGGTAAGAGAAAGAGAGATGCCCAATAGACGTGTATGGAAAATAAAACTGAATTAATCGGTTGTACCCGTCCCGCATACGAGAGTGTTCTACAAGTCTAATGTCGAACTTTAGAGGTGATTCGATCCACGAGGCCCTTACAATAAACGGCCTTTAGTGCGGACGAGAGAAGAGGTGCTCCCAAATATTTCATAGGAGCTCCCCCTCTCTAAACCCAAGAATATGAATAATTTGCTCCTTCTCGCATTTAACACACCGCTCAAGAAGATGTCACTTTTGTTTGGATTTGGATACGGACTGATAGGTCTTGAAACTTTGTGAGCACGGTTCGATCATAGAACCGAGTTTACATCCCCGTTGCTAAAAATCATCAAGTCGTCAACAAAACAAAGATGAGAAATTTTGTCCTTCTTGCATCTCCGGTGGAACTTGAATTCTTGGTGGGCACTCATCTTGCAGAATAGCCCCGAAAGGATTTCCATACATAGGACAAACAAATATGGGGACAATGGATCAACTTTCATAGCACAACGAGCAGGTCCCGTAGATTTATGATAGCCTTTCATTAGTTCCCGAGACAAAAGAATGTTATCACCGATTCTCCGTCCCGAGATAAAAGCAGTCGATATGGACCAACTAAGGATGGCAAAACAACTTTGATTCTCCCGACTAGAATCTTAACGATGCATTTGCACATTGTATTGCAAGGCAAGATATAGGACGAAAATCTGTCAACCTTGTAGGATTAGCAACTTTAGGAATAAGGGAAATGGATGTAGCATTCATTTCTTTAAGCATTCTACGAGTGCGAAAGAAGGATCTAACGGCGTTGATTACATCTTCCCGACTATGTGCCACATTCTTTTGAAGAAACTGCGTTAAAGCCATCCGGACCAGGGGCTTTGTTGTTCTTCAAACTAAACATAGCATGCTTAATCTCCTCCTTTGTTACATCTTGTGCGAGTAGATGTTGTTGCGTTGAAGACAATTTCAAGTTAATTGCCGAGTCCATCACTTCCTCGCTCGGAACCCTAGGCATCTGATCCACTCCTAACACACGATGGAAGTATGCAATTACTTCGATTTGACTGCCTCGTGTCCTTCGACAACCTCTTCATCCTCCCTTGTAAGTGATAGAAGCTTATTTCTATTCTGTCTTCCATTTACTGATTTGTGAAAGTAGCTAGTATTCTGATCCCCCAAGCTAAGCCATTGTATCCTTGCCTTCTGTTTGAAAAAACTCTCTTCAGCCCTCACGGTAGAAGCGTATTTACAAACAGCATCCCTTTCTCGCATGCACAGAATTGGATTGTCATGCGCTGTATGCAGAGCCTGTTGAGCCTTATCCATTTCGTTTTTAGCCTTATCCATCTGAAATGTTGGAGAAGTGAGCCATATTGAAAAGTTTCAATTCCTGCTTTACCTTTCTTAGTTTGCAACACAGCTGATACATTGGACAACCCCCCGAATTCTGATCCCATACCTCTTCACCAAGGGCATGAACTCTTCATGATCCATCCACATATCAAAGAATCTGAATGGTTTCTTTATGTTCTGATCATTGCCAATAACCTTTACCACCATGGGAGAATGGTCTGACATACCCGAAGGCAAAAATCTCGCTTCCGATAATGGAAAGTTCAGATTCCACTTCTCATTGACAAGCACTCTATCTAGTTTCCGCATAATCGGATTCTCGGGACATTGGTTCGACCAAGTATAATGCATCCTGAATACCGAAGATCATCTACTTTTGCTTCTCGAATACATGTATCCAATCTGTCCATAGTACCAGCCCACGTAGTAGACCCTCCCTAACTTGTCCGATCAGGTTGGGGATAGCATTAAAGTCACCCATAAGAATCCATGGGGTTGACTCCCATCCATCACTACGACTCACTATATCAGACCATAATGCCTCACGTAAGGAAGCATTATTGTCTCCATAAATAATTGAAGTATTGAAACTGATTTTTTGGTAGCTAATATAGTGACCGAAACATGAATAGCCCGGGTCCGACATTCCAACAACATCCACCTTCACCGTATCGGCATTCCAACAAACCCAAATCGACCACGACAAGAGAAATCATA
>JAGMVL010002360.1:0-97491 GCA_019202695.1 Populus x sibirica
TATTGATGAAATGATAATGAATCAGGGTCATTGCGGTCAATATCCAACAAAGTATTTTGTGAGAATTTCCTTATTGGAAATACCAATCTTCTCACTATATAACCTTATTGTTATTGTCGCGGGGCGCAAGCGCCGTGACGTCATCTACGACAACAGAGGCTCTTGTCGTGCCTCCTGGATGATGAGGGTGTTGTGTGTTAAGAAAGGGTTTCGGATTTAATCATGGGGAGAAGATGAAGACTTCTGCGGTGAGAGAGAGATGAAGAAGCGGTGGCTGTTTGGAAGAGTATGGGGTACTTGATTGTGGTTGGGATAGCTACTTGTGGTGGATCTAGTGGTGGAGAAGTTGGTGGAATTTCTGGTATGGTGCCCGGAACGTTTAGAGAGAGAGGGAGAGAAAATGTAGAAATGAAGAGGGTTGGTTTTCTATTCGATTTTGGACCCATTTTCTCCTCTCTCAAGCCATGAAAATTCAGCCATTTCATTTTCTATAGGCGGTGGAAGAGGGCACCCTGTCTTCACCAGGTAAAAATTTTTAACCCTTGATTATGACCGGAAGAATCCAAACTGCTTGGGTTCAAAGTGTACACCTCGAACTACCAAATTTGGATAGGCCAAGGTTGCCTGAGGTGGCCACTTTAGGTTGGTCATCGGAGCGAATTTTGATGTTTATAGGCCTCAACTGGATAATACCCGGGGATAGAGGGATTTAAGTGGCCATTTTGGTGCATGTGTTGTCAATTTTAGGGGACATACGAGGCATTAAATGCACCTCGCAAAATCAAGTACTCCCCGATAACTATTATGTGGAAGATGATGAATAAAGGGACAGCGACGCGTCACCTGGTCTCTCTCTCTTTTTTTAACACAAAAAGGCAACCGCTTTTGAGTTAAAATTAGGATTTTCGCCAATGTTCAATTTAGTCCTCCAAACTTTCAATTGCTTTTAATAGAACCCCTAATTGACTCTAAACTTTTGATTTAATGCAATTTGGTCTCGACGAATCTCAACTTCAACCCCAAATTTACGCCTTTTGCAATATGGTCCTTGGTCTCGGATTTATGCAATTTCATGCCTAATTGACCATTAAAATTTCAATTTCTTCAATTTGACCCTGGATTTTGTCAATTAAACGCCTATAGTTTGGCGCTTTTTGCATATTGGTCCTGGATCAGAATTTTGTCAATTTAACCCCTAATTGACCCAAAAAATTTAATTTTCTTGCAATTTGGCCCCCATAATTTCAATCAATTAACTTGGTAAAATTAAATTTGGTCTCTTAAAATTCCAATCTTCTCAATTAAGCTCCCAAACTTAATTTTTGACCAATTAAGCCCCATATAAAATTAATTTGACCCATTTAAAGTATAATTAAGTTCTTGCACTTAATTAAATCCTTAAATTGAACCCAAATTAATTCTTAAACATAATTAAAATTTAATTTGGCCCATGATTAGATCAAGGCCTATTAAAAATTTGGGTCAAGACAATGTAAATTGGAATAGGATGGAATTAAATATTTAGAAGTCAATTTTGGTAGAAATAAAAATAATTGATAAATTTGAGGACTTAATTGAACTTGAAATTAGTTTAATTAATGAAATTAGAGGCTTAATTGAAGAAATACCAAAGTTTGGAGCTAATTCGGGTCCAAATTGCAAGAAATTAAAAATCCAAGGACCAAAATGAATATGTTGTAATACTATATGTGGGTTAATTGATTTTTCTATGGGTAATTTTGGAATAATTTTAAGTTGAAAAGCCAATTAAGGACTGAATTGATGAAATTGGGAACCAAGGACTATTTTGTAACTGGCGCTGAAATCCAGGGGTTCAATTGCAATTGATCCAGGGGTAAAATTAAAAAAAAAGGATTTTCATAGGGACCCAATTGCTATATGTTAGAAGTTTAGGGGGCAAATTGAAAATATCCATTTCGGGTGAAACTAGCGTAGTTTCAAAGAAAATTGTTCATCACCTTCTTCATTCATGAACCACGCTTGCCAGCTACCCCACGATGCGTTACTCCTGCAATAAAAACGGTGGGTCACCTCATTACCTGGAGGCAACCGTATGGCATTCTCTGGCTTTCTAAAGCTAGAGAAAGGCCACGAACTAGGAAAGGAGAGAATGAGCAGAGGGACGAACGAACACAGAGAACCAAAACAAAAGGAAACCAAGGGGGAAGACAACAGAGGACAAGGCATAAAACTAATACACAGACGCAATAACATAGACAAAATAGAGGAGAAAAACGCAGGCAGAATGAGCAAATGCAGGGAGAAAAAAGAACATAACAGAAAACAAAGGGAAAAAAAGAGAAAAACAGAGAGAAACAGAGAGAAAAAGAAATAGAACAAGAACGGAGAGAGAATGAGAGGACCCAGAAACACAAAAAAGGGCAGGAGACAAATGGAAAACGGGATAGGACATCGTCTGGCCAGACATCACCATCGTCTTTGTCTTCGGTCTTCTGCCCCCAGGTGAGCCTTTCTTCTCCTGCTCACAATTTTAATTACACTCTTACTATGCAGAGCGTGCATTAAGTGTTTCACGCGTGCTCCCTACTGCAGACTGGTCACTAACTTGGGCCAGTGACCGACGCTTGTACAGGCTGAGCTAGACCCGGCCTCAAAAATAAAAATAACAAAATAGCTGAGAGTGGGTTGGGTTTGGGCAGGCTCAGCCAGCCCAATTTGTTCTTGATCGAGGGAGTGTTTGGCAAAACACACTCTTATGCCTTACCTTTTTTATTCTACTTCATTTTATTTTGATATCTAGTCAAACAAACATCTTCTTTGATTTATTTATGGTCCCTTGCATCTTATTTTCAATGATATCATTGTATATTTGATATGTAAATTTTTCTTGTAAAAATACAAATCTAGTATGCGATACATACCCAATCAAAAAAAAAATTACTCGAAAAAATAAATAGAAGAACAAAAGAATAAAAATAGAAAATAGAAATAAAAACAAAAATAAATGAACTTGAAATGTAAAAATTGTCGTTTACCCTCACCATTAAAATTTTTGGTACATTAATTGTTAAAAAATAAGTTGGTTTTTTTATTTATTTCAGTTACGGTTAAAAAAATATCTATTTGATTTCAGTGTTAGTAAAACAAATTAAGCGAAATGCATTGCTTTTAGTCATAAGTAAATATGTTCTTTATAATTTATTTTATGATTTATTATAAAAGAATATTAATGGATAAATGACCAGGAATTTCAGAAGAAGAAGAAACAGAAGCTTCTCTTTGAAAACTATCACTAATTTCTTTCGAAACAGGAATGTTTTTGGATTTCCAAGAGTTTCTGATTGAAAAAACTAACTCCATTAATGAAAAATCATTGAATGTTAACGAAGTACAAGAAATACTCACAAGATAGAAAACACTGCTGATGTTACTGTTGAATGGCGAAGAGCTGTTTTATTGTGGGAAAAAGGGTTTGTTAAAGATGTAGATACATGGATTAAATTTAATTCTTAAATGATGTGACAAGTCAGTTAGATTCGAGTCTGTGAGAAACATGGCGGGCTTCATTAAACACACTCACAGACTCATGAATCTGAATATTCCCCGCAAAAACAAACTTGTATGTCAGTGAATTGATATTTTTAAAAAATTATTTTGAATATTTTTTTTTGTAATTTTGTTGGTATATATTGATTGAAGTATTTTATTGGTATATACCGATTGAATTACATACAAAAAAATTTTATCGGTAATTATAACCGTAAATTATCAAAAGAATTATTCTCGTAAAAACTTGTATGTCAATGAACTGATTTTTTAAAAAAATTATTTTGAATATTTTATCTGTAATTTTATCAAGATATACCCATTGAAGTATTTCATTCATATATACCAATTGAATTACATTAGGAAAAGATTTTATCAGTAATTATAACTGTAAATTATTAAAAAAGAATTATTTCATCAATAATTTTATTGATATTAAACGAGATAGTGAAATGAATGTCCGCTGATTAATTAATACAAGTAAAACAGCAAAGAATCTGGCGGGAAAAAAATGAAATAAAGCTACTAATAAATCTTACATGGAAAATCTTATTGTTTTATGCATGTATTTTTTTTGGAGCAAAAGTGCATGCTGTTTTTGACCCCTCTCCTGTCCTCTTGTTTTTCTTTGGCTTTCACATGAAACTTAACTATTTAAGAAGATGGTATTATTCAAAACATATATTTGTAATTTCCGAACAAGCAATTTTTGTTCTATTATTAATATATTAATGTATCGAAATAATGATATTACAATATATTTTTGACCTTAACCTTATTATTATTATTATTATTTGAATTTGATAAAAAAAAAAATGGTTCATCAAACATATCTACAATCAACATAGTTTCTTGGATTGATTATAAAAAAAAAAAACATAGTTTCTTGGATAATTACAGAACAAAATACAATAATTGATTATGTTAATGCATAGTTTGAATCTATATATCATATATATGTGCACAGGAATAAGTAAATCATGATGAAATAAACAATCACCATCCATTTTTTTTTTAATTTCCCTATTCGAGAATGCTCATGACGACCAACGTTTACCTTTTGGTCTAATCAAGGTAAAACTATGTTTCGTATAACCACATGTTTCTTGTTTCTTGTTGTATAAAGAAAGACCCATCACATCAATTAATGGTTATCCTGAGATTCCTTCCCTTCCTAGCTAGTTCTCTTGTTTTCCCACTGATTGACCTGTCTTCATCTTCTTTTAACGTTCGTTTTTTATTTAGACCAGCATTTTTAATCAAAGGACTGCAAGATATTTTACCAACGGTTTTATTGATAGAATTAATCTGATGATGATATTCCTCTACAAATATATCAATAAAATAATTTTTTGATATATATATTGATAGAATTATAGATGATATTATAATAAATTTTAAAAAAGACAAATTATATTTGATGTGACATTTTTACCGACAAAATAATATATGAAATGTCCAACAAAATAATTTTGTCAAGTAAATCCGTTGATACTATTTTATTTATGACCTAGTGGTCAATCCTTCTCTCCGCCTCCCCTTATTTTTTCTTCTTCTTTATGTATTTTTTAATGCAGCAAACAACCACTCTCCCCACCTCTTTTAATTTCAACACAATTCAACCTCCCACAACAAATTTAGTCACAACAATACTTGATTTGTCGGCATTGATGTTCTAATTCAGATTTTATTGAGGATTCTCTCGCTTTAAGTAAGCAAGTCTACCCATTTTTATTTGAACATAATTTTTAAATGTTAATTTTTTTTGCATATTTTTGCAGGATATATATTTTGTTTGGGTGTTTACTTATTTTATAGTTTTTTTTTTCAAATAATTTTGTTGTATGAATTTATGATTTGTTCATGTTATGGTTTATTTTAGATTTTGTAAAATTGTATTTGTTTGTAAATTGATGAAACTTATGTCAAATTTTTTACTTTGGTGTTGTGTGATGAAATAAATAATAGCTTATTTAACATGTTCGTTTTATATTTTATTAATTTCATTGTCGAGTTGTAATTTTTGGTAAATGTGTAGAAATTTGAATTTATGTAGATATACAATTGATTATGAATTAAGAGAACTATTAAAATAAATTGAATAAGATTAAGTTAAACTAATATTTTTGCAAATTTCTTTAGTTAGCGAAGTTAAATAATACTTGTAATCATCATTATTTAAATAGGGTTGACATAAGTAATGGATGATCGTTTATAAATGTATCGAGATTCACCCTAAGAGTTATGGTGGATGAATTATTATAATAAGGTTTAAGATTTTATTAATTACACACTATCTAATCTCGAGAAATATCAGTGAAGACAATATTAGATGTCCATACAAGAGGTGTAAGAAAAAAAATTATCGATTCAAATGTTGTAATGATACATCTTCTACAAAAAAAATTCATGAAGAAATACATGTGTTGGTATGCACATGAAGAACCATATATTCTTCACGATACCATGGAAGAGAGGATGATTTGATCAACTTTTAGTGCTACCAACGTGCATGGAGATGTAGATTTGACCCACAATTGAGTTAAACAAAATATTTTCTAGGAGCTTCCTTATTTGAAGACCAATCTTCTCTATTATAACCTTGATGTTATGCACATAGAAAAGAACTTGTTTAAGAACATTTTCAACATGGTTTATGGATGTGAATAGGAAGACAAAGGACAACATCAAGACTAGTGTCATAACCCATTTTTGGGTTATTTCCCAAAATTCACCCTTTTTTCTCTTGAAATAAAATAATAATAATAACAAGAGGACAAACGATGTGATAAAAGTTCGCGAAGAAGATCCGAGGTACATATAAAAAAATCAGGTTGAAATTTTGGACAAATTTGAAGCATAATTATACCCTTTTGTACCTAAGACTAGAAATAGAATGTAGATTATGGTTTGTGTATGCCATTGCCGCCTCTTTTCTCTTTCTCCGTCGCTTCTTTAGCCACCACCATCTCACACACCATGATAATTGGTGGCCTAACACCTTTATAACCCCTCGGCATCGGCGTGAACCTTGACACTTCTACCATCCTTACATTAGACCGATGATAACAACCGTATCGGGTGAGCTTTTTAATCTTCCTTTCCTCATTTTCCTCATAATCTGCATGCAAAATGTAAATATTTATTCACATTCTACACATAATTAACATGGTCACCGGGTCGAGCTAGTGACCATATAAGTTGGGCTAGACCCATTCCAACCTAGCCCAACATGTTAAAAAAAAAAAGAAGGAAGATTGTTATGTTATCAGCCTACCCAACCCATGTTGCACTTGTTTCAAACTCAACTCATATGGTTGGATCGGGTCCAACCTAAGTACAAAAAAATAGAAAGAGGTTATCGGGTGGGCTAGGTTGGATCCCTTTTAGCCCATAACCCCTCGCATGTCGTGAACCGCCAAAGCACTTCTACCATCCTTACGTTAGACCGAAGATAACAACCGTATCGGATGAGCTTTTTAATCTTCCTTCCCTCATTTTCCCCATAATCTCGCATGCAAAATGTAAATATTTATTCACATTCTACACATAATTAACATGGTCACTTTGGGTTGAGCTAGTAACCATATAAGTTGGGCTAGACCCATTCCAACCTAGCCCAATATGTTAAAAAAAAAGGGAAGATTGTTAGGCTATCGGCCTACCCAACCCATGTTGCACTTGTTTCCAAACTTAACTCATATGGTTGGATCGGTCCAGCCTAAGTACAAAAAAAATAGAGAGAGGTTATCGGGTTGGCTAGGTTGGATCCCTTTTAGCCCATAACCGTATCGGATGAGCTTTTTAATCTTCCTTCTCTCATTTTCCTCATAATCTGCATGCAAAATGTAAATATTTATTCACATTCTACACATAATTAACATGGTCCTTTGGGCTGAGCTAGTAACCATATAAGTTGGGCTAGACCCATTCCAACCTAGCCCAATATGTTAAAAAAAAAAAGGAAGATTGTTAGGCTATCGGCCTACCCAACCCATGTTGCACTTGTTTCAGCTTAACTCATATGGTTGGTTCGGTCCAGCCTAAGTACAAAAAAAATAGAGAGAGGTTATCGGGTTGGCTAGGTTGGATCCCTTTAGCCCATAACCCCCCCCCCCCCCCCCCTTCTAGTCCATAATTTGCTTCTGTCTTGCCATTGTTATGTGACAAGGTATTCAAGGTTGATTATGCTGCTAAAGATATATTCATGTTGACCTGGTATGTTAATAGACAATCGTGCATGTCTGTTGATTTTGATTGTTCAGACCGCACCACATTTTTGTTTTGACTGTTTGTGATCTAAACAGGGGCAATCAGTGAACTCTCTGGCTCCTTCGCTGGAAATTGTCTGTGATGTTGTTCGCTGACTACTAAGCGCCGACTTCCCTCTCACCATTTCTGATATCAGAATCATCCAAAATGAGGTGAAAGTTTAGAAGCCGCAAGACTTCAGGTATCATGGCTAAAGCCAATCGTTAGCCAACATTTCTGAAGTCGAAAAGATTGCCCACATGCATTCTATACTGAAATCTGTAATAGCAAATGGCGTAACAGTAAAAAAGCAGCTACTAATGAGCTGGAGGAGACACTCATGGATCTAGCAGCATTGCAGAAACGCATAAATGCAACGAAGCTTGTAGTGCAGAAGATTGACGATACCATTAAAGAGGCTGAGATCAGTATAGAATGGTCTCTGGAGGAGGGCCGAAGGAGATCATATGTAGTGCTGCTCTCTCTTCGGGCACCATTATTGAAGAGAATAATATGGGCCTTATCTTTTGTAGACTTTGAGGCCCAATATACATTCCCTAAACTGAAGTGTGGGCTTTTCTTATGACTAATGGCAATTCCTTGGGTCAACTCCACTTCAAAGATGACTTAAAATTCTCTAAAAGTGTTTCCATTTAATTCAGTTCATTAGTTAGTTATTAATTTTTTAGAATTCAGCTTTTTTTTATTGAATTATATATAGGTCTCATGATTTTTTTTTAATCTTTAATATTAAATTTATTAGAAGTGAGCCATAATATCTTTTTATTTATTTTATATAAATTTATCATGATTTCATGGCTCAAGTCACGGGTTTAACATATTAATTCAAGTTGACTCATGTATTTTTTTCTTGTTTCTTTTACTAATTTTATTCATTTCATCATTTAACATTAAGTTAATTAGAAATTGAGTTTCATAATTTTTTTTTTGTTATACCAATCTTATGACCGTATTGCAAGTTCGGGAAGTTGACTTTGTTAATTTTTTTATTTCCTTTTCTAATTGAATAATTTTTCTTACCGGGCTTTGTAATTTTTTTTATTTTTTTATGGGGTTATCTTGATTCCATGATGAAGGTCATATGTTTAACGAGTTGACCCGATTTATTTATTTTTTCCTTTTTTAATTGAATAGTTTTTTTTCTTTTTATAATTTTATTTTTTAATATTGAGTTAATTAGGAATTGACCTTCATAATTTATTTTGATTTTTTATAGGGTTATTACGGTCTCATGATCTGAATTACGAGTTTGGTAGGTCAACTCAAGTTGACTCAAGTAATTTTTTTTCTTTTTATAATTTTGTTTGTAGTTTTATAATTTATCTTGATTTTATTTTTATAGAGTTATCCACGATCTCATGAACTAGATCGAGGTTTGGTAGGTCAAATTGGGTTGACTCAGATAATTTTTTTATCCTTTTTATAATTTTTTTCAGTTTTATTTTTTTTAACATTTGATCGATTATGAATTAATCTTCATAATTTATTTTAACTCTCTTTCTATAGTGTGAACCGGCGCACGGTTTGGTGGGTCAAACCGGGTTGACTTAGGTGGTTTTTTTTTAATCTTTTTTATAATTTTTTCAATTTTATTTTTTTAACATTTGATCAATTATTAATTAATCTTCATAATTTATTTTAACTTTATTTCTATAGTGTTATAATGATCTCGTAATTCGGATCACAAACTTTATAAGTTAATCTGAATTAATTTAATATATCAATATTTAAATATTTAAAAAACAAATATCATTCAATTTAATGTAACAATATTTAGAAAAAAATATTGTCCAAGAAATGAATACAACTTTCAATGTAGCAGAAACAATAATCCGAAGTTTGAGCTATTAAAACTGCGTTAGTGAGTTTGGAAGAAGATTCGGGCATGTTTGGAAGTGTGGTTGTGGTTGTTTTTTTTTAAAAAAATTGTGCTAAAATGCATCAAAATGGTGTTTTTTTTATTTTTTAAAAATTATTTTTTGAGATCGCCGCATCAAAACGATCCAAAATATATAAAAAATAATTTTTAATAAACAAATATAATTTTTTAGAAACACGTGTTGACTGCGTTTCCAAACGAGCTCAAAAGATCTCAACAACCACCCATTAATCACTTCATTGTATAAAATTTGTAAATTACACATGTTGACCCGCGTTTTCAAACGGGCTTAAGAGATCTCAACAACCACCTAACAATAGTGATACCTGAATGTTCTTGCTTGTGATGCAATTCTTTCTAAAAATGAAACAAAAATCAATAAAATTAACAATTTCAGTGGGAAAAAAGAGAAAATCAAATGATAAATTAAAAAGAAAAATGAGGAAATAAATGTAGAATAATAATAAACAAAAATCTTATTCTGCAATAGATTATAGATCCATAACCTAGCTGGGCAGTGGAAACTAAGAAATATTACAAGCCAAATAAGAGGTTAAATACATGCAATATCTTAAGTTTATGAAAAATCATACACCATCCTATTCAAGAAACAATCAACTTAAAAGTCTAACCTGATAAGTGAAGCTCCAAAATACGATTTTATTTAACCTTCGAAGATCCCAGAAAGGGTGATATGTACCATTGATCCATATCGAATGTAGATATTTCCTCAGCAAGTTATTGGAGATTTTCTAACATGGAAAAGATGGTTTATGTGAAAGAAGACAGAACTGTGTAATGAATCTGTTTCACGATCATCCTATTTTATCCTTGTTTTCGGGTCCGGTTTGAAATAAGACATAACTGTGAATGTAGTTTGCACCAGGGTGAGCAGAAGCAATTTATGTAGATATACAATTGATTATGAATTAACAAATTATTAAAATAGATTGAATAAGATTAAGTTAAACCAATGATTTTGCAAATTTATTTAGTTAACGAAGTTAAATAATACTTGTAATCATCATTATTTAAATAGGTTTGATATAAGTAATGGATGATCGTTTATGAATGTATTGAGATTCACCCCATGAGTTATGGTGGATGAATTATTATAATAAGGTTTAAGATTTTATTAATCACACACTATCTAATTTGAGAAATATTAGTGCAGACAATATTAGATGTCCATACAAGAGGTGTAAGAAAAAAAATTTATCGATTCAAATGTTGTAACGATACCTACAAAAAGAGTTCATGAAGAAATACATGTATTGATATGCACATGAAGAACCATATGTTCCTTACGATACCATGGTAGAGAGGATGCTTTGGTCAACTTTTAGTGCTAGCAATGGTCAACAATAGGAATCCTTATAAGAATATAGTTATGGACGCGATGAGAATGAATTAGGATCATGCCAGTCAATATCTAATCGTAGATGAATAATTTAATGCAAACGCAACCAGGTTTTTTGATCTTTTAAAAGATTCTAACGAATCATTATGGGATGGTTGCTCAAATCACGATAAATTATTGGTTGTTGCACCAGTGTTCACCATCAAGTCAGATCATGGGTTGAGTGAGGCCGATTATGATATAATTATTGAATGAGTGAGAAGCATTTTACATGAAGGGAATAGAATGAAAGAGATGTTGCTCCACTGCTTCTTTTGGGTGAGGAATTGTATGATATGGTGTTAAAGTACAGTGATATTGTGTTTGATTTTCAATCCAGTAAGTATAAATTTCTTTGTTTTGGTTTGACCTAGAATTTGGGGAAGGTAAGGGAAGAAGAAGAACAGAGGTTTTGAAGAGTATTTTTCTTATTCAATGTCTTTTTTCAATACAGAAAACGTGAACCTAAATAGGCCACCTCAATACAATAATAATTCAAAATAATCGGAACTCCAATAGTGGAGCTAAAGACTAGGAATGCTTTCAGCAACTCCTATTCCCACATTACGTTATTAATTCACTAATTCAATAAAACACAAAACAATAGTAACCCACGTAAACCTTGTACCCAGCTGTACCCCAGCCATGCACCCAATCACCCACGTAAATAGAGATTTCTTATGACCTGCCTTCCTGATCTCACAGCAACGCAAGGATGAAGGAATAAGAAACTCCCTCTATTCTCTGCGTTTTTTCTCTCCTAAGTACTTACATCTCTTACATTTTTTGTCTTTCTTTTGTTGTCCTCTATCTCTCTGCCCCTTTAGGTTAGTAGTTGAGGCTTCTATATAGCCTATACATGGCTTTATTTAGGAAACAAATATTACATTAACTCTAGGGTGTAATATCGGGTGAGCAAAAATAGGAAACCAAATTATTTAGATTCTTATTCTCGATCATCGGTGATTTCTTTCTAGTATAGAGGATGGTGCGACTCCTTTCTTTCCTTTCATAGCTGGGACCATGAAGCACCAAATGCTCCCCTTTAAAATGAGGCAATAAAAACATGGTTTGTAGATAAAAGGAAAGAAAATAACTGGGGTAGCTGTGCAGAGAAAAGAAAAGAAAGAATTGCAGATGGGGAGGCATTGTTTTCCTTTTCTGATCTAATTCATGTTCTTCAATTTCATCACTCGGCAAAATTTCTTTTAATTTTATCTTCAATCAACTCGCCTTATTTTAACACCTTTTCCATTTGGTCCTTGGTCCATAAAAGGGCGCTTCAAATTGGCCTCGCAATTGGTCTTCAATCTTTAAGCATCTTGCATTTGTGTCCTTGCAAACTTGGGCAAAAATCCTTCTCACTACGAGAATCCCTACTTTCACACTAGATATTCAAACAGGAATATACTGAGCTTCTAATATTGAAATCAAGCAATTAAAAAGCCCAAATTTATCTACGCGTCTAGGACTACAACTTTGATGAAGGAGTCGAAGTGAGATAAAATCATTTTAGAGAACAGAATCTGGCAGTAATCTAGTTGATCAAAAGGGTCTCCTGATCTAATTCAGAAAACTAACAATGCCGAGAATCCCGATATGATTTAGAGTATGACCTAAGAACATATCAACAAAATTTATGACGGAAATAGAGTTTTTAGTGCAAAACTCAAGCCAGGATCCTTCTCCCAACAGAATTCTCTACTTTCATGTTTAGATATTCAAACGAGAATATCTTGAGCTTCTGATATCGAAATCAAGCGATTCAAAAGCCCAAATTTATCTACGTGTCCAGGACTACAACTTTGATGAAGTAGTCGAAGTGAGATAAAATCTTTTTAGATAACAGAATCTAACAGGAATCTAGTTGGTAAAAAATATTCTTGATCTGACAATGCAAATATCCAAATCTGACTAAGAGTTTGCTCTAAGAACAGTGATCCCTAGGACTTAATAAAGATGCAGGTCAATTTTTCAATATGTCATGAGTGATAGAATATAGCTAGGATGGTCAGATATCATACATGACCAAGTCGAATCGGAGCGTATGTTAGAGCAAAAAAATAAATTGCGACAAAGCAATAGAACTAAAATTTTTAGTACAAATTCGAGGGATTTATCCAACCTTAAAGACCAGATAAAGAAGGAACAAATTTAGCATTATGAAGATTCCTGATCAATCTAAGAAAACCCGATGATTTTGGCAAAGAAAGGGGAAGGGTAAAGAGAGCAGAAAACAACTCAAACAAGGTTTCGAAAAAAATATTTCTTTCTCTCACTGTTATCAATCTTCCAAGGAAACATGAGTTAAACTCCTACACTCAGTTCAAAAGAGGTATACAACGCCTCCATCACGTGGGGTCCAAAAATGAGTAACAACATTTTGTTTAATTTAGACCAAAGCATTTTAATCAAAGAATTGCATAATCTTTTACCAATGCCTTTATCGATGAAATTATCCGGACAACAAAGTTCGATCTCATAAAGACAAATCCTATTGTGATATGATATTTTTTACCAACGGAATGACAAATAAAATACTTGATAGAATAATTCTGTCAATAATTCCATTCGTACTATTTTATTTATGATATTTTTACGCATCGTCGATCACTCGTTCATTGTCTTCTTCTTTTACCCGAAAGAAACTGCCTGGGTGCCTACTTTGCAGGTGCATTTAATGCTTGATTTCTCAATCAAATCGAACAAAACTAGCACGAAACGGATCCCCTATAGTTCTTCTACAATCCCATGTGAACGTATCGGGATGAATGACAAAGACGGTGACACCAAAGCAACGACGTGAAGAGATCAACCTTTTCCCGTAGATTTGACAACTCAGGTGAGGCTACTTTGAACCAATGGTTAGGATCCTTTCCAACCAAATGAAGGGCTGAAATTTTACCCTAGTGTAGACGAGATTACCCTCTTCCACCGCCTATAAATATAGGCTCGTTGATGACCCGAGAGAGGAGAAAATCGGGTCCAAAAATTTAAAAAAAAAAACCTCCTCAGCTTTTTTTCTCGCAACAAGTCTCTCTCTACACTCTCTCTCCACCGTGCTCTCAGCAACTCCAAGCCACGCTTCCACTAGCTTGTCTTCCACCCTCTCCATCACACTTATCCCTCTCCACCAAAAGCTCCTCCTTTTTTCCTCAACAGCGGTAGCAGCCCATCACCACCACCATTTTTGTTTTATTCCTTCTTTAGTATCGGCAGCAACAACACCGACTCCTCCACAAACACCGCCACCGGCTTCAGGGCGACTACCTAGACCACCTCTAACCTCACTCTAGGCTGGTGACAACAACCGCTTCTCACCCCACAAGGTTGCTTTCCACTTCATTCCCGTTTCGGCCGCAACTACAAAGTTGCATGCGTAACGTGAACTTACTATTCACGTTCTGTATATAATTCATTTCACTTGGCCCGGCCAATTCTAGCCTAGACCAAATGTTTGGAATGGGTCCGGCCTGACCCCCAAAAAGTAAAGAAAGAAAGTACGTTGGGCCCAGATCGGCCCACTGGTTTTTGGGTTTATGCCTGGCCTAGTTGTCTGAGCTGGCCCGGCCCACCTGTTTTAATAATATTTAATTAATATAATATAATATATTATATATTTCTTTAAAAAAAAACAACAAATTCTAAAAAAAATTCAAAAATCCTTTGAAAAAAAATTGTGATTTTCTCAAATATTTTTCTACCAATTTTGCATAATATCGGATTGTATATTTACATTGTAAAATATAAATCCGGTATTAAAATACCTGGTTTTCTTTGAAATTTTTTTTTTAAAATTTTAAAACATTTTTGAAAAGAAAAAAATATTTTGTTGCATACTGTCAAATCCTAAATTTTTTCCAAGCATATTTTTCATAAAAAAATTGCATCTTTTCATCTTTAAAAAATCCAAAAATGGATATCATAACCAGTTTATGATTATCCATTAGGATTTGGCCAACATGTCAAAAATCATTTTCCAATTTTTTTTTAGGATCCAGTGTAGACTTTAATATTTGTGGGGTGTAAAATTACACGATAAAGTACACCATCAAGTATTAAAGATACAAGATGTAAAAAAATATGATGCTAATATTCAGACTTTAGAACGCCTAGGATTTAACCCAATAAGGTAGAGACTTTCTCATGAAGAGAGATCTGCCTTGAGCCTTAGAAAAGAAACACAAATAGAAACTCGACTTAGAAAAAACAATCAAACAACAATGCAGCTTACCTTAGGTAGGGTGCACTGGGGGTGATGCGTCTTTCCCTTGCACAACTAGTCCCTTACTCGGACTCTCGAGACCATAGGTTCCTAGTGACTATAATACTAAGTGGCGACTCCTAAACACTAATCATAGTTTTATGATTAAAACCAAAAACCCTTCCTAACACACAACACCTCACATAGGAGGCACCATAAGAGCCTCCGTCGTCGCCAGACGATGTCGCACTGCGCTCGCGCCCCAGCCGATAGGATGGCGACTCCACTAGGGACAATCTTGTCTGGTTAAAATAAGCTTTGATTGTTTGATTGTTTGCCTTTTTGCTGGTCTTTAATTTTAGCTCGCATTTTTACCACTTTAGCATGCATTTTAATTTTACGAATAAACCCAATTCTAGGTTACGTGGGGAGTAGTGGTTTGTCTCATGACTGTCAGTCAGGGTTCAGATTCATGAAACATCCAACTATGAGTTGAGTGTTTACTCGGTAATGGTGGTTACATTGTGCCCCAACCATTCCTTGTAAACTCCTATACTGCCTTCACGTGAGGTGGTCACTGGGCACTTCATAGACCCTTTTAAAACTAGGTAGAAAGCCTACCTATCATGTAATGACCTAGAACCTTCCTTTAGAGCATGAACTCCCTACATATTCATTCTGAATAGGTTTTTGCCATTCATACCCAATGTGCATACATTTGCATCCATACACATACATCAATACATTATAAATAACATACATACATGCAATAGGTTGAAATATAGGTCCCTAAAGAGCCTACAACACCTGACTTTGAGCAAGAAACATGGAAGATGAAGAGCGTGCTCACCGTGATGCCCATTTCCAAGAAGAGTTAGAGTCTGTGAAAGCAAGTGTGGCTCGCCTTACTAGCTTACTCGAGCAAACAATTAGAAATGCCTCTGGTGAAAGTCCTCCCAACCGGCCTGCTATTTTTGTTCAGCCTCTAGCAACAGCTTAACCCGAAGAAATAATGAGTGAACATGGTCAAAAACCTCCATACAATCCAGCATTTGTACACTCAACGCCACCGGTACCCGCCCCCTAGTCATAGATCCATTTGCCAATGAGTCCCACAAGACCAAGTCATCTAATGGCATTGATCAAGATAAGATTTCGGCATTAGAAGCCCGGATTAGAGCCATTGAAGGGGTAGACTTGTACGATCCAATATGGGCAGCAGAAATATGTTTGGTCCCAAATATGGTTGTCCTGAAGAAGTTTTGTGTTCCTAAATTCATCAAATACATTGGAACACAATGCCCCATAACTCATTTAAAATTCTACTGCAACAAAATGATAGAAGTAGTACACGATAAGAAACTACTGATGCATTTTTTCTAGGATAGCTTGGGTGGGTTGGCATTGAGCTGGTATATGAGATTGGACAACACAAAGATCCAAAAAATAGAAAGACTTAGTGGATGCTTTTATCAAGCAATACAAGTACAATATAGACATTCTCCTGATAGAACCAGTCTGTCCAATCTAGAGAAAAGGGACAAGTAAAGCATAAGGGAATATGCTCAAAGGTGGAGAGACCTAGCTGCTCAAGTACATCCTCCGCTCTTGGATAAAGAGATGGTCACTCTATTTGCTAACACGCTCAAGGACCTATACTACGAGCATGTGATGGGTAGTTCAGCCCAACAATTTACTGATGTTATGGCAATAGTTGAGCCCATAGAATAAGGAGTAAAGAGTGGTAGAATCTCTGCACCTGTGGAGAAAAGGGGCTTCGAAGGTAAAAAGAAAGAGGTTGACCATGTTGAGGGTAACTATAAGGGGTAGGAAGAACCCATTCCAAAATTACCACACTCCATCCTCTTCACCCTAAATCACCAACATCAATTTCAACTCTTCTTTTCCTACTAGAAAACCTAAGCCTCAAACCAAACACCAAAGAGCCCAAGAACAACTACCTCCATTACCACTGCCCTTAAATGAGATGTACCGAAAGCTGGTGAACATCAGGTATATAGCTCAAGAACCCTTGACACCTCTGCAACCACCTTACCCCAACTAGTACAAGATTGACCTTACTTGCGAGTACCATGCTGGCGCCACGGGACACAACATTCATACTTGAAGTGCCTTCAAGAAGAGGCTCATGCATTTGATTAAAGCTGGATGGATAACCTCCGAAGGAACTCCAAACATGAGTTCAAACCCTCTACCTAATCATACTTCAGGTACTGGATCGGTAAATGCACTGGAGGTGGAATGCTCCGAAAACCTCAAAGCACTAATGGCAAGAGTAGGGTGTGAAGAAGGCAGTGTGCACTCTCGAGGATAGAGGACAAAGTTCTCGCTATAGAATGGGAAGATGAAGCCTACCTAATTATTTCCTTTTATTTGATCATGTCTGTTTCAATCTGTTTTAGTCTTGTTGGCAATTTAGCTCATAATACCACAAGACTAACTTTATCAAATGAGCCTTCTTGTTAATAAGATCATGTGTTTTTCTATGTTCATGATATGCCTTCATGCAAATAACATACTGAACACACCTTTTACTCACAAAACCACTACACCAAGAATTCTTTGGTTTTTTTCCCGTCTTTTTCTCTCCCAAAAAAACAAGCATAACCCCATGTTTTCACAAGGATTTTTGGGACATCAAAGTTTTAATACAAAAACAAAAATCAAATTAGTGTTTGTTCTAATAAACAAGTTCTGAAAATTCAAGTGATATCCTGATACCTTTGAAAACTTGAAGAACAACTCAAATGCCATGAGATAACTCCGAAGCTGAGTTTTGATTGCATGAATAATGAGAAACCATTTTTCATATTCACATAAAAGAAAGCAAAGCTTACCAATTCTAACTACATGCACTTGAAATAAAAAAAGCCATCTTTGATCATCCTTTCACAATGCTAAAAATCCCTTGTAGTCTCCTTTTGAGCCAAATAACATTTTCTTGAAAAAATAACCTTGGCTAGGATCACACCCTATACTGGGGGGGCAAGTGTAAAAAATCCTTAATGATTAAAAGTGCCCAAACAACTCTAGGGGCATGAAAAAGTCCTCAATCATAAAAGTGTCCAAACAACACTGAGGGGCATGAAAGAAAATCCTCAATGATAAAAAATATCCAAACAAAGCTGGGGGGCATGAAAGAGTTCCAAAAAGATTTGAGCGTGCCACAAAAATCACTAATATAATGATGCTCAAAATCAAAAATAAGAAAAAGCCCAACATTGAGGGGCGCTGTGGATCATTTTGCAAATCAATTCCAAGGTCCAGGAATTCATGGACAAAAAAAAAGTTTGGGATATAAGCACTAGTGATCCTTAGTTTTAAAGTCCCTTAAACACCTTTTGAGCCTATAAATATCCTTTTTCTTCATAGACAAGAGCCAAAGCCTACGTTATGTGCCCAATCAAGCCCTTTTTGATCAAAGGCAAGCAATGTGGATCGGTAGACTTTGCTTTCCCATGTGAAACAAGTCATTATTCATGCAAGCAAAATGAATGCTTTGAAAACTAGTTCTTTGAAACCCGTAAAATGAATGCTTTGACCAACAAAACATCACTTCACATTTTCACTTAAAGCAAAACAAAATTTTTCAACACTCATGCAAACCTATCCATGAGAATCTCTTGAATTCTTCAGAACAAGTTTGTTTTGAACAAACATCAAAATAATTTTTCAGAATTGCTTTGAAATTCCAAAAATTCTTCATGAAAACAACCCCTTGTAAATAACCGGATCTTCTTCCACATAGCTTCATCCCCAAGGAGAACCCAAATTGAACACTTGGAGACATGATGAAACTGGGAGGCAATCCATCAAAACACATAAGGTTGACTCCATGATTTCCCTTCTAAAAAATAGAAAATATTGGGCAAAGCTGGCAATCCTTTAGATAAAGGTTTATGGGCAAAGAAGTATGTTGATGTCATATCCCTCCTAGAGGTCAAGATTATAAGATATGACTTGAGTAAGCAAGAGTGGAAAGAGCCATTAAAGCTTACTATCAGAGACTCAAATTTTGAAGAAAAGGAAAACTCCATGAAGAAAAGGGGACCTATATTTCTCGGGTAAGTACACATGCATATTGATCATGATGCATTACTTTCATCCTTGACGAGATCGTTGTCTCATCGTCACCTTTTTTTTTGAGCGGGCTGTTGAGCCCTCATCATTCGATAGTGTGCTTTCTAGCCCTATCTCCCTTTTGAATGTGCATTTGAGCAATTATCTCTGGCTATTGTGTTTTCTAACAATACCTCCTTTTGAATGCGCCTTTGAGCCATTATCTCCCGAGTATTGTGTTTTCTAACCATACCTTCTTTTGAGTGCGCCGTTGAGCCCTTGACCACTTTAGGTAATGCGTTTTATAACCTTACCTCTTTTTGAGTGTGCCTTCGAGCCCTCACCTCATAGGTAGTGTTTTCTAACCCTGCCTCCTTTTGAGTGCGCCTTAGAGCCCTCGACCACCTTGGGTAGTGCGTTTTCTAACCTTACCTCCTTTCGAGTGCGCCTTCAAGCCCTCACCTTATGGGTAGTGCGTTTTCTAACTTTGCCTCTTTTTGAGTGCGCCTTAGAGCCCTCGACCACCTTAGGTAGTTTGTTTTCCAATCTTACCTCTTTTCGAGTGTGCCTTCGAGCCCTCACCTCATGGGTAGTGCGTTTTCTAACCCTCGCCTCCTTTCGAGTGCGCCTTCGAGCCCTCACCTCTTGGGTAGTGTGTTTTCTAACCTTACCTCTTTTTGAGTACGCCTTCGAGCCCTCACCTCATGGGTAGTGTGTTTTCCAACCCTGCCTCCTTTTGAATGCGCCTTAAAGCCCTCGACCATCTTAGGTAGTGTGCTTCCTAACCTTACCTCTTTTTGAGTGCGCCTTCGAGCCCTCACCTCATAGGTAGTGTGTTTTTCAACCCTCCCTCCTTTTGAGAGTGCTTTAGAGCCCTCGACCATCTTAGGTAGTGTGTTTCCTAACCTTACCTTTTTTTGAGTCCTCCTTCAAACCCTTACCTCATTAGTAGTGTGTTTTCTAACTCTGCCTCCTTTCGAGTGCATCTTTGAGCTGTCACCTCTTAGGTAGTGCGTTTTCTAACCCTACCTTCTTTTGAGTGCACTTTTCAGCCCTCGTTCCCCTTCGTTCCTATCTCTTTTCGAACACTCCTTTGAGCTTCCATCTCCTGAATAGTGCGCCTTCAAGCCCTATCATGTTGTCCCTTCAAGACATCTTATTTTTTGCCTGGGTAGGTCACCCATCACAACAGACCTCTTTAAAAACTCTTATCTTCTATTTGGGCCGGTTGCCCATTACAATGAAACTATTTTGAGAAATCCTCGTGTTTCTCACCACCTCCAAATTTTTTTTCATTTGGGCAGGTTTGTAAATCCCAAGAAAAAAAAACCAAGGCAGGATTAAATTAAAGAAAATAAACTAAAATAAAAAAAAGTGGGGGCAAGAACGAATACACTTAAAGAAAATAGGGCCTAAATGCAAATAAGAATAATTATAGAGCATAAATACTTATATTCTCACCAAAAACAGATTTGCAGCTACGTAAAGAAAAAAAAGAGGGAGTTTTTATATCTATTTTTACAAATCAAGAGAGAAACACTAAAATTTCAAAAACCCATCCCAGATTGAGGGTTATAAGTAAAATAAACCCTGGTGGGAAAGGGATTAACAAGAAAAATTGAACAAGAAGAGAAGAGGGAAGGATCGGCTGTCATTAGAAAGAAAAGGAGGGATTGAAGCCTTGATTCGCATCAGGTAAGATATTCTAAACTTGGTCTTATGAGTCATTTCAAGTCGATTATGAATTGATGCATGGATGTTAATTTATATATTGAGTTCTTAAACTTGAATTGAGGAAAAAGTAAGAGTTGTTAAAGTAAAGAACTTCATGTGTTGTGTGTAAATGAAAAGGTTGATGAATCTGGACAGTTTCGTCTCGTGACCTTCAAAGAGATTTTGGGTAGGAGAATGAAGGAATTAGGATCAAGTTCCTTCATAGAAATTGTAGTTTTGGATGTTTACTAACTAATGAAATTGGTCTTGCTCAATTTGGAGTCATAGAACTCCAGTTATGGGTCACCAACCGAGACTGGGTCATGACAGACCCTATAGGGTAGTAGGTCTAGTTCATTGATGAGCGATTTTAACTACCTTAGAGGCAGAACTGGGTTATTCTCAAAACATAGAACTTCTAGCCTCATGTCTTACCTTTCCAATGCCATAAATTTTGCTTGAATATGAGTTCTATAACTCTAGATATAGTTAAAAATCTGATGAGAGGTCAGATAGTAACATTTCAAAAATAGACAGTAACAGTTGGACAGTAACAGTCCATGTGTTTGTTAATGAGCAATTTTGACTACCTTAGAGGCAGAACTGGGTTCTTCTCAAAACATAGAACTTGTAGCCTTATGTCTTACCTTTCCAATGCCATAAATTTCTCTTGAATCGGAGTTCTATAACTCCAGATATAGTTAAAAATCTGAGGAGAGGTCAGACAATAACAGTTCAAAAATGGACAGTAATAGTTGGACAGTAACAGTCCATGTGTTTGTTAATGAACGATTTTGACTACCTTAGAGGCAGAATGGGGTTCTTCTAAAAACATAAAACTTGTAGCCTCATGTCTTACCTTTCCAACGCCATAAATTTCTCTTGAATCAGAGTTCTATAACTCCAGATATAGTTAAAAATCTAAGGAGAGGTCAAACAGTAACAGTTCAAAAATGGACAGTAACAGTTGGACAATAACAGTCCAAGTGTTTGTTAATGAGCAATTTTGACTACTTTAGAGGCAGAACTGGGTTCTTCTCAAAACATAGAACTTGTAGCCTCATGTCTTACCTTTCCAGCGCCATAAATGTTGCTTGAATCGGAGTTCTATAACTCCGGATATAGTTAAAAATATGAAGAGAGGTCGACAAGAACCGTTCAAAACCGAGGCAAAGGATGGTTGGACAAGTGATAGTCCAAATATAAAGAAAGGAATGATAACTAGGATTGGACAAAGAACGACAGTAATAATGAGTGAAATGAGAAAAACATAAAGTACTAAAAAATGACTAAAAGAAAGACTTATTGGTTGTTGATATGGTTATTATAAAACATATCCTTGAGTGAGGAAAATTTATGAGATAAACCCGTGATTTTAGGGGGGACCACAGACGTGGTGCAACAGCAGCAGCATGGGAGCACGAGTAGAGCTTCTATTGCAGGTAGGTGATTCACACCTATGCTTTCTAGTTAAATTCCATGATTTAATATATTTTTGATGTGAAATGTGAATTACTGAATGTATGTGTATTCAAGGTGAAAAGTTGCCAAGTGATGAAATTATCACTGACAAAGGAAATATGAGAAGTGTGATTTGAGGCATAAACTAGCATACATTGAGTGTATGTTAGGATCCCGGTAAGGGGATCACCATGTATTGTCTAGCATACATTGAGTGTATGTTAGGATCCCGGTAAGGGGATCACCTTGTAATGGCCAAGCATACATTTAGTGTATGTTAGGATTCCGGGTAAAGGGATCGCCTTATATCGACTCCTATGGGATGGTGATGACGATACCAGTGAAAGTGGTATCGGTAATGTGATAAGCAAAAGTAATCACGTTGATCTTATAAGGTCTGGAATGAAAGTTGATAGTGGCAAGAGGGAACGGTTATTAATAGTTTGAATAAGGAAGAGATTTTAATAAAAAAAGAAAAGAAAAGAAAAAAAACTAGAAGGGAGAAGTAAATGAAATATGAATGCATGTTACCCCGTTGAAATTATTAGATATTCATATTGTTATATTTATTGTGATATTCACCTTGCAATAATATGTATTTTGTTTCAGGATCATCGCATGCACGACAGGAGTAGATCCTAACTTATGTTTCGTTTTTGAAATCTAGGTTCTAGGGAGTATACCCTTGTATTTTGTAAACATGAAAATGTTTGTATAACTTAATTTGTATGATAAATGTTTAAACTTGATTGGATGAATTTAACGTTGTAGTTTATATAACCATATTTCATGTCTATGTATTTATATTTATTTAAATTATCCATCCATAATGATATTTTTGTTATATCATGCATATCATAAATATTATGGTTGATAGGTGTGAGTATAATTGTGGAATTGAAACCCAGGATCATTGGGTCGGGAATTAAGTTATGAGATGCGAACTGTTAGAAGTGTAAACAGGTTACATGTCGGTAATTTGGGACCTTCCGGTATAGAGGGGACTCCGTTGAAATTCCGGTAGATGTTAATACAAAGACCATGAATATGTATATATATAAAAAAATAAATTTAACTACTCTATTTTTCTATTGACATGAGATTGTGGTTTTATCCTAGAAATGGAGGATGTTACAAAGTCGCCCATTACAACAAGACCACTTTGAAAAATCTCCACCACTTTGAAAAAACTTTTCACTTTTCACCAGGGTAGGTCGCCCATTACAATAACACCACTTCAAAAAAAATTAAAATTTTCTTTGGGTAAGTCACCCATGACAATTCGACCACTTCAAAATCTCTAAATTTTCTAAAGAAAAATCTTCCAGTTTTTACTCTGAGTGCGCTTTCTAGCCCTCAAAAGGATTCATCATTTCTCAATATAATGAGTCCATCATCTCTCATTCTTCTTTACAACGCTTACTATCTAAAGTCTCTTACGAGACTTTCTATCTTAAGCATTGTAAAGAGGGGGGGCAACTATTATAACCCAATTCTGGGTTATTCCCAAAAATTCATTTTTTTTCAAAATAAAAATCAAAAAATAAAATAAAGGCTGGCAAGGTGGAGAAAGTAGGCCGGGGAATCAAGCTGTAATTTTTTTGGAAGAAATTCAAGATCTAATTGCACCCCATTATGCCCTAAAATGAAGAAAAATGCAAATTCAAGGTCGAATTAAATGATTGTTTGACGAATTGGCATAAAAATTAAGTCTAAGGACATAATTAAATTTTTAATAGGTCAATTTGATTTAATCATGGGTCAAATTAAATTTTAATTATGTTTAAGAATTAATTTGGGTCCAATTGAAGGATTTAATTAAGTGCAAGGACTTAATTATACTTTAAATGGGTCAAATTAATTTTATTTGGGGCTTAATTGGTGAAAAAATGAAGTTTGGGAGCCTAATTTGGGCTTAATTGAGGAATTTGGAATGTTAAGAGACCAAATTTAATTTTTACCAAGTTAATTGATTGAAATTAGGGGCCAAATTGCAAGAAAATTGAAGTTTTGGGGTCAATTAGGGGTTAAATTGAAGAAATTTACAGCCAAGGACCAATCTACAAAAGGCGGCACAATGTAAGGGCTTAATTGACAAAAACCAAGGGTACAATTGAAGAAATTGAAATTATAATGGTCAATTAGGGGTTAAATTGACAAAATCCAAGGCCAAGGACCATATTGCAATAGGCGCGTAACTTCGAGGTTCCAATTGAAGTTCATCAAGGACTTAATTGCGTTAAATCAGAAGTTTATGGACAATTAGGGGTTCAATTGAAAGCAATTGAAAGATGAAGGACTAAATTAAAAATTCAGTTTAAATCCCTAATTCAATACAAAACAGCGTCGTTTAACATTAAAAAAAAAGAGGACCACACGTCGTGTCATCTGGTCATTGTTCATTGTCTTCTTCTTTTACCCGAAAGAAACTGCATGGGTGCCTACTTTGCAGGTGCATTTAATGCTTGATTTATCCATCAAATCAAACAAAACTTGCAAGAAACGGATCCCCTGTAGTTCTTCTACAATCCCACGTGAACATTTCGGGATGAATGACAACACGGCGACACAGCGACAACGTGAAGAGGTCAACTCAGCAAACCTTTTCCCGCAGATTTGACAACTTAGGGAGGCCTGCTTTGAACCAATGGTTAGGATCCTTTCCAACCAAATCAAGGGCTGAAATTTTACCTCGGTGTAGATGAGATTACTCTTTTCCACCGCCTATAAATAGAGGCTCCGTTGATGACCTAAGAGATGAGAAAATGGGGTCCAAAAATTAAAAAAAAAACAGCCTCCTCCTCAGTTTTTTTCTGCAACAAGTCTCTCTCTCTACACTCTCTCTCCACTATTCTCTCAGCAACTCCAAGCCACGCTACCACCAGCTCGTCTTTCACCCTCTCCACCACAGTTATCCCTCTCCACCGAAAGCTCCTCCTTTTTTCCTCCACGGCGGCAGCAGCCCATCACCACCACCATTTTTGTTTTCTTCCTTCTCCAGTATGATTGACAAAGCAAAGACCGACTCCTCCACAAATGCCGCCACCAGCCTTCATGGCGACTACCTAGACCACCTCCAACCTCACTCTAGGCCGTTGACAACAACCCGCTTCTCCCCCTCCAAGGTTGCCTCTCGTTTTACTCCGCCGGCCGCAACTGCAAAGTTGCATGTAGAATATGAACTTATTGTTCACGTTTTGCATATAATTCATTTCACTTGGGTTGGGCTAGTTCTAGCCCGGACCAAATGTTTGGTTCGGGTCCGGGCCGACCCCTAAAAATTAGAGAAAGAATGTATGTTGGGCCGAGATCGGCCCAACCATTTTGGGCCGATATTGGCCCACTGTTTTCTTGGTTTATGCCTGGCCCAATTATCTGGGCCGGCCTAGCCCACCTGTTTTAATAATATTTAATTAATATAATATATTATATTATATATTTCTTTTAAAAAAACAAAAAATTCAAAAATCCTTTGAAAAAAAATTGTGATTTTCTCAAATATTTTTCTACCAATTTTGCATAATATCGGGTTGTATATTTACACCTGTAAAATACAAATCCGTTATTAAAATACCCGGTTTTCTCCGAAATATTTCAAAAAAAAATTAAAACATTTTCGTAAAGAAAAAAATATTTTGTTGCATACGGCCAAATCCTAAAATTTTCCAAGCATATTTTTCATAAAAAAATCCATCTTTTTCATGTTTAAAAAATCCAAAAAAGAATATCGTAACCAGTTTATGATTATCCATTAGGATTTGACTAATATGTCAAAAATCATTTTCCAATCTTTTTTTAGGATCCCGATGTAGACTTTAATATTTGTGAGGTGTAAAATTACATGATAAAGTACACCCTCAAGGACTAAAGATACAAGATGTAAATAAATGCGATGCTAATATTCAGACTTTAGAACGGCTAGGATTTAACCCAATAAGGTAGAGACTTTCTCATGAAGAGAGATCTGTCTTGAGCCTTAGAAAAGACCAATGAATAGAAATCCGACTTAGAAAAAACAATCAAACAACAATACAACTTACCTTAGGTAGGACATGCCTTTTGTTTTTCATTTTTATTTGTTCGTACCCCTCTGGTTTTTTTCATTTCTTCTCCCGTTTCCCCCCTTCTCGAGTTCGTGGCCTTTCTTTGGCTTTTATAAGGCCAAAGAATGCCATGTGGTGGTAACGACAGGCTTGGTAACGACATACATCATGTGGGTGAGGGATACTAGCCGTGAGACGTGCGCCATGATTGAAACAATTTAAGTGCCTTTACTCGCTGAAACGGCTCCGTTGCTTTTACATCGTTGAAATGATTTTTGAAAAAGAAGGCAATGAATAGTCTTTCTGAAACGACACCGTTTCCAATTCAAATGGATAGTTTCAATTTGGTTATTGAAGTTTTGCAATTTTGTAATCAAGCCTCTGGTAAATTGTACTTAGATCCCTTGATTTTAGCATCATTTACAAGACAATCCTTGGTTTTGGATTTCTTCAATCAAGTACCTAATTGCTCATCAAACTTTGATATTTATACAATTAAGCCCCTGATTTGCCAAATCAACTCTTAAAAATTATAATTTGACCCCTGAAATTTAATTTCTTCAAATTAAAGCTAAAATTGACTTAAATCTTGAAATCAAACCCTCCATAAATTCAATTAAACCTTAAATAAAATTTATTTGAGTATGTAAATATCTAATTTTGAACTTTTCTTCTTCAAATTGAATTTTCTTTGTCAATAGAGCTCTCATCAGTCAAAAATAATACTGTCAAATTTTAATCTTTGTATTTTTAACCTCCTTAACCAATTTTGGTCATTTTCTAAGCGCTTTAGTATCCTCTTCTCACTGTTATTATTTTTCTGGTTTTCTTCCGAATATATTTTTTTATTATTTTTCTTTGTATTTTCTCCCTTTTTGTGTGGAGACTCAAAAATGAATAACAACAATAAGCAAACCATCATAACATAATCTAATAAACTCTTAGTAATTTAAGATTAAACTAGCAATGCAGCCTGCCTCAGGAGGATGTTTAACGGGTGATAATATATTTTCTTTTGCGTAACCAATCTCAGACCATAAAATCTCTGTTGACCAGTTAGCGTTCATGGTGACCATAATACTAGGCGGCGACTCTTTAAACAAGATCGTTCTCTCTCTCTCTTCCCGTAATTGGTTATAATCTATTTCCTTTTCTAATCCATAATTTGCTTTTGTCTTACCATTGTTATGCGATGACCTAACATCTTTGTGGACCAAACAACCATGCGGAATAAACCATTAGCTTGAGATATTCAGATAGCATGTCACCACGAATTTCTTTTTTCTCGCATCCACTCTTGCAGAACTTCTTTTGAAGAACAAAGAGAAATGCAAAAAAAATTTCGTGTGGCTATGGATAATCTGTTTTGTAGATTAACTTATTTATAGACTGGGCTAATCATACATGACATTTTTTGATACATTTATGACTTAACATACATAATCTTGTAGGGTTCAATCATTTTTTATGCATGGGTTATGTTTCTACCGACTTTACTTTATCACTAAATTGACCTGTTGATGACTGCCAACATGTTTGGTAAATCGGCAAATCAACAATGTAGATTTCTTGATTTCATCACATCCGTACAATATCATCCATGTTTTTTTACGAGTTTAAAAAAATTTAATTTTTTTTTTATCTTTTCATTGCTTCAGATTTTATGGGTATTTTCAGATCGTTTTGATGTTAAAACATAAATAAATAAAAAAATTATTTTGATACATTTCTAAGCGAAAAACACTTTAAAAAACAACCACTACCACAATATTTAAAAGGCTCTAAAAGTAATTTTTACTTGAGAACATATTAAATGATTTTTTTTCAGATTTTTTATATTAATTTTTTAAATCAAAAATATATTTTTAAAATTTCAAACTCAAAAACAAATTACTCGAAAAAATAAATAGAAGAATAAAAGAATAAAAATAGAATAAATAGAATAAATAGAAGAATTAAGCGAAATGTATTGCTTTTAGTCATAAGTAAATATGTTCTTTATAATTTATTTTATGATTTATTATAAACGAATATTGATGGATAAATGACCAGGATTTTCAGAAGAAAAAAAACAGAAGCTTTTCTTTCAAAAGAGGGAGTCTGATTTATATATGAAATCACAGTGCAATACTGTCTAGTTTCTTTTGAAACAGGAATGTTTTTGGATTTCTAAGAGTTTCTGATGGAAAACTAGCTCCATTAATGAAAACTATTGAATGTTAACGAAGTACAAGAAATACTTGCAGGATAGAACACACTGCTGTTGTTACTTGCGTTGAATGGCGAAGAGCTGTTCTATTGGGAAAAGAAGGATTTTTATAAAGATATTGTGACAAGTCAGTTAGATTCAAGCCTGTGAGAAACATGGCGGGCTGCATTGAACACACTGCTGTTGTTACTTGAAAGATAGATAATCAATTCTCAATCCAAGGGAAGCCACAGAGATGGTAGGGATTCCATTTTGAAATTGAATTAAACTTAAACAACAACAAGCAAAAACAAAAAGAAAAAATACAAGCGAAACACTCAAAAGTTACATCCAATAATTGATTAATTTAGGGATTAAAACATTCATTATAAAAGGATTAATCTAAGCATGAAGACAATTAGAAGTCTTTACATATAGAAGACAGTAACACTCACACTCTGACATTGACATTCTTCTTTAGTATATTCTTTTTTTTAGTATGTATTTTACAAACAACTTCAACCACACTTGAGGTGTGCACCCATACCCTGCTAATCAGTGAGCCCTTATTGAATTTTCACAGAGTCTTCAGCATGTTTTAGGATTGGAAGGATACCCTTTTCCTGCAAGCTCTTAACAGTTTCATACAAGCACTGTTTTACTGGGACGAATTCGATGCCCAGATCCTTGATCTTCTGGTTTGTGAGCTTGTAGTTTTGTTTTCTTGGGTTCTTCTCATCAGAACACCTGCAAATGCATTGCAATACAAAATATTAATATTCAATATGAATAAAAACCACAACATTATTAATAATTCTTTCTACAAACTTGGTAGGTTAATTTGAAGACAGCAGAAAAAACAGTTTCGTTTAACCTTAGCAACCCAACTAGGAACATTCAATCAACTTGTCTGATCTTAAGCACTACAATTAGACAAACAAGTCCACTCAAGCATTTAGTTTTCTTTGTTGATGATTAAAAAAAATTATGCCACGGGGGATTCGATTTTTCATGATTTTTGGTTAATATTATCATACGAGTCAAAACTGGGACAACAATGGCCCCACGATACCATTAAGAAACCAAAAAGAGGAGATCACAACCTTATCCATTGGATTATTAGTAGTGAATATTAATATTCACTAGCTCATGTTTTTTTTAGTATATTTATAATAAGGACAGAAAACCCTTTTCTTCATTTATTTTCTTATTTTGGGATGAATAGGGATGAAGAATCAGAGAACTGTCATGCAACAGGATTTTATTCTTTAATTTAATTATTGTACAAATCTTCCAACATTCATTGCACTAAGTTGCTAAATATATATATCAAATGTCAACGAGAAAGTAAAAAATATACAAGCCGTAAATAAATTGACTTTCTTGTGCAAATATTTTGTTTCTTAAAATCATAATATATATAATTTTGCCGATGAAGATTTGAAGAAAAATCGGGAAAGGACCATGAAAGAAAAATACGTTAATTAGAAAAATAATACAAGTTTCATTACGTTAGAAAAAGCCAATTTATTCTAACTTCTCCATTGAAGTAGTTTTTTAGAGGTGTTAAGCTCGTGATTATTATAAAGTTGTTCAAAATCATAAGAACTTACTTGGTGGGGATGGGATACTCCGGGAAGAACTTTGCAAGGATTTCCACCACCTCTCCACGGTGAAGCATTTTCTCAAAGCAAATGTAACGGCCGGAGGCAGAAGGTGTCTCGAAGACTAAAATGTGGGCTACGGCCACATCCCTAACATGCACATAAGCTTGAACAGCGTTAGCATATGTCTTGGCTGAGCCGGTTAGGTACTTGAGGATGTGAAGGATGCTAGCATTGACAGTGGGTTGCAACAATGGTCCAAGCACCACCACTGGGTTCACCACCACTAGGTCAACTCCTTTCTTCCTAGCCACATCCCATGCATCCTGCTCTGCCACGGTCTTTCCATAGCAATACCAATTCTGCAATTCCAAGATGAACTTACATCAAGATGTGAAGGATAGGCAATTAGGATTTCAAGATGCAGTAAGCCCTATGACGCAAGGAATAATGAACTTACATCACGATATCTTAGAGATATTCTTATTTACACCTACTCTGTATGCTTTGAGTGCTCTAATTAGGAGCTATTTAATTATGTTAATCATCACATGTTATTAATTAAATACCTTGGTGTTCTTGCAATACTCAAGATCACTCCAGCAAGATTCATCAACGACAACATCAGGGCTCCTATTGGGGTCCATGTACACAGTACCAATTGAGGACGTGAAAACCACTCGTCGGACTTTGGCCTCAGCTGCTGCCATGATCACATTCTTGGTTCCATTCACTGCTGGCTCCATCACCTTGTCCTTCAAGTATTGCAACACAAAATCATCAAAACCAAATTTGAAGAAAACATACTTTGCATCATGAATTACGGAAAAATCTTTTACTAACATTTGTCGGTGACATCCGTACTTAAATTTACCGGCAACCTAAAATTTGTCCTTGGAAGTCCAAGTGTTGTTTTTATATTCTTTTCTTAAAATTCTCAGCATCCAAACAAATTTTTTACTACCAATGTACCGAAAAGAAAAGAAAAAAAAGGAAACATACTGGATCGTCCGTGACAGGACAAGCAGTATGGAAAACTCCATCACACCCTTGAATAGCCTCTTTAAGAGACTCATAATCAAGAATATCAGCCTTGCATAAAGTTAATCTTTCTTGAGCTCCTTCAAGCTCCCTCAAATGGGAATTCTTGGGATCAGCTGTGTATAACAACACAAAGACAAAGCATTAAATTAACACAATCTTAATAACAGAAAAGGGAAAGGGAAAGAAACCAAGTGCTTGATTATTATAAACTAACCTGGGTTCCTCACAGTTCCTTTAACAGAGTAACCTTTCTCTAGAAGAAGCTTAACAATCCATGAAGCAATGAAGCCACCAGCCCCGGTGACACAGACAGTTTGGCCTTGGCATGGAAGTGATGAAGTATCGACAGGCATGTTTTTTTGATATGTGTATTATGTGTGCGTGTTTGGTGGTAGAACGAAGGAAGAGAGACAGAGAGAGGGAGGTGTTTTCCTTTTCTCTTGATTTAGGAGGTGGATACTACAAGGAAAGAAGTGGTGGAGCAGATGTATTTATAGGTACGTGACTGAGTTTTTGTAATCTGAATCGTCAACACCATGTCCTGAATTTATATTTGTTTTAATCCACTCTTTTAAAAGAATTTATGAATAAATTAATGTCCATTGATTAATTAAAATTTGTTTTGTACTCTAGTTTTTGACTCTTGTGTTTGACCAAAATGTAATTATAAGCTACTGATAAATTAAGAAATTAAAATATATTATACACAAAGACATATTGGTTGTAGATCACAAGCAGTACTCATGGATGACAAGTGTTCTTTTGGAAAACCAGCAAAGAATTTGGTGGAAAAAAATACGCAGATCATAATTCTAGATATGGACAGCAGTACTTTCTTTTGGAAGTAGAAAGATAAGGGCATTAATGCTAGGATGGGTGGCAAGTGTTGATGTTGAAAATCTAGATATTATTTTAGAATAGAAAATATAAAATTAATTTAAATAAAGAAGATGGGACCATTGAACAAGAGAAGGAAATAAAATTGTGTTTGATAACCATACAAATACAAATACAAAATATGAAATGAATTTTTTTTTGTATATAAGATATAAATGATGTTTGTTTTTGTGATGAAACTGTATTTTAAAAAAATTTAGTTTTAAATTGTAATTTTTTTGTGTGTGTTTTTTATTATTTTGATTTGTTAATGCTAAAAATAAAATTTAAATAATAATAATATAAAAATTTTATTTTAATATATTTTTAAATAAAAAACACTTTAAAAATCAATTAGAATAATATATTGATTATAATATTTATATAAGCCTACTTTTCTACAACCCAGTGTGAATTCGATTTAATCTAGAAAAAATGACGAATAAATGAATGTCCACTGATTAATTAATACAAGTAAACCAGCAAAGAATCTGGTGGGAAAAAAAGTAATAAAGCTACGAATAAATCTTACATGGTATTTTTGGGACCAAAAGTGCATGCTGTTTTTTACCACTCTCCTGTCCTCTTGTTTTTCTTTGGCTTTTACATGAAACTTAACTATTTAAGAAGATGGTATTATTCAAAACATATATTTGTAATTTCCAAACAAGCAATTTTTGTTCTATTAATATATGAATGTATCGAAATAATGAAATCTCCAAAGATATTACAATATTTGTTTTTACCTTACCCTTATTATAATAAATCATCCATTTTTTTTTAATTTCCCTATTCGAAAATGCTCATGACCATTTTAAAAAGACAAATTATATTGTGATGTAATAAGTGTTACTGATAGAATGATAGATGAAATGCTTGATAAAATAATTTTGCTGATAAATTCATTGGTACTATTTTATTGATGACCTACCAATACATCCTTCTCTCCTCCTCCCTCTTTAATTTCTCTTTCTTTATTGATTTTTTTTATGCAACAAACAATCACCCTTTCCTCTTCTCCTTAATTTCAACACAATTCAACCTCTCACAATAGATTCGACCACCATAATACTCAGTTTATCAGAATCCGTGTTCTAATTCAAATTTTATTGAGGATTCTCTACCTTAAGTAAACAAATTACCTATTTTTATTAATTTCAACACAATTTTTTTTTCATGTTAATGTTTTTTGCATATTTTTGTAGTATATATATTTTGCGGGGTGTTTACTTGTTTTATTCTCGGATAATTTTGTTGTATGGATTTATGATTTGTATATGTTATGGTTTTTTTTAAGATTTTAAAAAATTATATTTGTTTGTAAATTGATAAAACTTATGACAAATAGTTGACTTAGGTGTTTTGTGATGAAATAAATAATAGCTTATTTAACAAGTTTGTTTTATATTTTGTTAATTTTATTATCGAGTTGTGTTTTTCAGTAAATGTGTAGAAATTTAAATTTATGTAGATATACAATTGATAATGAATTAAGAGAACTATTAAAATAGATTAAATAAAACTGGGTTAAACCAATATTCTTACAAATTTATTTAGTTAACGTAGTTAAGTAATACCTGTTATAATCATTATTTAAACAGCTTTGATATAAGTAATGAATGTATTCAGATTCAATTCAGGGGTTGTGAATGATGAATTATTGTAATGAGATTCAAGGTTTTATTAATTATACACCATCTAATCTGAGAAATATTAGCGGAGATAGTATTAGATGTCTATACAAGAGGTGTTAAAAAAAATTATCAATTTAAATCTTGTAACGATGCATCTTCTACAACCAAAAAAGTTCATGAAAAAATACATGTATTGGTCTACACACGAAGAACCATATGTTCCTCATAATATCATGGTAGAGAGGATGATTGAGTCAACTTCTAGTGCTAGCAACGTGCATGAAGTTGTGGATAATAATAGTAATCCTTATAGGAATATGATTATGGATGAAATGATAATGAATCAGGGTCATTGCGGTCAATATCCAACAAAGTATTTTGTGAGAATTTCCTTATTGAAAGACCAATCTTCTCTACTATATAACCTTTTGTTATTATCGCGGGGGCGCAAGCGCCGCGACGTCATCTAGCGACAGCAGAGGCTCTTGTTGTGCCTCCTGATGATGAGGTGTTGTGTGTTAGAAAGGGTTTTGTATTTAATCATGGGGAGAAGATGAAGACTTCTGCAGAAGTGAGAGAGAGGAAGAAGCGGTGGCTGTTTCAGGCATGGGGGTGGCCGACTTGTGGTTGGGATAGCTACCTGTGGTGGAGCTAGTGGTGGAGAAGTTGGTGGTGGCCCTGGTTGGTGGCTGGAACAGCACAGAGAGAGAGGGAGAGAAAAACTGTAGAAACAGGGGCAGAGGGGCTGGTTTTTGGCTGATTTTGGACCTGATTTTCTCCTCTCTCAGGCCATGAAATTCAGCTCTATTTATAGGCGGTGGAAGAGGGCAATCTTGTCTTCACGAGGCAAAAATTTTCAACCCTTGATTTGACTGCAAGAATCCAAACCGTCGGTTCAAAGTGTGCATCTCGAACTACCAAATTTGACAGTCCAAGGCTGCCCGAGGTGGCCACTTTAGGCTGGTCATCGGAGCAATTTTGATGTTTATAGGCCTGAATGGATAATACTCGGGGATAAAAGGATTTTAAGTGGCCATTTTGGTGCATGTGTTGTCAATTTTGGGAGACATACGAGGCATTAAATGCACCTGCAAAACTGCTACCCTGACAGCTTCACAGGGAAGATGATGAACAGTGACCAGGCGACGCGTCACCTGGTCTCTCTCCTTTTTTTTAAACGCAAAAAGGCATTGTTTTGAGTTAAAATTAGGGATTTTCGCCAATGTTCAATTTAGTCCTCCAGCCTTCAATTGCTTTTAATAGAACCCCTAATTGACTCTAAACTTTTGATTTAATGCAATTTGGTCTCGGCATAACTTCAACTTCAGCCCCAAATTTATACGCCTTTTGCAATATAGTCCTTGGTCTCGGATTTATGCAATTTCATGCCTAATTGACCATTAAAATTTCAATTTCTTCAATTTGACCCCGAGATTTTGTCAATTAAACCCCTATAGTTTGGTGCCTTTTGCATATTGGTCCTTGACTGCAAATTTTGTCAATTTAACCCCTAATTGACCCCAAAACTTTAATTTTCTTGCAATTTGGCCCCTAATTTCAATCAATTAACTTGGTAAAAATTAAATTTCGTCTCTTAAAATTCCAATCTTCTCAATTAAGCCCAAATTAAGCTCCCAAACTTAATTTTTCACCAATTAAGCCCCAAATAAAATTAATTTGACCCATTTAAAGTATAATTAAGTTCTTGCACTTAATTAAATCCTTAAATTGAACCCAAATTAATTCTTAAACATAATTAAAATTTAATTTGGCCTATGATTAGATCAAGGCCTATTAAAAATTTGGGTCAAGACAATGTAAATTGGAATAGGGATGGAATTAAATATTTAGAAGTCAATTTTGGTAGAAAAAAAAAATAATTGATAAATTTGGGGACTTAATTGAACTTGAAATTAGTTTAATTAATGAAATTAGGGGCTTAATTGAAGAAATACCAAAGTTTGGAGCTAATTCGGGTCCAAATTGTAAGAAATTAAAAATCCAAGGACCAAAATGAATATGTTGTAATACTATAAGTGGGTTAATTGATTTTTCTATGGGTAATTTTGGAATAATTTTAAGTTGAAAAGCCAATTAAGGATTGAATTGATGAAATTGGGAACCAAGAACTGTTTTGTAACTAGCGCTGAAATCCAGGGGTTCAATTGCAATTGATCCAGGGGTAAAATTAAAAAAAAAAGATTTTCATAAGGACCCAATTGCTATATGTTAGAAGTTTAGGGGGCAAATTGAAAATATCCATTTCGGGTGAAACTAGCGTAGTTTCAAAGAAAATTTTTCATCACCTTCTTCATTCATGAAACTAGGTCAGTTAGATTCGAGTCTGTGAGAAACATGGCGGGCTTCATTAAACACACTCACGGACTCATGAATCTGAATATTCCCCCTAAAAACAAACTTGTATGTCAGTGAATTGATTTTTAAAAAAATTATTTTGAATATTTTTTTTATAATTTTGTTGGAATATATTGATTGAAGTATTTTATTGGTATATACTGATTGAATTACATACAAAAAAAAATTATCGGTAATTATAACCGTAAATTATCAAAAGAATTATTCTCCGTAAAAACTTGTATGTCAATGAACTGATTTTTTAAAAAAATTATTTTGAATATTTTATCTGTAATTTTATCAGTATATACTGATTGAAGTATTTCATTCATATATACCAATTGAATTACATTAGGAAAAGATTTTATCAGTAATTATGACTGTAAATTATTAAAAGAATTATTTCATCAATAATTTTATTGATATTAAACGAGATAGTGAAATGAATGTCCACTGATTAATTAATACAAGTAAACCAGCAAAGAATCTGGTGGGAAAAAAATGAAATAAAGCTACTAATAAATCTTACATGGAAAACTTATTGTTTTATGCATGTATTTTTTTGGAGCAAAAGTGCATGCTGTTTTTGACCCCTCTCCTGTCCTCTTGTTTTTCTTTGGCTTTCACATGAAACTTAACTATTTAAGAAGATGGTATTATTCAAAACATATATTTTTAATTTCCGAACAACCAATTTTTGTTCTATTATTAATATATTAATGTATCGAAATAATGATATTACAATATATTTTTTACCTTAACCTTATTATTATTATTATTATTATTATTATTATTTGAATTTGATAAAAAAAAATGGTTCATCAAACATATCTACAATCAACATAGTTTCTTGGATTGATTATAAAAAAAAAACATAGTTTCTTGGATAATTACAGAACAAAATACAATAATTGATTATGTTAATGCATAGTTTGAATCTATATATCATATATATGTGCACAGGAATAAGTAAATCATGATGAAATAAACAATCACCATCCATTTTTTTTAATTTCCCTATTCGAGAATGCTCATGACGACCAACGTTTACCTTTTGGTCTAATCAAGGTAAAACTATGTTTCGTATAACCACATGTTTCTTGTTTCTTGCTTGTATAAAGAAAGACCCATCACATCAATTAATGGTTATCCTGAGATTCCTTCCCTTCCTAGCTAGTTCTCTTGTTTTCCCACTGATTGACCTGTCTTCATCTTCTTTTTTAACGTTCGTTTTTTATTTAGACCAGCATTTTAATCAAAGGACTGCAAGATATTTTACCAACGGTTTTATTGATAGAATTAATCTGATGATGATATTCCTCTACAAATATATCAATAAAAATAATTTTTTGATATATATATTGATAGAATTATAGATGATATTATAATAAATTTTAAAAAGACAAATTATATTTGATGTGACATTTTTTACTGACAAAATAATATATGAAATGTCCAACAAAATAATTTTGTCGGTAAATCCGTTGATACTATTTTATTTATGACCTAGTGGTCAATCCTTCTCTCCGCCTCCCCTTATTTTTTTCTTCTTCTTTATGTATTTTTTAATGCAAGCAAACAACCACTCTCCCCACCTCTTTTAATTTCAACACAATTCAACCTCCCACAACAAATTTAGTCACAACAATACTTGATTTGTCAGCATTGATGTTCTAATTCAGATTTTATTGAGGATTCTCTCGCTTTAAGTAAGCAAGTCTACCCATTTTTATTTGAACATAATTTTTAAATGTTAATTTTTTTTTCATATTTTTGCAGTATATATATTTTGTTTGGGTGTTTACTTATTTTATAGTTTTTTTTTTCAAATAATTTTGTTGTATGAATTTATGATTATTTCATGTTATGGTTTATTTTAGATTTTGTAAAATTGTATTTGTTTGTAAATTGATGAAACTTATGTCAAATTTTTTACTTTGGTGTTGTGTGATGAAATAAATAATAGCTTATTTAACATGTTTGTTTATTTTATTAATTTCATTGTCGAGTTGTAATTTTTGGTAAATGTGTAGAAATTTGAATTTATGTAGATATACAATTGATTATGAATTAAGAGAACTGTTAAAATAAATTGAATAAGATTAAGTTAAACTAATATTTTTGCAAATTTCTTTAGTTAGCGAAGTTAAATAATACTTGTAATCATCATTATTTAAATAGGGTTGACATAAGTAATGGATGATCGTTTATAAATGTATCGAGATTCACCTTAAGAGTTATGGTGGATGAATTATTATAATAAGGTTTAAGATTTTATTAATTACATACTATCTAATCTCAGAAATATTAGTGAAGACAATATTAGATGTCTATACAAGAGGTGTAAGAAAAAAAAATTATCGATTCAAATGTTGTAATGATACATCTTCTATAAAAAAAATTCATGAAGAAATACATGTGTTGGTATGCACATGAAGAACCATATGTTCTTCACGATATCATGGAAGAGAGGATGATTTGATCAACTTTTAGTGCTACCAACGTGCATGGAGATGTAGATTTGACCCACAATTGAGTTAAACAAAATATTTTCTAGGAGCTTCCTTATTTGAAGACCAATCTTCTCTATTATAACCTTGATGTTATGCACATAGAAAAGAACGTGTTTAAGAACATTTTCAACATGGTTTATGGATGTGAATAGGAAGACAAAGGACAACATCAAGACTAGTGTCATAACCCATTTTTGGGTTATTTCCCAAAATTCACCCTTTTTTCTCTTGAAATAAAAAAAATAATAATAACAAGAGGACAGACGATGTGATAAAAGTTCGCCGAAGAAGATCCGAGGTACATATAAAAAAATCAGGTTGAAATTTTGAACAAATTTGAAGCATAATTATACCCTTTTGTACCTAAGACTAGAAATAGAATGTAGATTATGGTTTGTGTATGCCATTGCCGCCTCTTTTCTCTTTCTCCGCTGCTTCTTTAGCCACCACCATCTCACACACCATGATAATCGGTGGCCTAACACCTTTATAACCCCTCAGCATCGTGTGAACCGCCAAAGCACTTCTACCATCCTTACATTAGACCGATGATAACAACCGTATCAGGTGAGCTTTTTAATCTTCCTTTCCTCATTTTCCTCATAATCTGCATGCAAAATGTAAATATTTATTCACATTCTACACATAATTAACAGGGTCACTGGGCTAAGCTAGTGACCATATAAGTTGGGCTACACCCATTCCAACCTAGCCCAACATGTAAAAAAAAAGAAGGAAGATTGTTAGGCTATCAGCCTACCCAACCCATGTTGCACTTGTTTCAGCTCAACTCATATGGTTGGATCGGGTCCAACCTAAGTACAAAAAATAGAAAGAGGTTATCGGGTGGGCAAGGTTGGATCCCTTTTAGCCCATAACCCTCAAGACATCGTGAACCGCCAAGCACTTCTACAATCCTTACGTTAGACCGAAGATAACAACCGTATCAGGTGAGCTTTTTAATCTTCCTTCCCTCATTTTCCCCATAATCTGCATGCAAAATGTAAATATTTATTCACATTCTACAAATAATTAATATGGTCACTGGGCTGAGCTAGTAACCATATAAGTTGGGCTAGACCCATTCTAACCTAGCCCAACATGTTAAAAAAAAAAAGGAAGATTGTTAGGCTATCAGCCTACCCAACCCATGTTGCACTTGTTTCAGCTCAACTCTTATGGTTGGATCGGGTCCAGCCTAAGTACAAAAAAATAGAGAGAGGTTATCGGGTGAGCTAGGTTGGATCCCTTTTAGCCCATAACCCCCCCCCCCCCCCCTTCTAGTCCATAATTTGCTTCTGTCTTGCCATTGTTGTGTGACAAGGTATTCAAGGTTGATTATGCTGCTAAGGATATATTCATGTTGACCTGGTATGTTAATAGACAATCGTGCATGTCTGTTGATTTTGATTGTTCAGACCGCACCACATTTTTGTTTTGACTGTTTGTGATCTAAACAGGGGCAATCAGTGAACTCTCTGGCTCCTTCGCTGGAAATTGTCTGTGATGTTGTTCGCTGACTACTATGCGCCGACTTCCCTCTCACCATTTCTGATATCAGAATCATCCAAAATGAGGTGAAAGTTTAGAAGCCGCAAGACTTCAGGTATCATGGCTAAAGCCAATCGTTAGCCAAGATTTCTGAAGTCGAAAAGATTGCCCACATGCATTCTATACTGAAATCTGTAATAGCAAATGGCATAACAGTAAAAAAAGCAGCTACTAATGAGCTGGAGGAGACACTCATGGATCTAGCAGCATTGCAGAAACGCATAAATGCAACGAAGCTTGTAGTGCAGAAGATTGACGATACCATTAAAGAGGCTGAGATCAGTACAGAATGGTCTCTTGAGGAGGGCCGAAGGAGATCATATGTAGTGCTGCTCTCTCTATGGGCACACATTATTGAAAAGAATAATATGGGCCTTATCTTTTGTAGACTTTGAGGCCCAATATACATTCCCTAAACTGAAGTGTGGGCTTTTGTTATGACTAATGGCAATTCCTTGGGTCAACTCCACTTCAAAGATGACTTAAAATTCTCTAAAAAGTGTTTCCATTTAATTCAGTTCATTAGTTAGTTATTAATTTTTTAGAATTCAGCTTTTTTTTTATTGAATTATATATAGGTCTCATGATTTTTTTTCTTTTAATCTTTAATATTAAATTTATTAGAAGTGAGCCATAATATATTTTTATTTATTTTATATAAATTTATCATGATTTCATGGCTCAGGTCACGGGTTTAACATGTTAATTCAAGTTGACTCATGTATTTTTTCTTGTTTCTTTTTCTAATTTTATTCATTTTATCATTTAACATTAAGTTAATTAGAAATTGAGTTTCATAATTTTTTTTTGTTATACCAATCTTATGACCCTATTGCAAGTTCAGTAAGTTGACTTTGTTAATTTTTTTATTTCCTTTTCTAATTGAATAATTTTTCTTACCGGGCTTTGTAATTTTTTTTATTTTTTTATGGGGTTATCTTAATTCCATGATGAAGGTCATATGTTTAACAGGTTGACCCGATTTATTTTTTTTTCCTTTTTTAATTGAATAGTTTTTTTTTCTTTTTATAATTTTATTTTTTAATATTGAGTTAATTAAGAATTGACCTTCATAATTTATTTTGATTTTTTATAGGGTTATTACGGTCTCATGATCTCGAATTACGAGTTTGGTAGGTCAACTCAAGTTGACTCAAGTAATTTTTTTCTTTTTTATAATTTTGTTTGTAGTTTTATAATTTATCTTGATTTTATTTTTATAGAGTTATCACGATCTCATGAACTAGATTAGAGGTTTGGTAGGTCAAATCGGGTTGACTCGGATAATTTTTTTATCTTTTTTATAATTTTTTTCAGTTTTATTTTTTTTAACATTTGATCGATTATGAATTAATTTTCATAATTTATTTTAACTCTCTTTCTATAGTGTGAACCGAATCACAGGTTTGGTGGGTCAAACCGGGTTGACTTAGGTGGGTTTTTTTTTATCTTTTTTATAATTTTTTCAATTTTATTTTTTTAAAATTTGATCAATTATTAATTAATCTTCATAATTTATTTTAACTTTATTTCTATAGTGTTATAATGATCTCGTAATTCGGATCACAAACTTTATAAGTTAATCTGAATTAATCTAATATATCAATATTTTAATATTTAAAAAACAAATATCATTCAATTCAATGTAACAATATTTAGAAAAAAATATTATCCAAGAAATGAATACAACTTTCAATGTAGCAGGAACAATAATCCGAAGTTTGAGCTATTAAAACCTGCGTTAGCGAGTGTGGAAGAAGATTCAGGCATGTTTGGAAGTGTGGTTGTGGTTGTTTTTTTTAAAAAACAATTTGTGCTAAAATGCATCAAAATGGTGTTTTTTATATTTTTTTAAAATTATTTTTGAGATCAGCGCATCAAAACGATCCAAAATATATAAAAAATAATTTTTAATAAACAAATATAATTTTTTAGAAACACGTGTTGACTCGCGTTTCCAAACGAGCTCAAAAGATCTCAACAACCACCCATTAATCACTTCATTGTATAAAATTTGTAAATTACATGTGTTGACCCATGTTTTCAAACGGACTCAGGAGATCTCAACAACCACCTAACAATAGTGATACCTGAATGTTCTTGCTTGTGAGGCAATTCTTTCTAAAAATGAAACAAAAATCAATAAAATTAACAATTTCAGTGGGAAAAAAAGAGAAAATCAAATGATAAATTAAAAAGAAAAATGAGGAAATAAATGGAGAATAATAATAAACAAAAATCTTATTCTGCAATAGATTATAGATCCATAACCTAGCTGGGTAGTGGAAACTAAGAAATATTACAAGCCAAATAAGAGGTTAAATACATGCAATATCTTAAGTTTATGAAAAATCATACACCATCCTATTCAAGAACCAATCAACTTAAAAGTCTAACCTGATAAGTGAAGCTCCAAAATACAATTTTATTTAACCTTCGAAGATCCCAGAAAGGGTGATATGTACCATTGATCCATATCGAATGTAGATATTTCCTCAGCAAGTTATTGGAGATTTTCTAACATGGAAAAGATGGTTTATGTGAAAGAAGACAGAACTGTGTAATGAATCTGTTTCACGATCATCCTATTTTATCCCTGTTTTCGGGTCCGGTTTGAAATAAGACATAACTGTGAATGCAGTTTGCACCAGGGTGAGCAGAAGCAATTTATGTAGATATACAATTGATTATGAATTAAGAGAACTATTAAAATAGATTGAATAAGATTAAGTTAAACCAATGTTTTTGCAAATTTATTTAGTTAACGAAATTAAATAATACTTGTAATTATCATTATTTAAATAGCTTTGATATAAGTAATGGATGATCGTTTATGAATGTATTGAGATTCACCCCATGAGTTATGGTGGATGAATTATTATAATAAGGTTTAAGATTTTATTAATCACACACTATCTAATCTGAGAAATATTAGTGCGGACAATATTAGATGTCCATACAAGAGGTGTAAGAAAAAAAATTTATCGATTCAAATGTTGTAACCATATCTACAAAAAGAGTTCATGAAGAATTACATGTATTGATATGCACATGAAGAACCATATGTTCCTCACGATACCAAGGTAGAGAGGATGCTTTAGTCAACTTTTAGTGCTAGCAATGTGCATGAAGTTGTACATAACAATAGGAATCCTTATAAGAATATAGTTATGGACGCGATGAGAATGAATTAGGATCATGCCAGCCAATATCTAATCGTAGATGAATAATTTAATGCTAACGCAACCAGGTTTTTTGATCTTTTAAAAGATTCTAACGAATCATTATGGGATGGTTGCTCAAATCACATAAATTATTGGTTGTTGCACCAGTGTTCACCATCAAGTCGATCATGGGTTGAGTAAGGCCGGTTATGATATAATTATTGAATGAGTGAGAAGCATTTTACATGAAGGGAATAGAATGAAAGAGATGTTGCTCCACCGCTTCTTTTGGGTGAGGAATTATATGATGTGGTGTCAAGTACGTTGATATTGTGTTTGATTTTCAATCCAAGAAGTATAAATTTCTTGGTTTTGGTTTGACCTAGAATTTGGGGAAGGTAAGGGAAGAAGAAGAACAGAGGTTTTGAAGAGTATTTTTCTTATTCAATGTCTTTTTTCAATACAGTAAAACATGAACCTAAATAGGCCACCTCAATACAATAATAATTCAAAATAACCTGGAACTCCAATAGTGGAGCTAAAGACTAGGAATGCTTTCAAAGAACTCCTATTACCACATTACGTTATTAATTGATTAATTCAATAAAACACAAAACAATAGTAGCCCACGTAAACCTTATACCCACTGTACCCCCACCCATGCACCCAATCACCCACGTAAATAGAGATTTCTTATCACCTGCCTTCTTGATCTCACAACAACGCAAGGATGAAGGAATAAGAAACTCCCTCTATTCTCTGCGTTTTTTCTCTCCTAACTACTTACATCTCTTACATTTTTTGTCTTTCTTTGGTTGTCCTCTCTCTCTCTACCCCTTTAGGTTAGTAGTTGAGGCTTCTATATAGCCTATACATGGCTTTATTTAGGAAACAAATATTACATTAAGTCCAGGGTGTAATATCGGGTGAGCAAAAATAGAAAACCAAAATATTTAGATTCTGATTCTCGATCATCAGTGATTTCTTTCTAGTATAGAGGATGATGCGACTCCTTTCTTTCCTTTCATAGCTGGGACCATGAAGCACCAGCTGCTCCCTTTAAAATGAGGCAATAAAAACATGGTTTGTAGATAAAAGGAAATAAGATAACTAGGGTAGCTGTGCAGAGAAAAGGAAAGAAAGAATTGCAGATGGGGAGGCATTGTTTTCCTTTCTCGATCTAATTCATGTTCTTCAATTTCGTCACTCGGCAAAATTCTTCTAATTTTATCTTCAATCAACTCCCTTATTTTAACACCTTTTCCATTTGGTCCTTGGTCCATAAAAGGGCGCTTCAAATTGGCCTGCAATTGGTCTTCAATCTTTAAGCATCTTGCATTTGTGTCCTTGCAAACTTGGGCAAAAATCCTTCTCACGGCAGAATCCCTACTTTCACACTAGATATTCAAACGGGAATATCCCGAGCTTCTAATATCGAAATCAAGCAATTCAAAAGCCCAAATTTATCTACGCGTCTAGGACTACAACTTTGATGAAGGAGTCAAAGTGAGATAAAATCATTTTAGAGAATGTAACCGCGTAATCAACTTGGTTGATCAAAAGGGTCTCCCGATCTAATTCGAAAACCGACAATGCCGAGAATCCCGATATGATTTAGAGTATGAACTAAGAACAGATCAATAAAATTTATGATAGAAATAGAGTTTTTAGTGCAAAACTCAGGCCAGGATCCTTCTTGCAACAAAATTCTCTACTTTCACGTTTAGATATTCAAACGAGAATATCTTGAGCTTCTGATATCGAAATCAAGCGATTCAAAAGCCCAAATTTATCTACGTGTCCAGGACTACAACTTTGATGAAGGAGTCGAAGTGAGATAAAATCTTTTTAGATAACTGAATGTAACAGGAATCTAGTTGGTAAAAAATATTCTTGATGTGACAATGCAAATATCCAAATCGACTAAGAGTTTTCCATAAGAACGGTGATCCTTAGGACCTAATAAAGATGCAGTGTCAATTTTTCAATATGTCATGAGTGACAGAATATAGCTAGGATGGTTAGATATCGTATATGATCAAGTCGAATCAAAGCGTAAGTTAGAGCAAAAAAATAAATTGCGACAAGAATAGAATTAAAATTTTTAGTACAAATTATGAAGGATTTATCCAACCTTAAAGACCAGATAAAGAAGGAACAAATTTAGCATTATGAAGATTCCTAATCAATCTAAGAAAACCTGATGATTTTGGTAGCAAAGGGGAAGGGTAAAGAGAGCAGAAAACAACTCAAACAAGGTTTCAAAAAAAATATTTCTTTCTCTCGCTTTTATCAATCTTCCAAAGAAACATGAGTTAAACTCCTACACTCAGCTCAAAAGAGGTATACAATGTCTCCATCACGTCGGGTCCAAAAATGAGTAACAACATTTTGTTTAATTTAGACCAAAGCATTTTAATCAAAGAACTGCATAATCTTTTACCAATGCCTTTACCGATGAAATTATCTCGGACAACAAAGTTCGATCTCATAAAGACAAATCCTATTGTGATATGATATTTTCTACCAACAGAATGACAAATAAAATACTTTGTTGTAACCCATTTTTGGGTCCCCACAAAAAAATAAAAATAAAAGGCCAAAGGAGGTTAGGAAAATAACAGGAGGTAGAAGCGCTTAAAATGGTCGGAAAATTGGCCAAGGAGGTTAAAAATACAAAGATTTGATTTTTGACAAGTATATTCTTGAAGGATGAGAGCCCCGTTGAGAAGGAAAATTTGAATTTTGAGGAGAAAAGCCCAAATTTGGATGTTTATGGACTTAATTGGATTTTCATTTTTGAATTTATAGAGGATTTGATTGCAAGAAAAATTGATTTTTAAGTCAATTTGGGCTTTAATTAGAAGAAATTAAAGTTCGGGGGCCAAATTATAATTTTTAGGAATTTATTAGGTCCAATCAGTGGGCTTAATTGCATAAATATTGAAGTTTAATGGCCAATTAGGGACTTAATTGAGAAAATCCAAAACCAGGGACCAATTTGGAAAAGGCGCGTAAATCGGGAGGGGCTGTATTGGATTTGATCCGGGGGCCAAATTGAAGAAATTGAAAACTGGAGGACTGATTTGAAAATGGCGCAGGGAAACCAGGTGACACGTCGCCTGTTACCGTTCACTTTCTTCCTCAAAAAGCTGCCCGAGTGGCTGCTTTCCAGGCGCATTTTCCAGCTCGTCTGGCCTTCAAATTCAACAAAACGTGCACCAACATGTCCACCTGAAACCCCTTTATCCCGGAGAATGGTCCGGTCGGTTTGAAAAATTTAGAAACGGCTCCGTTGAGTGGCTCAAAGTGGCCACCTCGAGCAGTTCACAGCCTTGAGCTGCCAAATTTGGCAGCTCGAGGTGCACACTTTGAACCAACGGTTTGGATTCCTCGAGTCGAATCAAGGGCTGAAAATTTTCCCCAATATAGAAAATATGGCCCTCTTACACCGCCTATAAATAGAATCTCTGTTGAAGACCTGGAGAGAAAAAAAGATCGGGTCCAAAGTCAGCCAAAAAACCAGCATTTTCACCCAATTTCTGCAGATTTCTTCCTTTACTTCCAACGCCGGCCGCCAGCTTCAACCCCCTCCCCCTAGGCTTTTGATTTTTGCTTCTTCCCCACAACAGCTGACTGAAACTCTCAGCCTCTCACCCCACCTAAACCAGCGCCGTTCTTTCCCTCTTTTTTGCCTGGCCTAAGACAAACCAGAGAACTCATCATTTTCCTTTCCTCTCATTCTCTTCCAGTAGCCCCAGCACTGTCCCCTCTCCCTCTCATCAACACAAAGCCAGCGGCAGATCTTCACCTCAACTTCTCCTTCACTGCAGCTCCAACAGCCCCAGCAACACCTCTGCAGAGGGGAAGAGAGAACAGCTGCTGTCCCCGGTTTCCACAGCCACCGACCACCATCTTCATCCCAGCCATTCCATACCACGTGCACCTCCATTGAAGCTGCTGTAGAGAGGGAAGAACAGTTGTTGACAGAGGGAGCAAAGGAAACAAAAAGAAGAAGCAGTGCCAAAACAGCAGGGAGGAGGAAGAAGGAAGCAGCAACGCCACCGCCAAACCGGCCACCAGCACCACTGTCAGCCCATCTATCCAAGCTCAGCATCTCGTGTAACCCTTTCCCTTATCACCGTTTAGGGTCCTCTTCTTGCATGCAGAATGTGCACTCGCACGCCCGTAAGCCACAAAATAATTAGCCGGTTACCAGTAACCAACTAATTAATTAATGGGTTACTGTGCTATGTACAGCAACCCCGGTTACTATGCGTGTACAGTAACCCGGTTATGTACTCATGTACAGCACCAGGTTATGTTTGTTTCGGGCCGGAATATCCCCGTCCATGCTGTTGGGCCGAGTCCACCCGTAGAAAGTAAGCCCATCTTTGTTGGGCCGATTTCGGCCCATTTTCCTTTTGGGCCGGTATGGCCCATTCAAAAGTTTTCTTCAAATATGTATTCAAAAAATCTATGATTTTCTGCAAGTTTGTATTTTTGTACTATAAAGATACAAATCCGATATGAAAATACCCGGTTTTCGTCAAGACATCAGAAAAAAATAAAAAAATAAAAAAATGTTTTGTTTTCATGCATACGGCCAATACCCTAACATTGTTTTTACATCTTTTATCTAAAAAACAAATATTTGAAGTTTCAAAAATGTGTTTTCGCATGGATTTCTTAAACACAACAAAAATCATTTTTCTTGCATTTCGGATTTTACATGTTTGTAAAACTCCAAAGGGTATTGGCCAATATTCCAAAAAAATATAAAAATCTTATTTTTGGGGAATTCATCTATTATTCACCACTAATGTTTGGATAAAGAAATCCCTAAAGGACGAATATCCAAAATATTATCGGGGATAATTTGTTATTATTCACCGCTAATGTTTGGATAAAGAAATCCTTAAAGGACGAATATCCAAAATATTATTGGGGATAATTTGTTATTATTCACTGTGAATATTTGGATAAAGGTAAATATCCAAAATAATTTCCTAGGAATAATAAATCCGCACACATCCTTGAAAGAAGCCTTGATTATAATCGAGGACATTTCAAATTTTTTTTACTTCACGGTTTGCGAGCACCCTAGATTTCGTTCATCGAGAGAGACTTATCCTAGGAAACCGATGGGATTAGAGAACATCAACATATTAACAGTTATAGGACAAATCAAACACCAAGCAGCTTACCTTAGGTAGGGCGTACTAGGGGTGCTAAAACCTTCCCTTTACGCAACCACCCCTTGCCTTAGAATCTCGAAAGACCAGTTAGGTTTCCTAGTGACCATAATACTAGGTGGCGACTCCTTTTTTCACAACAGAAAGACCCCAACATCAATCCCCGCTACAAAGGATTGGGTCGCCGCGACGTCGAGCTCTCGGGAGGGTGCGACATACTTGATAGAATAATTCTGTCAATAAATCCATTCGTACTATTTTATTTATGATATTTTTACGCATCGTCTGGTCACTGTTCATTGTCTTCTTCTTTTACCCGAAAGAAACCGCCCGGGTGCCTACTTTGCGGTGTGCATTTAATGCTTGATTTCTCAATCAAATCGAACAAAACTAGCACGAAACGGATCCCCTATAGTTCTTCTACAATCCCATGTGAACGTTTCAGGATGAATGACAGCACGGTGACACCGGCAACGACGTGAAGAGATCAACCTTTTCCTGTAGATTTGACAACTCAGTGAGGCTACTTTGAACCAATGGTTAGGATCCTTTCCAACCAAATCAAGGGCTGAAATTTTACCCCAGTGTAGACGAGATTACTCTCTTCCACCGCCTATAAATATAGGCTCTGTTGATGACCTGAGAGAGGAGAAAATCAGGTCCAAAAATTAAAAAAAAAAACAGCCTCCTCCTCATTTTTTTTTCTGCAACAAGTCTCTCTCTACACTCTCTCTCCACCGTGCTCTCAGCAACTCCAAGCCACGCTGCCACTAGCTTGTCTTCCACCCTCTCCATCACACTTATCCCTCTCCACCAAAAGCTCCTCCTTTTTTCCTCCACAGCGGTAGCAACCCATCACCACCACCATTTTTGTTTTATTCCTTCTTTAGTATCGGCAGCAACAACACCGACTCCTCCATAAACACTGCCACCAGCTTCAGGGCAACTACCTAGACCACCTCTAACCTCACTCTAGGCTGGTGACAACAACTGCTTCTCCCCCCACAAGGTTGCTTTCCACTTCACTCCGTGGCCGCAATCGCAAAGTTGCATGCAGAACGTGAACTTACTATTCACGTTCTGTATATAATTCATTTCACTTGGGCCGGGCCAATTCTAGCCTAGACCAAATGTTTGGAATGGGTCCGGCCCGACCCCCAAAAAGTAAAGAAAGAAAGTATGTTGGGCCCAAATCGGCCCACTAGTTTTTGGGTTTATGCCTGGCCTAGTTGTCTGAGCTGGCTCGACCCACCTGTTTTAATAATATTTAATTAATATAATATATTATATTATATATTTCTTTTAAAAAAACAAAAAAATCTAAAAAAAATTCAAAAATCCTTTGAAAAAAAATTGTGATTTTCTCAAATATTTTTCTACCAATTTTGCATAATATTGGGTTGTATATTTACATTGTAAAATATAAATCCGGTATTAAAATACCTGGTTTTCTTTGAAATATTTTTTTTAAAATTTTAAAACATTTTTGGAAAGAAAAAAATATTTTGTTGCATACAGTCAAATCCTAAAATTTTTCCAAGCATATTTTTCATAAAAAACTTGCATCTTTTCATGTTTAAAAAAATCCAAAAATGGATATCATAACCAGTTTATGATTATCCATTAGGATTTGGCCAACATGTCAAAAATCATTTTCCAATCTTTTTTTAGGATCCAGATGTAGACTTTAATATTTATGGGGTGTAAAATTACACGATAAAGTACACAATCAAGTATTAAAGATACAAGATGTAAAAAATACGATGCTAATATTCAGACTTTAGAACGCCTAGGATTTAACCCAATAAGGTAGAGACTTTCTCATTAAGAGAGATCTGCCTTGAGCCTTAGAAAAGAAAAACAAATAGAAACTCGACTTAGAAAAAACAATCAAACAACAATGCAGCTTACCTTAGGTAGGGTGCACTAGGGGTCAACCCGAAGAAATAATGAGTGAACATGGTCAAAAACCTCCATACAATCCAGCATTTGTACACTCAACGACACCGGTACCCGCCCCTGCAGTCATAGATCCATTTGCCAATGAGTCCCACAAGACCAAGTCATCTAATGGCATTGATCAAGATAAGATTTCGGCATTAGAAGCCCGGATTAGAGCCATTGAAGGGGTAGACTTGTACGATCCAATATGGGCAGCAGAAATATGTTTGGTCCCAAATATGGTTGTCCTGAAGAAGTTTTATGTTCCTAAATTCATCAAATACATTGGAACACAATGCCCTATAACTCATTTAAAATTCTACTGCAACAAAATGACAGAAGTAGTACACGATGAGAAACTACTGATGCATTTTTTCTAGGATAGCTTGGGTGGGTTGGCATTGAGCTGGTATATGAGATTGGACAACACAAAGATCCAAAAATGGAAAGACTTAGTGGATGCTTTTATCAAGCAATACAAGTACAATATAGACATTCTCCTGATAGAACCAGTCTGTCCAATCTAGAGAAAAAGGGACAAGGAAAGCATAAGGGAATATGCTCAAAGGTGGAGAGACTTAGCTGCTCAAGTACATCCTCCGCTCTTGGATAAAGAGATTGTCACTCGTTTGCTAACACGCTCAAGGACCTATACTACGAGCATGTGATGGGTAGTTCAGCCCAAGAATTTACCGATGTTGTGGCAATAGTTGAGCCCATAGAATAAGGAGTAAAGAGTGGTAGAATCTCCGCACCGTGGAGAAAAGGGGCTTCAAGGTAAAAAGAAAGAGGTTGACCATGTTGAGGGTAACTATAAGGGGTAGGAAGAACCCATTCCAAAATTACCACACTTCATCCTCTTCACCCCAAATCGCCAACATCAATTTCAACTCTTCTTTTCCTACTAAAAAACCTAAGCCTCAAACCAAACACCAAAGAGCCCAAGAACAACTACCTCCATTACCACTGCCCTTAAATGAGATGTACCAAAAGCTGCTAAACATCAGGTATATAGCTCAAGAACCCTTGACACCTCTACAACCACCTTACCCCAACTAGTACAAGCCTGACCTTACTTGCGAGTACCATGCCGGCGCGCCATGGACACAACATTCATACTTGAAGTGCCTTCAAGAAAAGGCTCATGCATTTGATTAAAGCTGGATGGATAACCTCCAAAGGAACTCCAAACATGAGTTCAAACCCTCTACCTAATCATACTTCAGGTACTGGATCGGTGAATGCACTGGAGGTGGAATGCTCCGAAAACCTCAAAGCACTAATGGCAAGAGTAGGGTGTGAAGAAGGCGAGTGTGCACTCTCGAGGATAGAGGACAAAGTTCCGCTATAGAATGGGAAGATGGAGCCTACCTAATTATTTCCTTTTATTTGATCATGTCTCTGTTTCAACTGTTTTAGTCTTGTTGGCAATTTAGCTCATAATACCACAAGACTTTCTTTATCAAATGAGCCTTCTTGTTAATAAGATCATGTGTTTTTCTATGTTCATGATATGCCTTCATGCAAATAACATACTGAACACACCTTTTACTCACAAAACCACTACACCAAGAATTCTTTGGTTTTTTCCCTTCTTTTTCTCTCCCAAAAAAACAAGCATAACCCCATGTTTTCACAAGGATTTTTGGGACATCAAAGTTTTAATACAAAAACAAAAATCAAATTGGTGTTTGTTCTAATAAACAAGTTTTGAAAATTCAAGTGATATCCCGATACCTTTGAAAACTTGAAGAACAACTCAAATGCCATGAGATAACTCAAGTTGAGTTTTGATTGCATGAATAATGAGAAACCATTTTTCATATTCACATAAAAGAAAGCAAAGCTTACCAATTCTAACTACATGCACTTGAAATAAAAAAAAAGCCATCTTTGATCATCCTTTCACAATGCTAAAAATCCCTTGTAGTCTCCTTTTGAGCCAAATAACATTTTCTTGAAAAAATAACCTTGGCTAGGATTACACCCTATACTGGGGGGGCAAATGTAAAAAATCCTTAATGATTAAAAGTGCCCAAACAACTCTAGGGGCATGAAAAAGTCCTCAATGATAAAAGTGTCCAAACAACACCGAGGGGCATGAAAGAAAATCCTCAATGATAAAAAAATCCAAACAAAGCTGGGGGGCATGAAAGAGTTCCAAAAATATTTGAGCATGCCACAAAAATCACTAATATAATAATGCTCAAAATCAAAAATAAGAAAAAGCCCAACATTGAGGGGCGTTGTGGATCATTTTGCAAATCAATTCCAAGGTCCAGGAATTCATGGACAAAAAAAAAGTTTGGGATATAAGCACTAGTGATCCTTAGTTTTAAAGTCCCTTAAACACCTTTTGAGCCTATAAATATCCTTTTTGTTCATAGCAAAGAGCCAAAGCCTACGTTACGTGCCCAATCAAGCCCTTTTTAATCAAAGGCAAGCAATGTGGACCAGTAGACTTTGCTTTCCCATGTGAAACAAGTCATTATTCATGCAAGCAAAATGAATGCTTTGAAAACTAGTTCTTTGAAACCCGCAAAATGAATGCTTTGACCAACAAAACATCACTTCACATTTTCACTTAAAGCAAAACAAAATTTTTCCACACTCATGCAAACCTATCCATGAGAATCTCTTGAATTCTTCAGAACAAGTTTGTTTTGAACAAACATCAAAATAATTTTTCATAATTGCTTTGAAATTCCAAAAATTCTTCATGAAAACAACCCCTTGTAAATAACCGGATCTTCTTCCACATAGCTTCATCCCCAAGGAGAACCCAAATTGAACACTTGGAGACATGATGAAACCGGGAGGCAATCCATCAAAACACATAAGGTTGACTCCATGATTTCCCTTCTAAAAAATAGAAAATATTGGGCAAAGCCGGCAATCCTTTAGATAAAGGTTTATGGGCAAAGAAGTATGTTGATGTCATATCCCTCCTAGAGGTCAAGATTATAAGATATGCCTTGAGTAAGCAAGAGTGGAAAGAGCCATTAAAGCTTACTATCAGAGACTCAAATTTTAGAAAAAAGGAAAACTCCATGAAGAAAAGGGGACCTATATTTCTCGGTAAGTACACATGCATATTGATCATGATGCATTACTTTCATCCTTGACAGATCGGTGTCTCATCGTCACCTTTTTTGAGCGGGCCGTTGAGCCCTCATCATTCGATAGTGTGCTTTCTAGCCCTATCTCCCTTTTGAATGTGCATTTGAGCCATTATCTCTCGGCTATTGTGTTTTCTAACAATACCTCCTTTTGAATGCGCCTTTGAGCCATTATCTCCCGAGTATTGTGTTTTCTAACCATACCTTCTTTTGAGTGCGCCGTTGAGCCCTTGACCACTTTAGGTAATGCGTTTTATAACCTTACCTCTTTTTGAGTGCGCCTTCGAGCCCTCACCTCATAGGTAGTGTTTTCTAACCCTGCCTCCTTTTGAGTGCGCCTTAGAGCCCTCGACCACCTTGGGTAGTGCGTTTTCTAACCTTACCTCCTTTCTAGTGCGCCTTCAAGCCCTCACCTTATGGGTAGTGCGTTTTCTAACTCTGCCTCTTTTTGAGTGCGCCTCGAGCCCCTCGACCACCTTAGGTAGTTTGTTTTTCAATCTTACCCGTTTTCGAGTGTGCCTTCGAGCCCTCACCTCATGGGTAGTGCGTTTTCTAACCCCGCCTCCTTTCGAGTGCGCCTTCGAGCCCTCACCTCTTGGGTAGTGTGTTTTCTAACCTTACCTCTTTTTGAGTGCGCCTTCGAGCCCTCACCTCATGGGTAGTGTGTTTTCTAACCCTGCCTCCTTTTGAATGCGCCTTAAAGCCCTCGACCATCTTAGGTAGTGCGCTTCCTAACTTTACCTCTTTTTGAGTGCGCCTTCGAGCCCTTACCTCATAGGTAGTGTTTTCTAACCCTGCCTCCTTTTGAGTGCGCCTTAGAGCCCTCGACCACCTTGGGTAGTGCGTTTTCTAACCTTACCTCCTTTCTAGTGCGCCTTCAAGCCCTCACCTTATGGGTAGTGCGTTTTCTAACTCTGCCTCTTTTTGAGTGCGCCTCGAGCCCTCGACCACCTTAGGTAGTTTGTTTTTCAATCTTACCCGTTTTCGAGTGTGCCTTCGAGCCCTCACCTCATGGGTAGTGCGTTTTCTAACCCCGCCTCCTTTCGAGTGCGCCTTCGAGCCCTCACCTCTTGGGTAGTGTGTTTTCTAACCTTACCTCTTTTTGAGTGCGCCTTCGAGCCCTCACCTCATGGGTAGTGTGTTTTCCAAACCTGCCTCCTTTTGAATGCGCCTTAAAGCCCTCGACCATCTTAGGTAGTGCGCTTCCTAACTTTACCTCTTTTTGAGTGCGCCTTCGAGCCCTCACCTCATAGGTAGTGTGTTTTCCAACCCTGCCTCCTTTTGAGTGCGCTTTAGAGCCCTCGACCATCTTAGGTAGTGTGTTTCCTAACCTTACCTTTTTTTGAGTCCGCCTTCAAGCCCTTACCTCATAGGTAGTGTGTTTTCTAACTCTGCCTCTTTTCAAGTGCATCTTTGAGTTGTCACCTCTTAGGTAGTGCGTTTTCTAACCCTACCTTCTTTTGAGTGCACTTTTCAGCCCTCGTTCCCCTTCGTTCCTATCTCTTTTCGAACACTCCTTTGAGCTTCCATCTCTTGAATAGTGCGCCTTCAAGCCCTATCATGTTGTCCCTTCAAGACATCTCATTTTTTGCCCGGGTAGGTCACCCATCACAACAGACCTCTTTAAAAACTCTTATCTTCTATTTGGGCCGGTTGCCCATTACAATGAAACTATTTTGAGAAATCCTCGTATTTCTCACCACCTCCAAATTTTTTTTTCATTTGGGCGGGTTTGTAAATCCCAAGAAAAAAAAACCAAGGTCGGATTAAATTAAAGAAAATAAACTAAAATAAAAAGAAGTGGGGGCAAGAACGAATACACTTAAAGAAAATAGGGCCTAAATGCAAATAAGAATAATTATAGAGCATAAATACTCCTATTCTCACCAAAAACAGATTTGCAAGCTACGTAAAGAAAGAAAAGAGGGAGTTTTTATATCTATTTTTACAAATCAAGAGAGAAACACCAAAATTTCAAAAACCCATCCCGCATTGAGGGTTATAGGTAAAATAAACCCTGGTGGGAAAGGGATTAACAAGAAAAATTGAACAGGAAGAGAAGAGGGGAGGGTCGGCTGCCATTAGAAAGAAAAGGAGGGATCGAAGCCTTGATTCGCATCAGTTAAGATATTCTAAACTTGGTCTTATGAATCATTTCAAGTCGATTATGAATTGATGCCTAGATGTTAATTTATATATTGAGTTCTTAGACTTGAATTGAGGAAAAAGTAAGAGTTGTTAAAGTAAAGAACTTCATGTGTTGTGTGTAAATGAAAAGGTTGATGAATCTGGACAGTTTCGTCTCTTGACCTTCAAAGAGATTTTGGGTAGGAGAATGAAGGAATTAGGATCAAGTTCTTTCATAGAAATTGTAGTTTTGGATGTTTACTAACTAATGAAATTGTTCTTGCTCAATTTGGAGTCATAGAACTCCAGTTATGGGTCACCAACCGAGACTGGGTCATGACAGACCCTATAGGGTAGTAGGTCTAGTTCATTGATGAGCGATTTTGACTACCTTAGAGGCAGAACTGGGTTCTTCTCAAAACATAGAACTTCTAGCCTCATGTCTTACCTTTCCAATGCCATAAATTTTGCTTGAATAGGAGTTCTATAACTCCAGATATAGTTAAAAATCTGAGGAGAGGTCAGATAGTAACAATTCAAAAATGGACAGGAACAGTTGGACAAGAAGTCCATGTGTTTGTTAATGAGCAATTTTGACTACCTTAGAGGCGGAACTGGGTTCTTCTCAAAACATAGAACTTGTAGCCTTATGTCTTACCTTTCCAATGCCATAAATTTCTCTTGAATCGGAGTTCTATAACTCCAGATATAGTTAAAAATCTGAGGAGAGGTCAAACAATAACAGTTCAAAAATGGACAAGAACAGTTGGACAAGAAGTCCATGTGTTTGTTAATGAGCGATTTTGACTACCTTAGAGGCAGAACTGAGTTCTTCTAAAAACATAAAACTTGTAGCCTCATGTCTTACCTTTCTAACGCCATAAATTTCTCTTGAATCAGAGTTCTATAACTCCAGATATAGTTAAAAATCTAAGGAGAGGTCAAACAGTAACAGTTCAAAAATGGACAGTAACAGTTGGACAATAACAGTCAAAGTGTTTGTTAATGAGCAATTTTGACTACCTTAGAGGCAGAACTGGGTTCTTCTCAAAACATAGAACTTGTAGCCTGATGTCTTACCTTTCCAATGCCACAAATTTTGCTTGAATCAGAGTTCTATAACTCCAGATATAGTTAAAAATATGAAGAGAGGTCAAACAATAACTGTTCAAAAACGAGGCAGTAACAGTTGGACAGTAACAGTCCAAGTGTTTGTTAATGAGCGATTTTGACTATCTTAGAGGCAAAACTAGGTTCTTCTCAAAACATAGAACTTGTAGCCTCATGTCATACCTTTCCAACGCCATAAATGTTGCTTGAATCGGAGTTCTATAACTCCGGATATAGTTAAAAATCTGAGGAGAGGTCGACAAGAATCGTTTAAAAACGAGGCAGTAAGAGTTGGACAGTGATAGTCCAAATATAAAGAAAGGAATGATAACTAGGATTGGACAAAGAACGACAGTAATAATGAGTGAAATGAGAAAAACATAAAGTACTAAGAAATGACTGAAAGAAAGACTTATTGGTTGTTGATATGGTTATTATAAAACATATCCTTGAGTGAGGAAAATTTATGAGATAAACCCGTGATTTGCAGGAGGGACCACGAGACGTGGTGCAACAGCGACAGGGGAGCACGAGTAGAGCTTCTATTGCAGGTAGGTGATTCACACCTATGCTTTCTAGTTAAATTCCATGATTTAATATATTTTTGATGTGAAATGTGAATTACCGAATGTATGTGTATTCAAGGTGAAAAGTTGCCAAGTGATGAAATTATCACTGACAAAGGAAATATGAGAAGTGTGATTTGAGGCATAAACTAGCATTCACCATGTATTGTCTAGCATACATTGAGTGTATGTTAGGATCCCGGGTAAGGGGATCACCATGTATTGTCTAGCATACATTGAGTGTATGTTAGGATCCCGGGTAAGGGGATCACCTTGTAATGGCCAGCATACATTTAGTGTATGTTAGGATTCCAGGTAAAGGGATCGCCTTATATCGACTCCTATGGGATGGTGATGACGATACCAGTGAAAGTGGTATCGGTAATTTGATAAGCAAAAGTAATCACGTTGATCTTATAAGGTCTAGAATGAAGGTTGATAGTGGCAGAGGGAACGATTATTAATAGTTTGAATAAGGAAGAGATTTTAATAAAAAAAGAAAAAAAAACTAGAAGGGAGAAGTAAATGAAATATGAATGCATGTTACCCTATTGAAATTATTAGATATTCATATTGTTATATTTATTGTGATATTCACCTTGCAATAATATGCATTTTATTTCAGGATCATCGCATGCATGACAAGAGTAGATCCTAGCTTATGTTTCGTTTTTGAAATCTAGGTTTTAGGGAGTATACCCTTGTATTTTGTAAACATGAAAATATTTGTATAACTTAATTTGTATGATAAATGTTTAAACTTGATTGGATGAATTTAACGTTGTAGTTTATATAACCATATTTCATGTCTATGTATTTATATTTATTTAAATTATCCATCCATAATGATATTTTTGTTATATCATGCATATCATAAATATTATGGTTGATAGGTGTGAGTATAATTGTGGAATTGAAACCCAGGATGATTGGGTCGGGAATTAAATTATGAGATGCGAACTGTTAGAAGTGTAAACAGGTTACATGTCGGTAATTTGGGACCTTCCGGTATAGGGGGGACTCCGTTGAAATTCCGGTAGATGTTAATACAAAGACCATGAATATATATATATATATATATATATATAAAATTTAACTACTCTGTTTTTCTATTGACATGAGATTGTGGTTTTATCCCAGAAATGGGGGATGTTACAAAGTCACCCATTACAACAAGACCACTTTGAAAAATCTCCACCACTTTGAAAAAACTTTGCATTTTTCACCGGGGTAGGTCTCCCATTACAATAACACTACCTCAAAAAAAAATTAAAATTTTCTTTGGGTAAGTCACCCATGACAATTCGACCACTTCAAAATCTCTAAATTTTCAAAAGAAAAATCTTCCATTTTTTACTCTGAGTGTGCTTTCTAGCCCTCAAAAGGATTCATCATTTCTCAATATAATGAGTCCATCATCTCTCATTCTTCTTTTTCTTCTTTACAACGCTTAGTATCTAAAGTCTCTTACGAGACTTTCTATCTTAAGCATTGTAAAGAGGGGGGCAACTGTTATAACCCAATTCCCGGGTTATTCCCAAAAATTCACTTTTTTTCAAAATAAAAATCAAAAAATAAAATAAAGGCTCGGCAAGGTGGAGAAAGTAGGCCGGGGAATCAAGCTGTAATTTTTTTGGAAGAAATTCAAGATCTAATTGCACCCCATTATGCCCTAAAATGGAGAAAAATGCAAATTCAAGGTCAAATTAAATGATTGTTGGACGAATTGGCATAAAAATTAAGTCTAAGGACATAATTAAATTTTTAATAGGTCAATTTGATTTAATCATGGGTCAAATTAAATTTTAATTATGTTTAAGAATTAATTTGGGTCCAATTGAAGGATTTAATTAAGTGCAAGGACTTAATTATACTTTAAATGGGTCAAATTAATTTTATTTGGGGCTTAATTGGTGAAAAAATGAAGTTTGAGAGCCTAATTTGGGCTTAATTGAGGAACTTGGAATGTTAAGAGACCAAATTTAATTTTTACCAAGTTAATTGATTGAAATTAGGGGCCAAATCGCAAGAAAATTGAAGTTTTGGGGTCAATTAAGGGTTAAATTGAAGAAATTCACAGCCAAGGACCAATCTACAAAAGGCGGCACAATGTAAGGGCTTAATTGACAAAAACCAGGGGTGCAATTGAAGAAATTGAAATTATAATGGTCAATTAGGGGTTAAATTGACAAAATCCAAGGCCAAAGACCATATTGCAATAGGCGCGTAACTTCGAGGTTCTAATTGAAGTTCATCAAGGACTTAATTGCGTTAAATCAGAAGTTTATGGACAATTAGGGGTTCAATTGAAAGCAATTGAAAGATGAAGGACTAAATTAAAAATTCAGTTTAAATCCCTAATTCAATACAAAACGGCGTCGTTTTACATTAAAAAAAAAGAGGACCACACGACGTATCATCTGGTCATTGTTCATTGTCTTCTTCTTTTACCCGAAAGAAACTGCCTGGGTGCCTACTTTGCAGGTGCATTTAATGCTTGATTTATCCATCAAATCAAACAAAACTTGCAAGAAACGGATCCCCTGTAGTTCTTCTACAATCCCATGTGAACATTTCAGGATGAATGACAGCACTGCGACACAGGCGACAACGTGAAGAGGTCAACTCAGGCGGCCTTTTCCCCGCAGATTTGACAACTTAGAGAGGCTGCTTTGAACCAATGGTTAGGATCCTTTCCAACCAAATCAAGGGCTGAAATTTTACCTCGGTGTAGATGAGATTACTCTCTTCCACCGCCTATAAATAGAGGCTCCGTTGATGACCTAAGAGATGAGAAAATGGGGTCCAAAAATGAAAAAAAACCAGCCTCCTCCTCAGTTTTTTTCTGCAACAAGTCTCTCTCTCTACACTCTCTCTCCACTATGCTCTCAGCAACTCCAAGCCACGCTACCACCAGCTCGTCTTTCACCCTCTCCACCACAGTTATCCCTCTCCACCGAAAGCTGCTCCTTTTTTCCTCCACAATGGCAGCAGCCCATCACCACCACCATTTTTGTGTTCTTCCTTCTCCAGTATCTACACGCAGCAAAGACCGACTCCTCCACAAATGCCGCCACCAGCTTCATGGCGACTACCTAGACCACCTCCAACCTCACTCTAGGCCAGTGACAACAACTGCTTCCCCCTCCAAGGTTGCCTCCCGTTTTACTCCGCCGGCTGCAACTGCAAACTTGCATGCAGAATGTGAACTTATTGTTCACGTTTTGCATATAATTCATTTCACTTGGGTCGGGCTAGTTCTAGCCCAGACCAAATGTTTGGTTCGGGTCCGGGCCGACCCCCAAAAATTAGAGAAAGAATGTATGTTGGGCCGAGATCGGCCCAACCGTTTTGGGCCGATATTGGCCCACTGTTTTCTTGGTTTATGCCTGGCCCAATTATCTGGGCCGACCTAGCCCACCTGTTTTAATAATATTTAATTAATATAATATATTATATTATATATTTCTTTTAAAAAAACAAAAAATTCAAAAATCCTTTGAAAAAAAATTGTGATTTTCTCAAATATTTTTCTAACAATTTTGCATAATATCGGGTTGTATATTTACACTGTAAAATACAAATCCGTTATTAAAATACCTGGTTTTCTCCGAAATATTTCAAAAAAAAATTAAAACATTTTCGAAAAGAAAAAAAAAAATTTTGTTGCATACGGCCAAATCCTAAAATTTTCCAAGCATATTTTTCATAAAAAAATTGCATCTTTTTCATGTTTAAAAAATCCAAAAAAGAATATCGTAACCAGTTTATGATTATCCATTAGGATTTGACCAATATGTCAAAAATCATTTTCCAATCTTTTTTTAGGATCCCGATGTAGACTTTAATATTTGTGGGGTGTAAAATTACATGATAAAGTACACCCTCAAGGACTAAAGATACAAGATGTAAATAAATGCGATGCTAATATTCAGACTTTAGAACGGCTAGGATTTAACCCAATAAGGTAGAGACTTTCTCATGAAGAAAGATCTGTCTTGAGCCTTAGAAAAGACCAATGAATAGAAACCCGACTTAGAAAAAACAATCAAACAACAATGCAGCTTACCTTAGGTAGGACGTGCCTTTTGTTTTTCATTTTTATTTGTTCGTCCCCCTCTAGTTTTTTTCATTTCTTCTCCCGTTTCCCCCTCTCTCGAGTTCGTGGCCTTTCTCTGGATTTTATAAGGCCAAAGAATGCCATGTGGTGGTAACGACAGGCTTGGTAATGACATACATCATGTGGGCGAGGGATACTAGCCGTGAGACGTGCGCCATGATTGAAACAGTTTTAGTGCCTTTACTGCTGAAACGGCTCCGTTGCTTTTACTGTTGAAATGATTTTTGAAAAAGAAGGCAATGAATAGTCTTTCTGAAACGACACCGTTTCCAATTCAAATGGATAGTTTCAATTTGGTTATTGAAGTTTTGCAATTTTGTAATCAAGCCTCTGGGTAAATTGTAATTAGATCCCTTGATTTTAACATCATTTACAAGACAATCCTTGGTTTTGGATTTCTTCAATCAAGTCCCTAATTGCTCATCAAACTTTGATATTTATGCAATTAAGCCCCTGATTTGCCAAATCAACTCTTAAAAATTGTAATTTGACCCTTGAAATTTAATTTCTTCAAATTAAAGCCAAAATTGACTTAAATCTTGAAATCAAACCCTCCATAAATTCAATTCAATCTTAAATAAAATTTATTTGAGTATGTAAATATCTAATTTTGAACTTTTCTTCTTCAAATTGAATTTTCTTTGTCAATAGAGCTCTCATCAGTAAAAAATAATACTGTCAAATTTCAATCTTTGTATTTTTAACCTCCTTTGTCAATCTTTGTATCTGATTTTGAATTTTCTTTGTCACTAGGTCAATTTTGGTCATTTTCTAAGCGCTTTGGTATCCTCTTCTCACTGTTATTATTTTTCTGGTTTTCTTCCGAATATATTTTTTTATTATTTTTCTTTGTATTTTCTCCCTTTTTGTGTGGAGACTCAAAAATGAATAACAACAATAAGCAAACCATCATAACATAATCTAATAAACTCTTAGTAATTTAAGGTAAAACCAGCAATGCAGCCTGCCTCAGGAGGATGTTTAACGGGTGATAATATATTTTCTTTTGCGTAACCAATCTCAGACCATAAAATCTCTGTTGACCAGTTAGGGTTTATGGTGACCATAATACTAGGCGGCGACTCCTTAAACAAGACCGTTCTCTCTCTCTCTCTTCCCGTATTTGGTTATAATCTATTTCCTTTTCTAATCCATAATTTGCTTCTGTCTTACCATTGTTATGCGATGACCTAACATCTTTGTGGACCAAACAACCATGCGGAATAAACCATTAGCTTGAGATGTTCAGATAGCATGTCACCACGAATTTCTTTTTTCTCGCATCCACTCTTGCAGAACTTCTTTTGAAGAACGAAGAGAAATGCAAAAAAAATTTCGTGTGGCTATGGATAATCTGTTTTGTAGATTAACTTATTTATAGACTGGGCTAATCATACATGACATTTTTTGATACATTTATGACTTAACATACATAATCTTGTAGGGTTCAATCATTTTTTATGCATGGGTTATGTTTCTACCGACTTTACTTTATCACTAAATTGACCTGTTGATGACTGCCAACATGTTTGGTAAATCGGCAAATCAACAAGGTAGATTTCTTGATTTCACCACATCCGTACAATATCATGCATGTTTTTTTACGAGTTTAAAAAAATTTAATTTTTTTTTATCTTTTCATTGCTTCAGATTTTATGGGTATTTTCAGATCGTTTTGATGTTAAAATATAAATAAATAAAAAAATTATTTTGATATATTTCTAAGCGAAAAACACTTTAAAAAACAACCACTACCACAATATTTAAAAGGCTCTAAAAGTAATTTTTACTTGAGAACATATTAAATGTTTTTTTTTCAGATTTTTTATATTAAGTTTTTAAATCAAAAATATATTTTTAAAATTTCAAACTCAAAAACAAATTACTCGAAAAAATAAATAGAAGAATAAAAGAATAAAAATAGAATAAATAGAAGAATTAAGCGAAATGTATTGCTTTTAGTCATAAGTAAATATGTTCTTTATAATTTATTTTATGATTTATTATAAACGAATATTGATGGATAAATGACCAGGATTTTCAGAAGAAAAAAAACAGAAGCTTTTCTTTCAAAAGAGGGAGTCTGATTTATATATGAAATCATAGTGCAATACTGTCTAGTTTCTTTTGAAACAGGAATGTTTTTGGATTTCTAAGAGTTTCTGATGGAAAACTAGCTCCATTAATGAAAACTATTGAATGTTAACGAAGTACAAGAAATACTTGCAGGATAGAACACACTGCTGTTGTTACTTGCGTTGAATGGCGAAGAGCTGTTCTATTGGGAAAAGAAGGATTTTTATAAAGATATTGTGACAAGTCAGTTAGATTCAAGCCTGTGAGAAACATGGCGGGCTGCATTGAACACACTGCTGTTGTTACTTGAAAGATAGATAATCAATTCTCAATCCAAGGGAAGCCACAGAGATGGTAGGGATTCCATTTTGAAATTGAATTAAACTTAAACAACAACAACCAAAAACAAAAAGAAAAAATACAAGCGAAACACTCAAAAGTTACATCCAATAATTGATTAATTTAGGGATTAAAACATTCATTATAAAACGATTAATCTAAGCATGAAGACAATTAGAAGTCTTTACATATAGAAGACAGTAACACTCACACTCTGACATTGACATTCTTCTTTAGTATATTCTTTTTTTTAGTATGTATTTTACAAACAACTTCAACCACACTTGAGGTGTGCACCCATACCCTGCTAATCAGTGAGCCCTTATTGAATTTTCACAGAGTCTTCAGCATGTTTTAGGATTGGAAGGATACCCTTTTCCTGCAAGCTCTTAACAGTTTCATACAAGCACTGTTTTACCGGGACGAATTCGATGCCCAGATCCTTGATCTTCTGGTTTGTGAGCTTGTAGTTTTGTTTTCTTGGGTTCTTCTCATCAGAACACCTGCAAATGCATTGCAATACAAAATATTAATATTCAATATGAATAAAAACCTCAACATTATTAATAATTCTTTCTACAAACTTGGTAGGTTAATTTGAAGACAGCAGAAAAAACAGTTTCGTATAACCTTAGCAACCCAACTAGGAACATTCAATCAACTTGTCTGATCTTAAGCACTACAATTAGACAAACAAGTCCACTCAAGCATTTAGTTTTCTTTGTTGATGATTAAAAAAAATTATGCCACGGGGGATTCGATTTTTCATGATTTTTGGTTAATATTATCATACGAGTCAAAACTGGGACAACAATGGCCCCACGATACCATTAAGAAACCAAAAAGAGGAGATCACAACCTTATCCATTGGATTATTAGAAGTGAATATTAATATTCACTAGCTCATGTTTTTTTTAGTATATTTATAATAAGGACAGAAAACCCTTTTCTTCATTTATTTTCTTATTTTGGGATGAATAGGGATGAAGAATCAGAGAACTGTCATGCAACAGGATTTTATTCTTTAATTTAATTATTGTACAAAATCTACCAACATTCATTGCACTAAGTTGCTAAATATATATATCAAATGTCAACGAGATAGTAAAAAATATACAAGCCGTAAATAAATTGACTTTCTTGTGCAAATATTTTGTTTCTTAAAATCATAATATATATAATTTTGCCGATGAAGATTTGAAGAAAAATCGGGAAAGGACCATGAAAGAAAAATACGTTAATTAGAAAAATAATACAAGTTTCATTACGTTAGAAAAAGCCAATTTATTCTAACTTCTCCATTGAAGTAGTTTTTTAGAGGTGTTAAGCTCGTGATTATTATAAAGTTGTTCAAAATCGTAAGAACTTACTTGGTGGGGATGGGATACTCCGGGAAGAACTTTGCAAGGATTTCCACCACCTCTCCACGGTGAAGCATTTTCTCAAAGCAAATGTAACGGCCGGAGGCAGAAGGTGTCTCGAAGACTAAAATGTGGGCTACGGCCACATCCCTAACATGCACATAAGCTTGAACAGCGTTAGCATATGTCTTGGCTGAGCCGGTTAGGTACTTGAGGATGTGAAGGATGCTAGCATTGACAGTGGGTTGCAACAATGGTCCAAGCACCACCACTGGGTTCACCACCACTAGGTCAACTCCTTTCTTCCTAGCCACATCCCATGCATCCTGCTCTGCCACGGTCTTTCCATAGCAATACCAATTCTGCAATTCCAAGATGAACTTACATCAAGATGTGAAGGATAGGCAATTAGGATTTCAAGATGCAGTAAACCCCATGACGCAAGGAATAATGAACTTACATCACGATATCTTAGAGATATTCTTATTTACACCTACTCTGTATGCTTTGAGTGCTCTAATTAGGAGCTATTTAATTATGTTAATCATCACATGTTATTAATTAAATACCTTGGTGTTCTTGCAATACTCAAGATCACTCCAGCAAGATTCATCAACGACAACATCAGGGCTCCTATTGGGGTCCATGTACACAGTACCAATTGAGGACGTGAAAACCACTCGTCGGACTTTGGCCTCAGCTGCTGCCATGATCACATTCTTGGTTCCATTCACTGCTGGCTCCATCACCTTGTCCTTCAAGTATTGCAACACAAAATCATCAAAACCAAATTTGAAGAAAACATACTTTGCATCATGAATTACGGAAAAATCTTTTACTAACATTTGTCGGTGACATCCGTACTTAAATTTACCGGCAACCTAAAATTTGTCCTTGGAAGTCCAAGTGTTGTTTTTATATTCTTTTCTTAAAATTCTCAGCATCCAAACAAATTTTTTACTACCAATGTACCGAAAAGAAAAGAAAAAAAGGAAACATACTGGATCGTCCGTGACAGGACAAGCAGTATGGAAAACTCCATCACACCCTTGAATAGCCTCTTTAAGAGACTCATAATCAAGAATATCAGCCTTGCATAAAGTTAATCTTTCTTGAGCTCCTTCAAGCTCCCTCAAATGGGAATTCTTGGGATCAGCTGTGTATAACAACACAAAGACAAAGCATTAAATTAACACAATCTTAATAACAGAAAAGGGAAAGGGAAAGAAACCAAGTGCTTGATTATTATAAACTAACCTGGGTTCCTCACAGTTCCTTTAACAGAGTAACCTTTCTCTAGAAGAAGCTTAACAATCCATGAAGCAATGAAGCCACCAGCCCCGGTGACACAGACAGTTTGGCCTTGGCATGGAAGTGATGAAGTATCGACAGGCATGTTTTTTTGATATGTGTATTATGTGTGCGTGTTTGGTGGTAGAACGAAGGAAGAGAGACAGAGAGAGGGAGGTGTTTTCCTTTTCTCTTGATTTAGGAGGTGGATACTACAAGGAAAGAAGTGGTGGAGCAGATGTATTTATAGGTACGTGACTGAGTTTTTGTAATCTGAATCGTCAACACCATGTCCTGAATTTATATTTGTTTTAATCCACTCTTTTAAAAGAATTTATGAATAAATTAATGTCCATTGATTAATTAAAATTTGTTTTGTACTCTAGTTTTTGACTCTTGTGTTTGACCAAAATGTAATTATAAGCTACTGATAAATTAAGAAATTAAAATATATTATACACAAAGACATATTGGTTGTAGATCACAAGCAGTACTCATGGATGACAAGTGTTCTTTTGGAAAACCAGCAAAGAATTTGGTGGAAAAAAATACGCAGATCATAATTCTAGATATGGACAGCAGTACTTTCTTTTGGAAGTAGAAAGATAAGGGCATTAATGCTAGGATGGGTGGCAAGTGTTGATGTTGAAAATCTAGATATTATTTTAGAATAGAAAATATAAAATTAATTTAAATAAAGAAGATGGGACCATTGAACAAGAGAAGGAAATAAAATTGTGTTTGATAACCATACAAATACAAATACAAAATATGAAATGAATTTTTTTTTGTATATAAGATATAAATGATGTTTATTTTTGTGATGAAACTGTATTTAAAAAAAAACAATTTAGTTTTAAATTATAATTTTTTTGTGTGTGTTTTTTATTATTTTGATTTGTTAATGCTAAAAATAAAATTTAAATAATAATAATATAAAAATTTTATTTTAATATATTTTTAAATAAAAAACACTTTAAAAATCAATTAGAATAATATATTGATTATAATATTTATATAAGCCTACTTTTCTACAACCCAGTGTGAATTCGATTTAATCTAGAAAAAATGACGAATAAATGAATGTCCACTGATTAATTAATACAAGTAAACCAGCAAAGAATCTGGTGGGAAAAAAAGTAATAAAGCTACGAATAAATCTTACATGGTATTTTTGGGACCAAAAGTGCATGCTGTTTTTTACCACTCTCCTGTCCTCTTGTTTTTCTTTGGCTTTTACATGAAACTTAACTATTTAAGAAGATGGTATTATTCAAAACATAGATTTGTAATTTCCAAACAAGCAATTTTTGTTCTATTAATATATGAATGTATCGAAATAATGAAATCTCCAAAGATATTACAATATTTGTTTTTACCTTACCCTTATTATAATAAATCATCCATTTTTTTTAATTTCTCTATTCGAAAATGCTCATGACCATTTTAAAAAGACAAATTATATTGTGATGTAATAAGTGTTACTGATAAAATGATAGATGAAATGCTTGATAAAATAATTTTGCTGATAAATTCATTGGTACTATTTTATTGATGACCTACCAATAGATCCTTCTCTCCTCCTCCCTCCTTAATTTCTTTTTCTTTATTGATTTTTTTTTTATGCAACAAACAATCACCCTTTCCTCTTCCCCTTAATTTCAACACAATTCAACCTCTCACAATATAATATTCAGTTTATCAGAATCCATGTTCTAATTCAAATTTTATTGAGGATTCTCTACCTTAAGTAAACAAATTACCTATTTTTATTAATTTCAACACAATTTTTTTTCATGTTAATGTTTTTTGCATATTTTTGTAGTATATATATTTTGCGGGGGTGTTTACTTGTTTTATTCTCAGATAATTTTGTTGTATGGATTTATGATTTGTATATGTTATGGTTTTTTTCAGATTTTAAAAAATTATATTTGTTTGTAAATTGATAAAACTTATGACAAATAGTTGACTTAGGTGTTTTGTGATGAAATAAATAATAAATAACTGCTACCCTAACAGCTTCACAGGGAAGATGATGAACAGTGACCAGGCGACGCGTCACCTGGTCTCTCTCTTTTTTTTAAACGCAAAAAGGCATTTTTTTGAGTTAAAATTAGGGATTTTTGCCAATGTTCAATTTAGTCCTCCAGCTTTCAATTGCTTTTAATAGAACCCCTAATTGACTCTAAACTTTTGATTTAATACAATTTGGTCTCGGCAAAACTTCAACTTCAGCCCCAAATTTACGCGCCTTTTGCAATATGGTCCTTGGTCTCGGATTTATGCAATTTCATCCCTAATTGACCATTAAAATTTCAATTTCTTCAATTTGACCCCGAGATTTTGTCAATTAAACCCCTATAGTTTGGCGCCTTTTGCATATTGGTCCTTGACTGCAAATTTTGTCAATTTAACCCCTAATTGGCCCCAAAACTTTAATTTTCTTGCAATTTGGCCCCTAATTTCAATCAATTAACTTGGTAAAAATTAAATTTAGTCTCTTAAAATTCCAATCTTCTCAATTAAGCCCAAATTCAGCTCCCAAACTTAATTTTTCACCAATTAAGCCCCAAATAAAATTAATTTGACCCATTTAAAGTATAATTAAGTTCTTGCACTTAATTAAATCCTTAAATTGAACCCAAATTAATTCTTAAACATAATTAAAATTTAATTTGGCCCATGATTAGATCAAGGCCTATTAAAAATTTGGGTCAAGACAATGTAAATTGGAATAGGGATGGAATTAAATATTTAGAAGTCAATTTTGGTAGAAATAAAAATAATTGATAAATTTGGGGACTTAATTGAACTTGAAATTAGTTTAATTAATGAAATTAGGGGCTTAATTGAAGAAATACCAAAGTTTGGAGCTAATTCGGGTCCAAATTGCAAGAAATTAAAAATCCAAGGACCAAAATGAATATGTTGTAATACTATAAGTGGGTTAATTGATTTTTCTATGGGTAATTTTGGAATAATTTTAAGTTGAAAAGCCAATTAAAGACTGAATTGATGAAATTGGGAACCAAGAACTGTTTTGTAACTGGCGCTGAAATCCAGGGGTTCAATTGCAATTGATCCAGGGGTAAAATTAAAAAAAAAAATTCATAAGGACCCAATTGCTATATGTTAGAAGTTTAGGGGGCAAATTGAAAATATCCATTTCGGGTGAAACTAGCGTAGTTTCAAAGAAAATTGTTCATCACCTTCTTCATTCATGAACCACTCTTGCCAGCTACCCCACGATGCGTTACTCCTGCAATAACAACGGTGGGCCACCTCATTACCTGGAGGCGACCGCATGGCATTCTCTGGCTTTCTAAAAGCTAGAGAAAGGCCACGAACTAGGAAAGGAGAGAATGAGTAGAGGGACGAACGAACACAGAGAACCAAAACAAAAGGAAACCAAGGGGGAAGACAACAGAGGACAAGGCATAAAACTAATACACAGACGCAAGAACATGGACAAAATACAGGAGAAAAACGCAGGCAGAATGAGCAAATGCAGGGAGAAAAAAAGAACATAACATAAAACAAAGGGAAAAAAAGAGAAAAACAGAGAGAAAGGGAACAAGAAAAAGAAATAGAACAAGAACGGAGAGAGAATGAGAGGACCCAGAAACACAAAAAAGGGCAGGAGACAAATGGAAAACGGGATAGGACATCGTCTGGCCAGACATCACCATCGTCTTTGTCTTCGGTCTTGTGCACCAGGTGAGCCTTTCTTCTCCTGCTCACAATTTTAATTACACTCTTACTATGCAGAGCGTGCATGAAGTGTTTCACGCGTGCTCCCTACTGCAGACTGGTCACTAACTTGGGCCAGTGACCGACGCTTGTACAGGCTGAGCTAGACCCGGCCTCAAAAAATAAAAATAACAAAATAGCTGAGAGTGGGTTGGGTTTGGGCAGGCTCAGCCAGCCCAATTTGTTCTTGATCGAGGGAGTGTTTGGCAAAACACACTCTTATGCCTTATCTTTTTTATTCTACTTCATTTTATTTTGATATCTAGTCAAACAGACATCTTCTTTGATTTATTTATGGTCCCTTGCATCTTATTTTCGATGATATCATTGTATATTTGATATGTAAATTTTTACTGTAAAATACAAATCTAGTATGCGATACATACCTGTCAACAAAAAAATTACTCGAAAAAATAAATAGAAGAACAAAAGAATAAAAATAGAAAATAGAAATAAAAACAAAAATAAATGAACTTGAAATGTAAAAATTGTCGTTTACCCTCACCATTAAAATTTTGGTACATTAATTGTTAAAAAATAAGTTGGTTTTTTTATTTATTTCAGTTACGGTTAAAAAAATATCTATTTGATTTCAGTGTTAGTAAAAACAAATTAAGCGAAATGCATTGCTTTTAGTCATAAGTAAATATGTTCTTTATAATTTATTTTATGATTTATTATAAAAGAATATTAATGGATAAATGACCAGGATTTTCAGAAGAAGAAGAAACAGAAGCTTCTCTTTTGAAAACTATCACTAATTTCTTTCGAAACAGGAATGTTTTTGGATTTCCAAGAGTTTCTGATTGAAAACTAACTCCATTAATGAAAATCATTGAATGTTAACGAAGTACAAGAAATACTCACAAGATAGAAAACACTGCTGATGTTACTGTTGAATGGCGAAGAGCTGTTTTATTGTGGGAAAAAGGGTTTGTTAAAGATGTAGATACATGGATTAAATTTAATTCTTTAATGATGTGACAAGTCGTTAGATTCGAGTCTGTGAGAAACATGGCGGGCTTCATTAAACACACTCACAGACTCATGAATCTGAATATTCCCCGCAAAAACAAACTTGTATGTCAGTGAATTGATTTTTTAAAAAAATTATTTTGAATATTTTTTTTTATAATTTTCTTGATATATATTGATTGAAGTATTTTATTTGTATATACCGATTGAATTACATATAAAAAAAATTTATCGGTAATTATGACCGTAAATTATCGGAAGAATTATTCTCCGTAAAAACTTGTATGTCAATGAACTGATTTTTTTAAAAAATTGTTTTGAATATTTTATCTGTAATTTTATCAGTATATACTGATTGAAGTATTTCATTCATATATACCAATTGAATTTCATTCGGAAAAGATTTTATCAGTAATTATGACTGTAAATTATTAAAAGAATTATTTCATTTATTGATATTAAACGAGATAGTGAAATGAATGTCCACTGATTAATTAATACAAGTAAACCAGCAAAGAATCTGGTGGGAAAAAAAATGAAATAAAGCTACTAATAAATCTTACATGGAAAACTTATTGTTTTATGCATGTATTTTTTGGAGCAAAAGTGCATGCTGTTTTTGACCCCTCTCCTGTCCTCTTGTTTTTCTTTGGCTTTCACATGAAACTTAACTATTTAAGAAGATGGTATTATTCAAAACATATATTTGTAATTTCCGAACAAGCAATTTTTGTTCTATTATTAATATATTAATGTATCGAAATAATGATATTACAATATATTTTTGACCTTAACCTTATTATTATTATTATTATTTGAATTTGATAAAAAAAAATGGTTCATCAAACATATCTACAATCAACATAGTTTCTTGGATTGATTATAAAAAAAAAAACATAGTTTCTTGGATAATTACAGAACAAAATACAATAATTGATTATGTAAATGCATAGTTTGAATCTATATATCATATATATGTGCACAGGAATAAGTAAATCATGATGAAATAAACAATCACCATCCTTTTTTTTTTTAATTTCCCTATTCGAGAATGCTCATGACGACCAACGTTTACCTTTTGGTCTAATCAAGGTAAAACTATGTTTCGTATAACCACATGTTTCTTGTTTCTTGCTTGTATAAAGAAAGACCCATCACATCAATTAATGGTTATCCTGAGATTCCTTCCCTTCCTAGTTCTCTTGTTTTCCCACTGATTGACCTGTCTTCATCTTCTTTTTTAACGTTCGTTTTTTATTTAGACCAGCATTTTAATCAAAGGACTGCAAGATATTTTACCAACGGTTTTATTGATAGAATTAATCTGATGATGATATTCCTCTACAAATATATCAATAAAAATAATTTTTTGATATATATATTGATAGAATTATAGATGATATTATAATAAATTTTAAAAAGACAAATTATATTTGATGTGACATTTTTTACCGACAAAATAATATATGAAATGTCCAACAAAATAATTTTGTCTGTAAATCCGTTGATACTATTTTATTTATGACCTAGTGGTCAATCCTTCTCTCCGCCTCCCCTTATTTTTTCTTCTTCTTTATGTATTTTTTAATGCAGCAAACAACCACTCTCCCCACCTCTTTTAATTTCAACACAATTCAATCTCCCACAACAAATTTAGTCATAACAATACTTGATTTGTCAGCATTGATGTTCTAATTCAGATTTTATTGAGGATTCTCTGCTTTAAGTAAGCAAGTCTACCCATTTTTATTTGAACATAATTTTTAAATGTTAATTTTTTTTGCATATTTTTGCAGTATATATATTTTATTTGGGTGTTTATTTATTTTATAGTTTTTTTTTTCAAATAATTTTGTTGTATGAATTTATGATGTGTTCATGTTATGGTTTATTTTAGATTTTGTAAAATTGTATTTGTTTGTAAATTGATGAAACTTATGTCAAATTTTTTACTTTGGTGTTGTGTGATGAAATAAATAATAGCTTATTTAACATGTTTGTTTTATATTTTATTAATTTCATTGTCGAGTTGTAATTTTTGGTAAATGTGTAGAAATTTGAATTTATGTAGATATACAATTGATTATGAATTAAGAGAACTATTAAAATAAATTGAATAAGATTAAGTTAAACTAATATTTTTGCAAATTTCTTTAGTTAACGAAGTTAAGTAATACTTGTAATCATCATTATTTAAATAGGTTTGACATAAGTAATGGATGATCGTTTATGAATGTATCGAGATTCACCCTAAGAGTTATGGTGGATGAATTATTATAATAAGGTTTAAGATTTTATTAATTACACACTATCTAATCTGAGAAATATTAGTGAAGACAATATTAGATGTCCATACAAGAGGTGTAAGAAAAAAAAAATTATCGATTCAAATGTTGTAATGATACATCTTCTACAAAAAAAATTCATGAAGAAATACATGTGTTGGTATGCACATGAAAAACCATATGTTCTTCACGATACCATGGAAGAGAGGATGATTTGATCAACTTTTAGTGCTACCAACGTGCATGGAGATGTAGATTTGACCCACAATTGAGTTAAAAAAAATATTTTCTAGGAGCTTCCTTATTTGAAGACCAATCTTCTCTATTATAACCTTGATGTTATGCACATAGAAAAGAACGTGTTTAAGAACATTTTCAACATGGTTTATGGATGTGAATAGGAAGACAAAGGACAACATCAAGACTAGTGTCATAACCCATTTTTGGGTTATTTCCCAAAATTCACCCTTTTTTCTCTTGAAATAAAATAATAATAATAACAAGAGGACAAACGATGTGATAAAAGTTCGCCGAAGAAGATCCGAGGTACATATAAAAAAATCAAGGTTGAAATTTTGGACAAATTTGAAGCATAATTATACCCTTTTGTACCTAAGACTAGAAATAGAATGTAGATTATGGTTTGTGTATGCCATTGCCGCCTCTTTTCTCTTTCTCCGCTGCTTCTTTAGCCACCACCATCTCACACACCATGATAATCGGTGGCCTAACACCTTTATAACCCCTCAGCATCGCTGTGAACCGCCAGCACTTCTACCATCCTTACATTAGACCGATGATAACAACCGTATCAGGTGAGCTTTTTAATCTTCCTTTCCTCATTTTCCTCATAATCTGCATGCAAAATGTAAATATTTATTCACATTCTACACATAATTAACATGGTCACTGGGCTGAGCTAGTGACCATATAAGTTGGGCTAGACCCATTCCAACCTAGCCCAACATGTTAAAAAAAAAAAGAAGGAAGATTGTTATGTTATCAGCCTACCCAACCCATGTTGCACTTGTTTCAGCTCAACTCATATGGTTGGATGGGGTCCAACCTAAGTACAAAAAAATAGAAAGAGGTTATCGGGTGGGCTAGGTTGGATCCCTTTTAGCCCATAACCCCTCAGCATCGCTGTGAACCGCCAGCACTTCTACCATCCTTACGTTAGACTGAAGATAACAACCGTATCAGATGAGCTTTTTAATCTTCCTTCCCTCATTTTCCCTATAATCTGCATGCAAAATGTAAATATTTATTCACATTCTACACATAATTAACATGGTCACTGGGCTGAGCTAGTAACCATATAAGTTGGGCTAGACCCATTCCAACCTAGCCCAATATGTTAAAAAAAAAAGGAAGATTGTTAGGCTATCAGCCTACCCAACCCATGTTGCACTTGTTTCAGCTTAACTCATATGGTTGGATCGATCCAGCCTAAGTACAAAAAAATAGAGAGAGGTTATCGGGTTGGCTAGGTTGGATCCCTTTTAGCCCATAACCGTATCAGATGAGCTTTTTAATATTCCTTCCCTCATTTTCACCATAATCTGCATGCAAAATGTAAATATTTATTCACATTCTACACATAATTAACATGGTCACTGGGCTGAGCTAGTAACCATATAAGTTGGGCTAGACCCATTCCAACCTAGCCCAATATGTTTAAAAACAAAAGGAAGATTGTTAGGCTATCAGCCTACCCAACCCATGTTGCACTTGTTTCAGCTTAACTCATATGGTTGGATCGGTCCAGCCTAAGTACAAAAAAATAGAGAGAGGTTATCGGGTTGGCTAGGTTGGATCCCTTTTAGCCCATAACCCCCCCCCCCCCCTTCTAGTCCATAATTTGCTTCTGTCTTGCCATTGTTATGTGACAAGGTATTCAAGGTTGATTATGCTGCTAAGGATATATTCATGTTGACCTGGTATGTTAATAGACAATCGTGCATGTCTGTTGATTTTGATTGTTCAGACCGCACCACATTTTTGTTTTGACTGTTTGTGATCTAAACAGGGGCAATCAGTGAACTCTCTGGCTCCTTCGCTGGAAATTGTCTGTGATGTTGTTCGCTGACTACTAAGCGCCGACTTCCCTCTCACCATTTCTGATATCAGAATCATCCAAAATGAGGTGAAAGTTTAGAAGCCGCAAGACTTCAGGTATCATGGCTAAAGCCAATCGTTAGCCAACATTTCTGAAGTCGAAAAGATTGCCCACATGCATTCTATACTGAAATCTGTAATAGCAAATGGCGTAACAGTAAAAAAAGCAGCTACTAATGAGCTGGAGGAGACACTCATGGATCTAGCAGCATTGCAGAAACGCATAAATGCAACGAAGCTTGTAGTGCAGAAGATTGACGATACCATTAAAGAGGCTGAGATCAGTATAGAATGGTCTCTGGAGGAGGGCCGAAGGAGATCATATGTAGTGCTGCTCTCTCTTCGGGCACCATTATTGAAGAGAATAATATGGGCCTTATCTTTTGTGGACTTTGAGGCCCAATATACATTCCCTAAACTGAAGTGTGGGCTTTTCTTATGACTAATGGCAATTCCTTGGGTCAACTCCACTTCAAAGATGACTTAAAATTCTCTAAAAGTGTTTCCATTTAATTCAGTTCATTAGTTAGTTATTAATTTTTTAGAATTCAGCTTTTTTTTATTGAATTATATATAGGTCTCATGATTTTTTTTTCTTTTAATCTTTAATATTAAATTTATTAGAAGTGAGCCATAATATATTTTTATTTATTTTATATAAATTTATCATGATTTCATGGCTCAAGTCACGGGTTTAACATATTAATTCAAGTTGACTCATGTATTTTTTCTTGTTTCTTTTTCTAATTTTATTCATTTCATCATTTAACATTAAGTTAATTAGAAATTGAGTTTCATAATTTTTTTTTGTTATACCAATCTTATGACCCTATTGCAAGTTCAGGAAGTTGACTTTGTTAATTTTTTTATTTCCTTTTCTAATTGAATAATTTTTCTTACCGGGCTTTGTAATTTTTTTTATTTTTTTATGGGGTTATCTTGATTCCATGATGAAGGTCATATGTTTAACAGGTTGACCCGATTTATTTATTTTTTCCTTTTTTAATTGAATAGTTTTTTTTCTTTTTATAATTTTATTTTTTAATATTGAGTTAATTAGGAATTGACCTTCATAATTTATTTTGATTTTTTATAGGGTTATTACGGTCTCATGATCTGAATTACGAGTTTGGTAGGTCAACTCAAGTTGACTCAAGTAATTTTTTTCCTTTTTATAATTTTGTTTGTAGTTTTATAATTTATCTTGATTTTATTTTTATAGAGTTATCACGATCTCATGAACTAGATCAGAGGTTTGGTAGGTCAAATTGGGTTGACTCAGATAATTTTTTTATCCTTTTTATAATTTTTTTCAGTTTTATTTTTTTTAACATTTGATCGATTATGAATTAATCTTCATAATTTATTTTAACTCTCTTTCTATAGTGTGAACCGAAGCACAGGTTTGGTGGGTCAAACCGGGTTGACTTAGGTGGTTTTTTTTTAATCTTTTTTATAATTTTTTCAATTTTATTTTTTTAACATTTGATCAATTATTAATTAATCTTCATAATTTATTTTAACTTTATTTCTATAGTGTTATAATGATCTCGTAATTCGGATCACAAACTTTATAAGTTAATCTGAATTAATCTAATATATCAATATTTAAATATTTAAAAAACAAATATCATTCAATTTAATGTAACAATATTTAGAAAAAAATATTGTCCAAGAAATGAATACAACTTTCAATGTAGCAGAAACAATAATCCGAAGTTTGAGCTATTAAAACCTGCGTTAGTGAGTTTGGAAGAAGATTCAGGCATGTTTGGAAGTGTGGTTGTGGTTGTTTTTTTTTTAAAAAAAATTGTGCTAAAATGCATCAAAATGGTGTTTTTTTTATTTTTTAAAAATTATTTTTGAGATCAGCGCATCAAAACGATCCAAAATATATAAAAAATAATTTTTAATAAACAAATATAATTTTTTAGAAACACGTGTTGACCTGCGTTTCCAAACGAGCTCAAAAGATCTCAACAACCACCCATTAATCACTTCATTGTATAAAATTTGTAAATTACACATGTTGACCCGCGTTTTCAAACGGGCTTAAGAGATCTCAACAACCACCTAACAATAGTGATACCTGAATGTTCTTGCTTGTGATGCAATTCTTTCTAAAAATGAAACAAAATCAATAAAATTAACAATTTCAGTGGGAAAAAAGAGAAAATCAAATGATAAATTAAAAAGAAAAATGAGGAAATAAATGTAGAATAATAATAAACAAAAATCTTATTCTGCAATAGATTATAGATCCATAACCTAGCTGGGCAGTGGAAACTAAGAGATATTACAAGCCAAATAAGAGGTTAAATACATGCAATATCTTAAGTTTATGAAAAATCATACACCATCCTATTCAAGAAACAATCAACTTAAAAGTCTAACCTGATAAGTGAAGCTCCAAAATACGATTTTATTTAACCTTCGAAGATCCCAGAAAGAAGACAGAACTGTGTAATGAATCTGTTTCACGATCATCCTATTTTATCCTTGTTTTCGGGTCCGGTTTGAAATAAGACATAACTGTGAATGTAGTTTGCACCAGGGTGAGCAGAAGCAATTTATGTAGATATACAATTGATTATGAATTAACAGAACTATTAAAATAGATTGAATAAGATTAAGTTAAACCAATGTTTTTGCAAATTTATTTAGTTAACAAAGTTAAATAATACTTGTAATCATCATTATTTAAATAGGTTTGATATAAGTAATGGATGATCGTTTATGAATGTATTGAGATTCACCCCATGAGTTATGGTGGATGAATTATTATAATAAGGTTTAAGATTTTATTAATCACACACTATCTAATCTGAGAAATATTAGTGCAGACAATATTAGATGTCCATACAAGAGGTGTAAGAAAAAAAAATTATCGATTCAAATGTTGTAACGATACCTACAAAAAGAGTTCATGAAGAATTACATGTATTGATATGCACATGAAGAACCATATGTTCCTCACGATACCATGGTAGAGAGGATGCTTTGGTCAACTTTTAGTGCTAGCAATGTGTATGAAATTATACATAACAATAGGAATCCTTATAAGAATATAGTTATGGACGCGATGAGAATGAATTAGGATCATGCCAGTCAATATCTAATCGTAGATGAATAATTTAATGCAAACGCAACCAGGTTTTTTGATCTTTTAAAAGATTCTAACGAATCATTATGGGATGGTTGCTCAAATCACAGTAAATTATTGGTTGTTGCACCAGTGTTCACCATCAAGTCAGATCATGGGTTGAGTGAGGCCGGTTATGATATAATTATTGAATGAGTGAGAAGCATTTTACATGAAGGAAATAGAATGAAAGAGATGTTGCTCCACTGCTTCTTTTGGGTGAGGAATTGTATGATATGGTGTTAAAGTACAGTGATATTGTGTTTGATTTTCAATCCAGAAAGTATAAATTTCTTTGTTTTGGTTTGACCTAAAATTTAGGGAAAGTAAGGGAAGAAGAAGAACAGAGGTTTTGAAGAGTATTTTTCTTATTCAATGTCTTTTTTCAATACAGAAAACGTGAACCTAAATAGGCCACCTCAATACAATAATAATTCAAAATAATCGGAACTCCAATAGTGGAGCTAAAGACTAGGAATGCTTTCAGCAACTCCTATTCCCACATTATGTTATTAATTGACTAATTCAATAAAATACAAAACAATAGTAACCCACGTAAACCTTGTACCCAGCTGTACCCCAGCCATGCACCCAATCACCCACGTAAATAGAGATTTCTTATGACCTGCCTTCCCGATCTCACAGCAACGCAAGGATGAAGGAATAAGAAACTCCCCTCTATTCTCTGTGTTTTTTCTCTCCTAACTACTTACATCTCTTACATTTTTTGTCTTTCTTTTGTTGTCCTCTCTCTCTGTGCCCCTTTAGGTTAGTAGTTGAGGCTTCTATATAGCCTATACATGGCTTTATTTAGGAAACAAATATTACATTAACTCTAGGGTGTAATATCGAGTGAGCAAAAATAGGAAACCAAAATATTTAGATTCTGATTCTCGATCATCAGTGATTTCTTTCTAGTATAGAGGATGGTGCGACTCCTTTCTTTCCTTTCATAGCTGGGACCATGAAGCACCAGCTGCTCCCTTTAAAATGAGGCAATAAAAACATGGTTTGTAGATAAAAGGAAAGAAGATAACTGGGGTAGCTGTGCAGAGAAAAGGAAAGAAAGAATTGCAGATGGGGAGGCATTGTTTTCCTTTTCTGATCTAATTCATGTTCTTCAATTTCGTCACTCGGTAAAATTTCTTCTAATTTTATCTTCAATCAACTCCCTTATTTTAACACCTTTTCCATTTGGTCCTTGGTCCATAAAAGGGCGCTTCAAATTGGCCTACAATTGGTCTTCAATCTTTAAGCATCTTGCATTTGTGTCCTTGCAAACTTGGGCAAAAATCCTTCTCACGGCAGGAATCCCTACTTTCACACTAGATATTCAAACAGGAATATACTGAGCTTCTAATATCGAAATCAAGCAATTAAAAAGCCCAAATTTATCTACGCGTCTAGGACTACAACTTTGATGAAGGAGTCGAAGTGAGATAAAATCATTTTAGAGAACAGAATCTGGCAGTAATCTAGTTGATCAAAAGGGTCTCCTGATCTAATTCAGAAAACTAACAATGCCGAGAATCCTGATATGATTTAGAGTATGACCTAAGAACAGATCAACAAAATTTATGACAGAAATAGAGTTTTTAGTGCAAAACTCAAGCCAGGATCCTTCTCGCAACAGAATTCTCTACTTTCAGGTTTAGATATTCAAACGAGAATATCTTGAGCTTCTGATATCGAAATCAAGCGATTCAAAAGCCCAAATTTATCTACGTGTCCAGGACTACAACTTTGATGAAGTAGTCAAAGTGAGATAAAATCTTTTTAGATAACAGAATCTAACAGGAATCTAGTTGGTAAAAAATATTCTTGATCTGACAATGCAAATATCCAAATCTTACTAAGAGTTTGCTCTAAGAACAGTGATCCCTAGGACTTAATAAAGATGCAGGTCAATTTTTCAATATGTCATGAGTGACAGAATATAGCTAGGATGGTCAGATATCGTACATGACCAAGTCAGAATCAGAGCGTATGTTAGAGCAAAAAAATAAAAATATTGCGACAGCAATAGAACTAAAATTTTTAGTACAAATTCTGAGGGATTTATCCAACCTTAAAGACCAGATAAAGAAGGAACAAATTTAGCATTATGAAGATTCCTGATCAATCTAAGAAAACCTGATGATTTTGGCAGCAAAGGGGAAGGGTAAAGAGAGCAGAAAACAACTCAAACAAGGTTTCAAAAAAAATATTTCTTTCTCTGCTGTTATCAATCTTCCAGCAAACATGAGTTAAACTCCTACACTCAGTTCAAAAGAGGTATACAACGTCTCCATCACGTAGGGTCCAAAAATGAGTAACAATATTTTGTTTAATTTAGACCAGCATTTTAATCAAAGAACTGCATAATCTTTTACCAATGCCTTTACTGATGAAATTATCTGGACAACAAAGTTCGATCTCATAAAGACAAATCCTATTGTGATATGATATTTTTTACCAACAGAATGACAAATAAAATACTTGATAGAATAATTCTGTCAATAAATCCATTCGTACTATTTTATTTATGATATTTTTACGCATCGTCTGGTCACTGTTCATTGTCTTCTTCTTTTACCCGAAAGAAACTGTCTGGGTGTCTACTTTGCAGGTGCATTTAATGCTTGATTTCTCAATCAAATCGAACAAAACTAGCACGAAACGGATCCCCTATAGTTCTTCTACAATCCCATGTGAACGTTTCAGGATGAATGACAGCACGGTGACACCGGCAACGACGTGAAGAGATCAACCTTTTTCCTGTAGATTTGACAACTCAGTGAGGCTACTTTGAACCAATGGTTAGGATCCTTTCCAACCAAATCAAGGGCTGAAATTTTACCCCAGTGTAGATGAGATTACCCTCTTCCACCGCCTATAAATATAGGCTCTGTTGATGACCTGAGAGAGGAGAAAATCGAGTCCAAAAATTAAAAAAAAACAGCCTCCTCAGTTTTTTTTCTGCAACAAGTCTCTCTCTACACTCTCTCTCCACCGTGCTCTCAGCAACTCCAAGCCACGCCGCCACTAGCTTGTCTTCCACCCTCTCCATCACACTTATCCCTCTCCACCAAAAGCTCCTCCTTTTTTCCTCCACAGCGGTAGCAGACCCATCACCACCACCATTTTTGTTTTATTCCTTCTTTAGTATCGGCAGCAACAACACCGACTCCTCCACAAACACTGCCACCAGCTTCAGGGCGACTACCTAGACCACCTCTAACCTCACTCTAGGCTGGTGACAACAACTGCTTCTCACCCCACAAGGTTGCTTTCCACTTCATTCTGTCGGCTGCAACTACAAAGTTGCATACAGAACGTGAACTTACTATTCACGTTCTGTATATAATTCATTTCACTTGGGCCGGGCCAATTCTAGCCTAGACCAAATGTTTGGAATGGGTCCGGCCTGACCCCCAAAAAGTAAAGAAAGAAAGTATGTTGGGCCCAGATCGGCCCACTGGTTTTTGGGTTTATGCCTGGCCTAGTTATGCAGGCCGGCCCCCCCTTGTTTTAATAATATTTAATTAATATAATATATTATATTATATATTTCTTTAAAAAAAACAACAAATTCTAAAAAATATTCAAAAATCCTTTGAAAAAAATTGTGATTTTCTCAAATATTTTTCTACCAATTTTGCATAATATCGGATTGTATATTTACATTGTAAAATATAAATCCGGTATTAAAATACCTGGTTTTCTTTGAAATATATTTTTTTAAAATTTTAAAACATTTTTGAAAAGAAAAAAAATATTTTGTTGCATACAGTCAAATCCTAAAATTTTTCCAAGCATATTTTTCATAAAAAAATTGCATCTTTTCATGTTTAAAAAATCCAAAAATGGATATCATAACTAGTTTATGATTATCCATTAGGATTTGGCCAACATGTCAAAAATCATTTTCCAATCTTTTTTTAGGATCCAGATGTAGACTTTAATATTTGTGGGGTGTAAAATTACACGATAAAGTACACCATCAAGTATTAAAGATACAAGATGTAAAAAAATGTGATGCTAATATTCAGACTTTAGAACGCCTAGGATTTAACCCAATAAGGTAGAGACTTTCTCATTAAGAGAGATCTGCCTTGAGCCTTAGAAAAGAAAAACAAATAGAAACTCGACTTAGAAAAAACAATCAAACAACAATGCAGCTTACCTTAGGTAGGGTGCACTAGGGGTGATGCGTCTTTCCCTTGCACAACTAGTCCCTTACTCGGACTCTCGCACCATAGGTTCCTAGTGACTATAATACTAAGTGGCGACTCCTAAACACTAATCATAGTTTTATGATTAAAACCAAAAACCCTTCCCAACACACAACACCTCACATAGGAGGCACCATAAGAGCCTCCGTCATCGCCAGACGATGTCGCGCTGGCGCTCGCGCCCCCAGCGATAGGATGGCGACTCCACTAGGGACAATCTTGTCTGATTGAAATAAGCTTTGATTGTTTGATTGTTTGCCTTTTTGCTGGTCTTTAATTTTAGCTCGCATTTTTACCACTTTAGCATGCATTTTAATTTTACAAATAAACCCAATTCTAGGTTAGGTGGGGAGTAGTGGTTTGTCTCATGATGGTTGTCGATCGGGGTTCGATTCATGAAACATCCAACTATGAGTTGAGTGTTTACTCGGTAATGGTGGTTACATTGTGCCCCAACCATTCCTTGTAAACTCCTATACTTGTCTTCACGTGAGGTGGTCACTTGGGCACTTCATAGACCCTTTTAAAACTAGGTAGAAAGCCTACCTATCATGTAATGACCTAGAACCTTCCTTTAGAGCATGAACTCCCTACATATTCATTCTGAATAGGTTTTTGCCATTCATACCCGATGTGCATACATTTGCATCCATACACATACATCAATCCATTATAAATAACATACATACATGCAATAGGTTGAAATATAGGTCCCTAAAGAGCCTACAACACCTGACTTTGAGCAAGAAACATGGAAGATGAAGAGCGTGCTTACCGTGATGCCCATTTCCAAGAAGAGTTAGAGTACGTGAAAGCAAGTGTGGCTCGCCTTACTAGCTTACTTGAGCAAACAATTAGAAATGCCTCTGGTGAAAGTCCTCCCAACCGGCCCGCTATTTTTGTTCAGCCTCTAGCAAGCAAACCTTAACCCGAAGAAATAATGAGTGAACATGGTCAAAAACCTCCATACAATCCAAAGCATTTGTACACTCAACGCCACCGGTACCCGCCCTCCAGTCATAGATCCATTTGCCAATGAGTCCCACAAGACCAAGTCATCTAATGGCATTGATCAAGATAAGATTTCGGCATTAGAAGCCCGAATTAGAGCCATTGAAGGGGTAGACTTGTACGATCCAATATGGGCGCAGAAATATGTTTGGTCCCAAATATGGTTGTCCTGAAGAAGTTTTGTGTTCCTAAATTCATCAAATACATTGGAACACAATGCCCTATAACTCATTTAAAATTCTACTGCAATAAAATGATAGAAGTAGTACACGATAAGAAACTACTGATGCATTTTTTCTAGGATAGTTTGGGTGGGTTGGCATTGAGCTGGTATATGAGATTGGACAACACAAAGATCCAAAAATGGAAAGACTTAGTGGATGCTTTTATCAAGCAATACAAGTACAATATAGACATTCTCCTGATAGAACCAGTCTGTCCAATCTAGAGAAAAGGGACAAGGAAAGCATAAGGAATATGCTCAAAGGTGGAGAGACCTAGTTGCTCAAGTACATCCTCCGCTCTTGGATAAAGAGATTGTCACTCTGTTTGCTAACACGCTCAAGGACCTATACTACGAGCATGTGATGGGTAGTTCAACCCAACAATTTACTGATGTTGTGGCAATAGTTGAGCCCATAGAATAAGGAGTAAAGAGTGGTAGAATCTCTGCACCGTGGAGAAAAGAGGCTTCGAAGGTAAAAAGAAAGAGGTTGACCATGTTGAGGGTAACTATAAGGGGTAGGAAGAACCCATTCCAAAATTACCACACTCCATCCTCTTCACCCCAAATCGCCAACATCAATTTCAACTCTTCTTTTCCTGTTAGAAAACCTAAGCCTCAAACCAAACACCAAAGAGCCCAAGAACAACTACCTCCATTACCACTGCCCTTAAATGAGATGTACCAAAAGCTGTTGAACATCAGGTATATAGCTCAAGAACCCTTGACACCTCTGCAACCACCTTACCCCAACTAGTACAAGCTTGACCTTACTTGCGAGTACCATGCTGGCGCCGCGGGACACAACATTCATACTTGAAGTGCCTTCAAGAAGAGGCTCATGCATTTGATTAAAGTTGGATGGATAACCTCCGAAGGAACTCCAAACATGAGTTCAAACCCTCTAACTAATCATACTTCGTGTAATCTTGGATCGGTAAATGCACTTGGAGGTGGAATGCTCCGAAAACCTCAAAGCACTAATGGCAAGAGTAGGGTGTGAAGAAGGTGTGCACTCTCGAGGATAGAGGACAAAGTTCTGCTATAGAATGGGAAGATGGAGCCTACCTAATTATTTCCTTTTATTTGATCATGTCTGTTTCAATCTGTTTTAGTCTTGTTGGCAATTTAGCTCATAATACCATAAGACTTTCTTTATCAAATGAGCCTTCTTGTTAATAAGATCATGTGTTTTTCTATGTTCATGATATGCCTTCATGCAAATAACATGCGAACACACCTTTTACTCACAAAACCACTACACCAAGAATTCTTTGGTTTTTTCCCTTCTTTTTCTCTCCCAAAAAAACAAGCATAACCCCATGTTTTCACAAGGATTTTTGGGACATCAAAGTTTTAATACAAAAAGAAAAATCAAATTGGTGTTTGTTCTAATAAACAAGTTCTGAAAATTCAAGTGATATCCTGATACCTTTGAAAACTTGAAGAACAACTCAAATGCCATGAGATAACTCCGAAGCTGAGTTTTGATTGCATGAATAATGAGAAACCATTTTTCATATTCACATAAAAGAAAGCAAAGCTTACCAATTCTAACTACATGCACTTGAAATAAAAAAAGCCATCTTTGATCATCCTTTCACAATGCTAAAAATCCCTTGTAGTCTCCTTTTGAGCCAAATAACATTTTCTTGAAAAAATAACCTTGGCTAGGATCACACCCTATACTGGGGGGGCAAGTGTAAAAAATCCTTAATGATTAAAAGTGCCCAAACAACTCTAGGGGCATGATAAAAGTGTTCAAACAACACTAAGGGGCATGAAAGAAAATCCTCAATGATAAAAAATATCCAAACAAACTGGGGGGCATGAAAGAGTTCCAAAAAGATTTGAGCGTGCCACAAAAATCACTAATATAATGATGCTCAAAATCAAAAATAAGAAAAAGCCCAACATTGAGGGGGCGTTGTGGATCATTTTGCAAATCAATTCCAAGGTCCAGGAATTCATGGACAAAAAAAAAGTTTGGGATATAAGCACTAGTGATCCTTAGTTTTAAAGTCCCTTAAACACCTTTTGAGCCTATAAATATCCTTTTTGTTCATAGCAAAGAGCCAAAGCCTACGTTACGTGCCCAATCAAGCCCTTTTTGATCAAAGGCAAGCAATGTGGACCGGTAGACTTTGCTTTCCCATGTGAAACAAGTCATTATTCATGCAAGCAAAATGAATGCTTTGAAAACTAGTTCTTTGAAACCCGCAAAATGAATGCTTTGACCAACAAAACATCACTTCACATTTTCACTTAAAGCAAAACAAAATTTTTCAACACTCATGCAAACCTATCCATGAGAATCTCTTGAATTCTTCAGAACAAGTTTGTTTTGAAAAAACATCAAAATAATTTTTCAGAATTGCTTTGAAATTCCAAAAATTCTTCATGAAAACAACCCCTTGTAAATAACCGGATCTTCTTCCACATAGCTTCATCCCCAAGGAGAACCCAAATTGAACACTTGGAGACATGATGAAACTGGGAGGCAATCCATCAAAACACATAAGGTTGACTCCATGATTTCCCTTCTAAAAATAGAAAATATTGGGCAAAGCTGGCAATCCTTTAGATAAAGGTTTATGGGCAAAGAAGTATGTTAATGTCATATCCCTCCTAGAGGTCAAGATTATAAGATATGACTTGAGTAAGCAAGAGTGGAAAGAGCCATTAAAGCTTACTATTGGAGACTCAAATTTTGGAGAAAAGGAAAACTCCATGAAGAAAAGGGGACCTATATTTCTCAGGTAAGTACACATGCATATTGATCATGATGCATTACTTTCATCCTTGATAGATCAGTGTCTCATCGTCACCTTTTTTGAGCGGGTGTTGAGCCCTCATCATTCAGATAGTGTGCTTTCTAGCCCTATCTCCCTTTTGAATGTGCATTTGAGCCATTATCTCTAGCTATTGTGTTTTCTAACAATACCTCCTTTTGAATGCGCCTTTGAGCCATTATCTCCCGAGTATTGTGTTTTCTAACCATACCTTCTTTTGAGTGCGCCGTTGAGCCCTTGACCACTTTAGGTAATGCGTTTTATAACCTTACCTCTTTTTGAGTGCGCCTTCGAGCCCTCACCTCATAGGTAGTGTTTTCTAACCCCGCCTCCTTTTGAGTGCGCCTTAGAGCCCTCGACCACCTTGGGTAGTGCGTTTTCTAACCTTACCTCCTTTCGAGTGCGCCTTCAAGCCCTCACCTTATGGGTAGTGCGTTTTCTAACTCTGCCTCTTTTTTAGTGCGCCTTAGAGCCCTCAACAACCTTAGGTAGTTTGTTTTCCAATCTTACCTCTTTTCGAGTGTGCCTTCGAGCCCTCACCTCATGGGTAGTGCGTTTTCTAACCCTGCCTCCTTTCGAGTGCGCCTTCGAGCCCTCACCTCTTGGGTAGTGTGTTTTCTAACCTTACCTCTTTTTTAGTACGCCTTCGAGCCCTCACCTTATGGGTAGTGTGTTTTCCAACCCTGCCTCCTTTTGAATGCGCCTTAAAGCCCTCGACCATCTTAGGTAGTGTGCTTCCTAACCTTACCTCTTTTTGAGTGCGCCTTCGAGCCCTCACCTCATAGGTAGTGTGTTTTCCAACCCTCCCTCCTTTTGAGTGTGCTTTAGAGCCCTCGACCATCTTAGGTAGTGTGTTTCCTAACCTTACCTTTTTTTGAGTCCGCCTTCAAGCCCTTACCTCATGGGTAGTGTGTTTTCTAACTCTGCCTCCTTTCGAGTGCATCTTTGAGCTGTCACCTCTTAGGTAGTGCGTTTTCTAACCCTACCTTCTTTTGAGTGCACTTTTCAGCCCTCGTTCCCCTTCGTTCCTATCTCTTTTCGAACACTCCTTTGAGCTTCCATCTCTTGAATAGTGCGCCTTCAAGCCCTATCATGTTGTCCCTTCAAGACATCTCATTTTTTGCCTGGGTAGGTCACCCATCACAACAGACCTCTTTAAAAACTCTTATCTTCTATTTGGGCCGGTTGCCCATTACAATGAAACTATTTTGAGAAATCCCCGTATTTCTCACCACCTCCAATTTTTTTTTTTCATTTGGGCGGGTTTGTAAATCGCAAGAAAAAAAAAACCAAGGCTGGATTAAATTAAAGAAAATAAACTAAAATAAAAAAAAAGTGGGGGCAAGAATGAATACACTTAAAGAAAATAGGGCCTAAACGCAAATAAGAATAATTATAGAGCATAAATACTCCTATTCTCACCAAAAACAGATTTGCAACTACGTAAAGAAAGAAAAGAGGGAGTTTTTATATCTATTTTTACAAATCAAGAGAGAAACACCAAAATTTCAAAAACCCATCCCAGATTGAGGGTTATAGGTAAAATAAACCCTGGTGGGAAAGGGATTAACAAGAAAAATTGAACAAGAAGAGAAGAGGGGAGGGTCGGCTGTCATTAGAAAGAAAAGGAGGGATCGAAGCCTTGATTCGCATCAGGTAAGATATTCCAAACATGGTCTTATGAGTCATTTCAAGTCGATTATGAATTGATGCCTGGATGTTAATTTATATATTGAGTTCTTAAACTTGAATTGAGGAAAAAGTAAAAGTTGTTAAAGTAAAGAACTTCATGTGTTGTGTGTAAATGAAAAGGTTGATGAATGCGGGACAGTTTCGTCTCGTGACCTTCAAAGAGATTTTGGGTAGGAGAATAAAGGAATTAGGATCAAGTTCCTTCATAGAAATTGTAGTTTTGGATGTTTACTAACTAATGAAATTGGTCTTGCTCAATTTGGAGTCATAGAACTCCAGTTATGGGTCACCAACCGAGACTGGGTCGTGACAGACCCTATAGGGTAGGAGGTCTAGTTCATTGATGAGCGATTTTGACTACCTTAGAGGCAGAACTGGGTTATTCTCAAAACATAGAACTTCTAGCCTCATGTCTTACCTTTCCAATGCCATAAATTTTGCTTGAATAGGAGTTCTATAACTCTAGATATAGTTAAAAATCTGAGGAGAGGTCGGATAGTAACAATTCAAAAATGGACAGAAGAGTTGGATGAATACGAGTCCATGTGTTTGTTCATGAGCAATTTTGACTACCTTAGAGGCGGAACTGGGTTCTTCTCAAAACATAGAACTTGTAGCCTTATGTCTTACCTTTCCAATGCCATAGAATCGGAGTTCTATAACTCCAGATATAGTTAAAAATCTGAGGAGAGGTCAGACAATAACAGTTCAAAAATGGACAGTAACAGTTGAACAGTAACAGTCCATGTGTTTGTTAATGAATGATTTTGACTACCTTAGAAGCGGAACTGGGTTCTTCTAAAAACATAAAACTTGTAGCCTCATGTCTTACCTTTCCAACGCCATATATTTCTCTTGAATCGAGTTCTATAACTCCAGATATAGTTAAAAATCTAAGGAGAGGTCAGACAGTAACTGTTCAAAAATGGACAGTAACAGTTGGACAATAACAGTCCAAGTGTTTGTTAATGAGCAATTTTGACTACCTTAGAGGCAGAGCTGGGTTCTTCTCAAAACATAGAACTTGTAGCCCCATGTCTTACCTTTCCAACGCCATAAATGTTGCTTGAATCGGAGTTCTATAACTCCAGATATAGTTAAAAATATGAAGAGAGGTCAGACAGTAACTGTTCAAAAACGAGGCAGTAACAGTTGGACAGTGATAGTCCAAATATAAAGAAAGGAATGATAACTAGGATTGGACAAATAACGACAGTAATAATGAGTGAAATGAGAAAAACATAAAGCACTAAAAAATGAGTGAAAGAAAGACTTATTGGTTGTTGATATGGTTATTATAAAACATATCCTTGAGTGAGGAAAATTTATGAGATAAACCCGTGATTTGTAGGGGGACCACGGGACGTGGTGCAACACGACGGCGAGAGGAGCACGAGTAGAGCTTCTATTGCAGGTAGGTGATTCACACCTATGCTTTCTAGTTAAATTCCATGATTTAATATATTTTTTATGTGAAATGTGAATTGCGAATGTATGTGTATTCAAGGTGAAAAGTTTCCAAGTGATGAAATTATCACTAACAAAGGAAATATGAGAAGTGTGATTTGAGGCATAAACTAGCATACATTGAGTGTATGTTAGGATCCAGGGTAAGGGGATCACCATGTATTGTCTAGCATACATTGAGTGTATGTTAGGATCCGGGTAATGGGGATCACCTTGTAATGGCCAGCATACATTTAGTGTATGTTAGGATTCCGGGTAAAGGGATCGCCTTATATCGACTCCTATGGGATGGTGATGACGATACCGGTGAAAGTGGTATCGGTAATGTGATAAGCAAAAGTAATCACGTTGATCTTATAAGGTTTGGAATGAAAGTTGATAGTGGCAGGAGGGAACGGTTATTAATAGTTTGAATAAGGAAGAGATTTTAATAAAAAAAGAAAAGAAAAGAAAAGAAAACTAGAAGGGAGAAGTAAATGAAATATGAATGCATGTTACCCTGTTGAAATTATTAGATATTCATATTGTTATATTTATTGTGATATTCACCTTGCAATAATATGTATTTTGTTTCAGGATCATCGCATACATGAAAATCTAACTTAATTTGTTCGTTTTTGAAATCTAACTTATGTTTCGTTTTTGAAATCTAGGTTCTAGGGAGTATACCCTTGTATTTTGTAAACATGAAAATGTTTGTATAACTTAATTTGTATGATAAATGTTTAAACTTGATTGGATGAATTTAACGTTGTAGTTTATATAACCATATTTCATGTCCATGTATTTATATTTATTTAAATTATCCATCCATAATGATATTTTTGTTATATCATGCATATCATAAATATTATGGTTGATAGGTGTGAGTATAATTGTGGAATTGAAACCCAAGGATGATTGGGTCGGGAATTAAGTTATGAGATGCGAACTGTTAGAAGTGTAAACATGTTACATGTCGGTAATTTGGGACCTTCCTATAGGGGGGGACTGCCGTTGAAATTCCATAGATGTTAATACAAAAAGACCATGAATATGTATATATATACAAAAAAAAAATTTAACTACGTGTTTCTATTGACATGAGATTGTTGTTTTATCCTAGAAATGGGGGATGTTACAAAGTCGCCCATTACAACAAGACCACTTTGAAAAATCTCCACCACTTTGAAAAAACTTTGCATTTTCACGATGGGTAAGGTCGCCCATTACAATAACACCACTTAAAAAAAAAAATTAAAATTTTCTTTGGGTAAGTCACCCATGACAATTCGACCACTTCAAAATCTCTAAATTTTCTAAAGAAAAATCTTCCAGCTTTTTACTTCGAGTGCGCTTTCTAGCCCTCAAAAGGATTCATCATTTCTCAATATAATGAGTCCATCATCTTCATTCTTCTTTACAACGCTTACTATCTAAAGTCTCCTTACGGGACTTTCTATCTTAAGCATTGTAAAGAAGGGGGCAACTATTATAACCCAATTTTTAGGTTATTCCCAAAAATTCACTTTTTTTCAAAATAAAAATCAAAAAATAAAATAAAGGTGGCAAGGTGGAGAAAGTAGGCCGGGGAATCAAGTTGTAATTTTTTTGGAAGAAATTCAAGATCTAATTGCACCCCATTATGCCCTAAAATGGAGAAAAATGCAAATTCAATGTCGAATCAAATGATTGTTTGACGAATTGGCATAAAAATTAATTTTAAGGACCATAATTAAATTTTTAATAGGTCAATTTGATTTAATCATGGGTCAAATTAAATTTTAATTATGTTTAAGAATTAATTTGGGTCCATTGAAGGATTTAATTCAGTGCAAGGACTTAATTATACTTTAAATGGGTCAAATTAATTTTATTTTGGGGCTTAATTGGTGAAAAAATGAAGTTTGGGAGCCTAATTTGGGCTTAATTGAGGAATTTGAATGTTAAGAGACTAAATTTAATTTTTACCAAGTTAATTGATTGAAATTAGGGGCTAAATTGCAAAGAAATTAAAGTTTTTGGGTCAATTAGGGGTTAAATTGAAGAAATTCACTAACCATAGGACCAATCTACAAAAGGCGACACAATGTAAGGGCTTAATTGACAAAAACCAAGGATACAATTGAAGAAATTGAAATTATAATGGTCAATTAGGTTAAATTGACAAAATCCAAGGCCAAGGACCATATTGCAATAGGCGCGTAACTTCGAGGTTCCAATTGAAGTTCATTAAGGACTTAATTGCGTTAAGAATCGAAGTTTATGGACAATTAGGGGTTCAATTGAAAGCAATTGAAAGATGAAGGACTAAATTAAAAATTCAGTTTAAATCCCTAATTCAATACAAAATGGCGTCGTTTAACATTAAAAAAAAAAGGACCACACCACGTGTCATCCGGTCATTGTTCATTGTCTTCTTCTTTTAAAAGAAGAAACCACATGGGTGCCTACTTTGCAAGGTGCATTTAATGCTTGATTTATCCATCAAATCAAACAAAACTTGCAAGAAACGGATCCTGTGAGTTCTTCTACAATCCCACGTGAACATTTCAGGATGAATGACAGCACTACGACACAGGCGACAACGTGAAGAGGTCAACTCAGGCAGCCTTTTCCTGCAGATTTGACAACTTAGGGAGGCTGCTTTGAACCAATGGTTAGGATCCTTTCCAACCAAATCAAGGGTTGAAATTTTACCTCGGTGTAGATGAGATTACTCTCTTCCACCGCCTATAAATAGAGGCTCACGGTGATGACCTAAGAGATGAGAAAATGGGGTCCAAAAATTAAAAAAAAAACCCAGCCTCCCAGTTTTTTTCCGCAACAGAGTCTCTCTCTCTACACTCTCTCTCCACTATTCTCTTAGCAACTCCAAGCCACGCTACCACCAGACTCGTCTTTCACCCCTCTCCACTCACAGTTATCCTTCTCCACCGAAAGCTCCTCCCTTTTTCCTCCACAACCAACATTGACCCCCATCACCACCCACCTGTTTTCGTTTTCTTCCTTCTCCATGGACTAGCAGCATCGACTTCCTCCACAAATGCCGGCCTCACTTCATGGCGACTACCTAGACCACCTCCCAACCTCACTCTAGGCCGGTGACAACAACTCGCTTCCCCCCTCCAAGGTTGCCTCCGTTTTTACTCGTCGGCCGCAACTACAAAATTGCATGGGAGAATGTGAACTTATTGTTCACGTTTTGCATATAATTCATTTCCCTGGGTGGGGCTAGTTCTAGCTCAGACCAAATGTTTGGTTCGGGTCCGGGCCGACTCCCCCCCAAAAAATTAGAGAAAGAATGTATGTTGGGCCGAGATCGCGCCCAACCGCTTGGGGCCGATATTGGCCCTCGTTTTCTTGGTTTATGCTTGGCCCAATTATTCGGGGTTGGCCTAGCCCAACTGTTTTAATAATATTTAATTAATATAATATATTATATTATATATTTCTTTTAAAAAAAAAAAATTCAAAAATCCTTTGAAAAAAAATTGTGATTTTCCCTCAAATATTTTTCTACCAATTTGCATAATATCGGGTTGTATATTTACACCGGTAAAAATACAAATCCGTTATTAAATACCCGAGTTTTCTCCAAGAAATATTTCAAAAAAAAATTAAAACATTTTCGTAAAGAAAAAAAAATATTTTGTTGCATACGCCAAATCCTAAAATTTTCCAAGCATATTTTTCATAAAAAAATCCATCTTTTTCATGTTTAAAAATCCAAAAAAAGAATATCGTAACCAGTTTATGATTATCCATTAGGATTTGACTAATATGTCAAAAATCATTTTCCAATCTTTTTTTAGGATCCCGATGTAGACTTTAATATTTGTGAGTGTAAAATTACATGATAAAGTACACCCTCAAGGACTAAAGATGCAAGATGTAAATAAATGCGATGCTAATATTCAGACTTTAGAACGACTAAGATTTAACCCAATAAGGTAGAGACTTTCTCATGAAGAGAGATCTGTCTTGAGCCTTAGAAAGACCAATGAATAGAAACCCGACTTAGAAAAAACAATCAAACAACAATGCAGCCTTACCTGTAGGTAGGACGTGTCTTTTGTTTTTCATTTTTTATTTGTTCGTCCCCCTCCGGTTTTTTTCTTCTCCCGCTTCCCCCCTCTCGAAGCTTGTTGGCCTTTCTTTGGCTTTTATAAGGCCAAAGAATGCCATGTGGTGGCAATGACAGGCTTGGTAACGACATACATCATGTGGGTGAGGGATAACTAGCCGCGAGACATGCGCCATGATTGAAACAATTTTAGTGCCTTTATCGCTGAAACGGCTCGCTTGCTTTTACTGCTGAAATGATTTTTGAAAAAGAAGGCAATGAATAGTCTTTTTCAAACGCATACACCGTTTCCAATTCAAATGGATAGTTTCAATTTGGTTATTGAAGTTTTGCAATTTTGTAATCAAGCCTCTGGGTAAATTGTAATTAGATCCCTTGATTTTAGCATCATTTACAAGACAATCCTTGGTTTTGGATTTCTTCAATCAAGTCCCTAATTGCTCATCAAACTTTGATATTTATGCAATTAAGCTCCCGATTTGGGCCAAATCAACTCTTAAAAATTGTAATTTGACCCTGAAATTTAATTCTCTTCAAATTAAAGCCAAAAATTGACTTAAATCTTGGAAATCAAACCCTCCATAAATTCAATTAAACCTTAAATAAAATTTATTTGAGTATGTAAATATCGATTTTGAACTTTTCTTCTTCAAATTGAATTTTCTTTTGTAATAGAGCTCTCATCATCAAAAAAATAATATCTTGTCCAAATTTCAATCTTTGTATTTTTTAACCTCCTTAACCCAATTTTGGTCATTTTCTAAGCGCTTTGGTATTCCTCTTCTCACTGTTATTATTTTTCGGTTTTCTTGGAATATATTTTTTTTATTATTTTTCTTTGTATTTTCTCCCTTTTTGTGTGGAGACTCAAAAATGAATAACAACAATAAGCAAACCATCATAACATAATCTAATAAACTCTTAGTAATTTAAGGTAAAACCAGCAATGCGGCTGCCTCGTGAGGATGTTTAACTAGGTGATAATATATTTTCTTTTGCGTAACCAATCTCGTGACCATAAAATCTGCTCTGCTGGACCAGATAGTGGTTGGTGGTGACCATAATACTAGGGCGGCGACTCCTTAAACAAGATCGTTCTCTCTCTCTTCCCGTATTTGGTTATAATCTATTTCTTTCTAATCCATAATTTGCTTCTGTCTTACCATTGTTATGCGATGACCTAACATCTTTGTGACCAAAACAACCATGCGGAATAAACCATTAGCTTGAGATATTCAGATAGCATGTCACCACGAATTTCTTTTTTCTCGCATCCACTCTTGCAGAACTTTTTGAAGAACAAAGAGAAATGCAAAAAAAATTTCGTGTGCTATGGATAATCTGTTTTGTAGATTAACTTATTTATAGACTGGGGCTAATCATACATGACATTTTTTTGATACATTTATGACTTAACATACTAATCTTGTAGGGTTCAACTTCATTTTTTATGCATGGGTTATGTTTCTACCGACTTTACTTTATCAAACTAAATTGACCTGTTGATGACTTTGCCAACATGTTTGGTAAATTCGGTAAATCGTCATCAAGGTAGATTTCTTTGATTTCATCACATCCGTACAATATCATGCATGTTTTTTGACGAGTTTAAAAAATTTAATTTTTTTTTATCTTTTCATTGCTTCAGATTTTATAGGTATTTTCAGATCGCTTTCAAAGTAACAAAAACATAAATAAATAAAAAAATTATTTTGATACATTTCTAAGCAAAAAACACTTTAAAAACAACCACTACTACAATATTTAAAAGGCCCTTGAAAGTATCTTTACTTGGAACATGGTTGGCAAATGATTTTTTTTCAGATTTTTTATATTAATTTTTTAAATAAAAAATATATTTTTAAAAATTTCAAACTCAAAAACAAAATTACTCGAAAAAATAAATAGAAGAATAAAAGAATAAAATAGAATAAATAGAAGAATTAAGCGAAAATGTATTGCTTTTAGTCATAAGTAAATATGTTCTTTATAATTTATTTTATGATTTATTATAAACGAACATTGATGGATAAATGACCAGGATTTTCAGAAGAAAAAAACAGAAGCTTTTCTCTCAAAAAGAGGGAGTTTCGATTTATATATGAAATCATAGTGCGAATACTGTCTAGTTTCTTTTGAAACAGGAATGTTTTTGGATTTCTAAGAGTTTTCTGATGGAAAACTAGCTCCATTAATGAAAACTATTGAATGTTAACGAAGTACAAGAAACACTTGCAGGATAGAACACACTGCTGTTGTTACTTGCGTTGAATGGCGAAGAGCTGTTCTATTGGGAAAAGAAGGATTTTTATAAAGATATTGTGACAAGTCAGTTAGATTCAAGCCCGTGAGAAACATGGCGGGCTGCATTGAACACACTGCTGTTGTTACTTGAAAGATAGATAATCAATTCTCAATCCAAGGAAGCACAGAGATGGTAGGGATTCCATTTTTGAAATTGAATTAAACTTAAACAACAACCAAAAACAAAAAGAAAAATACAAGCGAAACACTCAAAAGTTACATCCACAATTGATTAATTTAGGGATTAAAACATTCATTATAAAAGGATTAACTAAGTATCGAAGACAATTAGAAGTCTTTACATATAGAAGACAGTAACACTCGCACTCTGACATTGACATTCTTCTTTAATATATTCTTTTTTTAGTATGTATTTACAAAACAACTTCAACCACACTTGAGGTGTGCACCCATACCCTGCTAATCAGTGAGCCCTTATTGAATTTTCTACAGAGTCTTCAGCATGTTTTAGGGGATTGGAAGATACCTTTTCCTGCAAGCTCTAACAGTTTCATGCCACCGTTTTACGGGGACGAATTCGATGCCCAGATCCTTGATCTTCTGGTTTGTGAGCTTGTAGTTTTGTTTTCTTGGGTTCTTCTCATCAGAACACCTGCAAATGCATTGCAATACAAAATATTAATATTCAACATGAATAAAACCACAACATTATTAATAATTCTTTCTACAAACTTGG